>JBBBDQ010002756.1:0-297075 GCA_037127315.1 Ascarosepion bandense | reverse complement strand
ATATATATATATATATATATATGCAGATAACGTTTTGAAATCTGCAGTTAAGCTAATACATCTAAAATTAAATAACAACCCTTGGAAACAAGGTATCTTGATGGCTAAATTAGCACATCACACTTGTGGACTCACATGTCTTAATACAAATAATTGTACATGAGAAACACAGTCAATCAGTTAGACAGCAAATCTTAAGATAAAAAGTTTACTACTCATGTTATCATCAAATAAATTGCTTATTAATGAGACCAAAACGTGTATCCAACTCCCATATATTAAGAGGTGGATTGCAGACCTGACAGATTTGGAGACTGCAAAATGAAGATGTCGAATATTTTAACCAACGCATGTACACTAATCACATGCCACATGTAAACATCTATTCAATTGACGGCTTACAAATGGTGTTTGTTGTTCATCTCTATTTATTATTTTCCTTAGGTACTTTCTGAGCCTGCGAAAGGAACCATTCACTCTCAGACTAGAAAAACTTGTCCATAATTTTTGCAACAAAATAAATCTTCTATTCTAATTTTACGTTTTATATTTGCAACATGGGTGTAAAAATATTTCCTTGTAATTTTGATTTATATCAACAGATTAGTAAGTACCAGATTACAGTAACCATCATGTTTTATGTAAATTGTGCAAGAATCAAAGTACTTCATTATTTGACATTTGAAATTGATTCTTCATTCTTAAACAAAGCATTCCTTCGTCATTATGTGTCAAACTTAGTGTTTTATTCTTCTCATTTCAAGATTCAGATCTAAATGTTCTTTTTTTGAATGTTATTTACCTTATTTAATAATTGCCCTGCTGTTGTCAGTTTTAATTTAATGAAAATTGAATTTGCTTACAAATGGAAAGAATAGTTTATGAAAAAGTTTATATTTTAGACATTTAAAAATTTTTCAGGGAATTCACTGTACTCACATATTTTCTTAAAAGTAAATTAAGATAAACTTTTTAATTTTTTTTTTCATGATTGCTGCATTTTTGTGGCTCTGTGTTAAACTAAACTTGTCATATTGATAAATCTTTGTTAAAATATTAACTGATTTCATTTATTATTCATTGTCTCTTTTCTAATATATTTTATTTTTCTTCACAGGTGTTTGACTGAACAGACAATCATTTTAATACAACCTCGTATAATTTGAAATTGAAACAAAAGAAAACAAGATTTTCGACTTTCTGTTAACAACGGTGAAATATATGTTGCAATCATGTAAAATATCTGTATTTCCGAAATCAAATTAACTGCCAAGTATCACATATTTCAAACTATGCAGTTTTTCTTTTTTGTAGATACTTAGTGTAATTGTATGAGAAGAAAGAAATCATGTTTGTGTAATGTTTGCAAACATTTGGAATAATTTAGATTCAGTAAGACATATTGAATAACACATATTCTCGTGAATTGGGAGGATCTGCATTTCAAAGAATTCATGTTACATGGAAATAGACTGGAGAGAAACCACATTCTTGTGAATTTTGACGTCCTGCCATTACATATTTATCTTATATGAAGTGCCATATGCAAACACACACTGGAAAGAAATAATGTTCTTAAGACTTTTCTGGGTGTGTATCTTAACAGGAGTCATATTTGAAGCACTATTTGCAAACTTATATAAAAGAGAATCTACCTGAATATTATGAATTCATCTGCTCATATACGTCATATTTGAAGTGTGATATGAAAGCCAACACTGCAGAGAAAATATATTCTTGTAAAGTTTGTAGATATGCATATTCTAGCAAATAATCTTTGCTATGTCATATACAAACACACACTAGAGAAAGATCATATTCTGGAGAAATGTGCGGATCTTCATTTTCCCAGATATAATTTGTGGTGCAACACAGGCAAACAATCACTGTAGCGAAACTATATTCTTCTGAGATTTGTGCATCAGCATTTTTATGGAAATCATCTTTAAAAAACAATACAAAAATGCACTTTGCAGAGAAACCATACTCTTGTATAATTTGTGGATCTATATTTTCACATAAGTCAAATTTAATGATCCATGTGCGAACACACACTGGAGAGAAACCATATTCTTGTGAAACTTGTGGATCTGCATTTTCAAAGAAGTCAAATTTTGTGAGTCATATGCGAATACATACCGGAGAGAAGCCACATTCTTGTGAAATTTGTGGTTCTGCATTTAGGGTTAAGTCAAGTTTGGTGGATCATATGCGAACTCATACCGGAGAGAAACCATTTTCTTGTGAATTTTGTGGATCAGCATTTTCACAGAAGACAAATTTGGTGAGACATATACGAATACATACTGAAGAAAGACCATATTCTTGTAAAGTTTGTGGATCTGCATTTACAAATAAGTCAAATTTGCGGACCCATAGGCGAACACATACCAAAGAGTAACCACATTCTTGTGAAATTTGTGGATCAGCGTTTACACAGAAGGCACATTTGGTGATTCATATGCCAACATATACTGGAGAGAAACCACAATCTTGTAAAATTTGTGGATCTGCATTCTCTAAAAGTCAAATTTGGAAAAACATGTGCGAATACATACTGGAGAGTAACCATTTTCTTGTAAACTTTGTGGATCTACATTTTCAGATAGGTCATCTATAGTGTGCCATGCGCATATACATACTGGAGAGAGACCATATTATTGTGAAATTTATGGACATGTCTTTTCAAATAAGTCGGCTTTGTCATCCCATATACAAATACACACTAGAGAGAAACCATATTCTTGTGAAATGTGTGGATCTGTACTTTTACAGAGGTCTGAATTTAACCACCATATGCAAATACACACATATATGTGATTTTTATGAATTTCTCATTTTTGCACCATCCTAACATATAATCAGTTTTTTTTTCTCAAAGTTGACATTGATTTCGTAAAATACGCAAATCTGTTTTTTTTAGAAAAATCAGTATGCTCAGTGTCACCGTTTTGGAGATGGTATTTCCATAAGTATAATGTTTTATTTTACATATACACCACAAACTTGTGACAGTTCCATGTTTGACGATTTGCAAATTTTATTAATGTAAAAAAATTAAATTCAATATTTTAGAATAACACAAAATTAAAAACATTTTTCTCATGGTAGTCAGATTTATTTTATTTTCCCTAATCAAACAGAAATATTCTTTCTCATGGTCTTTTAACATAATGTTTTTATATTCTTTACATACCATGTTACCAGTCTGCTACGGCTTACCTCCCTTTCAGCCCTCCTATCCAAAGGGTCTCTCTCACCTTACACCGTTTACTTCCGCCGGTGCCCTGGCCCTTTCTACAGCTTCGCTGACGGCGTTCCGACGGCATGCGCCTTCTTTCTTTCTTTCTTTCTTTCCGTTACCCTAAATCCCTTTGACATCTCCGGTAAGCTTTATCTTTTTTCCCTTCCCAAATACAGACTGAATTTATCTTGCATTATTTCCTAGATATTTCCCCCTGTTTTAAACGAACCGTGTTTATCTTCCCCCACGTGCAGACTTTCCATTTTTCTTCTCAGTACCCGCCGTTACGCAGCTTAACTTGAATGTTTTCTCCTTCCTTGAACTTTTACGACCCTTTCATTTATTTGTTGTTATATTGTTTTCCTAAACAATGTCTTTCTCTTTCTTTCAGTTTTTCTTACCTTGTCCGAGTTTTAATAAACCTGTTTTGAAATGTACTTCGACTCAGAGTCTTGACTCTCGGCAGGAGTTAAATGCTAAATGTCTAAAGGCCGCTTACGTTCGGCGAACACAAGGCGGCCCGGAGGCATTATATTACAAGTTACTCATTATTTACTTTCCGTCATGTGACTGTGTTTTTTCTTTCTTTTTTATTTTTAAATTTACAACATTTATTCATGCACAATAGCCTGTGACGTCAGAGTAGGTATGTACAAAAAATCACTGCCGATTTTCGATACCTCAATTTAAATTTAATTTTTAAAAATAAAAACGTTTTCTTGAAGCTTTAATTTTACCTTTAATTGAAAGCCAAGAGATTAAATTTACTAATTACCATAAGCAAAATACCCTGGTTTAGTTCAAACCGAAATTATATTGCTCGGAATAAAAAATTTCACTGCAAAAAAACTTTTTTTAAAATTTACCGCCATTATTGACGAATCGACAGATTATGTAAACAGTAGCTAAATTTCTGATTTAAAAATCTTGCAAAAAAAAAATATACCTCCTTGACACGTTATTTAAGTTTAGGTATGTACAAAAAATCACTGCCGATTTTCGATACCTCAATTTAAATTTAATTTTTAAAAATAAAAACGTTTTCTTGAAGCTTTAATTTTACCTTTAATTGAAAGCCAAGAGATTAAATTTACTAATTACCATAATCAAAATACCCTGGTTTAGTTCAAACCGGAAATTATATTGCTCGGAATAAAAAATTTCACTGCAAAAAATTTTTTTTTAAATTTACCGCCATTATTGACGAATCGACAGATCATGTAAACAGTAGCTAAATTTCTGATTTAAAAATCTTGCAAAAAAAAAATGTACCTCCTTGACACGTTATTTAAGTTGATTTTTATAATTGAAACCTTCCTTTATCTGATTTCAAACAAGTATTAAGTGCTTACTGACTTGATATTTACGAAATAAATCACTCTTTAAAAACAGTAGCCCTCTTGTCAGCGCTTATCTAGGCGATAAATTACGAGTTGACAAGTAGCAGGTGTGAATGGCGTTTGGATGGCGGCCGTAAGTGACAAAAAAATCGTGTAGCTTAAAACGTAATATTTGGAAATTGAATTTTTTTTTTTGTTTTTTAACTAAATAGTAAAATTAAAAATTTAATATAATATTTTCAGCAAGTATAACATTTTATAGAATTTTAGTTTAGATTTATAGCCAGACTATGCTTTCTGAATAAATAAAAATAAAATATGCTTTCTGAATAAATAAAAATAAAATGTGCTTTCTGAATAAATAAAAATAAAATGTGCTTTCTGAATAAATAAAAATAAAATGTGCTTTCTGAATAAATAAAAATAAAATGTGCTTTCTGAATAAATAAAAATATGCTTTCTGAATGAATAAAAATTTAAATTTCTTTTAAAAGAAAGAATTAAATTAAAATAACCGAACTGTTATTTATTAATATTTTTCTGAAATATTAAATATTTTTATGTTTAGATATTACATATTTATCTTACATTATTAATATGCTTTCTGAAAAAATTAAATTTCTTTTAGAATAATTTTAATTTAATAAAAAGAGAATGAAATTAGAATCAAAGTTTGGTTTGTTTAGTTTTCGATGTAAGGGGAATTCATCCAAAGACTTGTTAACTTCTAAAAACAATACGACCTCTACGGAAACTTGTTTCGATCCGTATGGAACACCGTACTTAATAAAAATTTCCAAAATTTAATTATTTTTAATTATTTTAAAAGTAAAATTGGTGAATGATTTTTATTAAACTTTTCAATTTTCGATAGGCAATGTGATAATCAATTCTTAAGTAAGAGGAAATTAAACAACGTTTTAATAAAAGGTTTTTAAAATATTTTTAACACTTTTATGAATTATTATAATAAAAAATAAAAAAATAAAAACAATTATTTCAAAATTTTATTAGTAAACGAAAAAAATTTTTTTCTTCAGAGTATAATGTCCTTAATAATTATTATTTATTCCAGCAATTAAAAGTTTATCAAATTAAATTATATCAGAGATTTATTGCATTTTTATTTTACTCTTCGGAGCAGATTTTCGGCCAGGTTGTCCACTTTAGAATAAAAAACATAGATGATTTATATGCCCCAATGAGTCCTGCATTTAACTAATAAAAAAAATTTATACAGCTAATTAAAATTTATTAAAATTTCATGGATTTACGTAGAGGGTGGGTAACAGAGTTAAAAAAAAAATATTTTCACCAAGAAATTTTAAAAAATAATAATTTCAAAAATAATTTCATTCATTTGTGAATGAGTACTGAAAGTTTCATTCAAATCTGACTATTATTTGATTTTTGCAAGAATTTTCAAATTAATGTGTTTGTTACCGTGAAAAAAAGTGGGTTGTGTCATCATTACCACGTAACCTATTGTAATAAAGGCGTAATTTTTTTTTTAGCCGCTAACTCAAATAAAACAACATTTTCTACCAAAATTTCGAAAATGTTAGCAGAGATTCAAAAAATTTTAAAAATAATTAAAAATTGCTTTGATCTTTCCTCTTAATAAAAATATAAATATTTTGATGGAAAAAGTTAGTTTTATTAAGTTTATGAACTTTTTTATTCATACTATGCTGTTTCATAGCGATATTTTGTACGTACCTACGTCAGAGGTTACAAACAAAACCTGCATAATAACACCCCTGACTTAAAATACTAAAAGTCATTTAGTAAATTGAAGGATAAAATGAAGAGATTTGAAAGAAGTATATCAGCTGGAGGAGGAAGTAAATTTATAACCCATCTTTTATTATCATCTAGTTTTTCTCTTTATCTCTGTGTCTATCTATTGTTTCGATTGTATAAGAATATCTGGGCACATCTGAGATTGATTTATTGCATGTTTTTTTAATTCTATATTCATAACTCTTATGGAATATGTGCATTCCAATGTCACTAAAATGCTTTTCTGCAACATTTTGTATTAAAAGTAATATTTGTTTCAATGCAGATTAATTTAACTTTAACTTAGGTAATTTTTCTAAAATAATGTGAGAAGAGTATATTTTATTTTTGAAAGGTTTTATTTTTATTAAAATTATTTAGTGTCAGTAGATCTGTTGATCTGGCTGAATTTATAAATTTTTGTCATATTAATATTGCTTTGCCTAGTTTTAACTTGTATGTATATTGTTTGTTTAGCATTATTTTCCCTGTTCCTTTTCTTCCTTTCTTTGTTGTTTACTGAGAACCTTGTTAATTCCATTTGTGTATCATTTTTTATTAACCATGGCCAGTTACTCGACAAATTTAATCTATTAAATTCAAATTAAAATTACAATTAAAGCACCAAGCAAGATTTTATTTCATTTTGTAATATTTATTTTAAAATAAGATCTGCCCAGATAGCTTTCAGTCTCACCACACCTTACCAGTAAACCAAGACAATAATCTGATCAATTCCAAAATTTACCGACATTTTTTTTCAAAAGTTGCCTATATTCTCACATTACCATCAATACAGAGAATTTTATACTGACAATTCTTCCCTTTCCTTTTCAACTCACCAGCCCTAATATTTGTTTTGTTTGTTCTTTAATGTTAGTGAGCACATTTTTTCACAAATTCTAAAGAGAAAGTATTCACGATTAAACAAATGTTCTGTAACAGCGGAACTACCTCCTTGGTTAACTCTTGAATAGCAACAGATAGAAAGCTATAATATAGAAAAGATCAAAGGAAACACACTAAATAAAATGGGCTTTTTGATAAGCGGATGAAAATAAGTTTCCAAAAGTATTTTGTACATTGTGTGTGTGTGTGTGTTTGTGTGTATAATTTATATGAGAGAGAATACAAAACTGATAATCTGCTCAATTGCCCAAGAAGATAAACTGAATGAGTTTGACGAATCATGAAAAGGATTCTTATTATTAAATCTCAGTGCGGAGTTAGTGGAATAAACATAGATTTATTCATATGAAGGTAAGTAATATACGGGCCATATTAAATCACTTGACAGGAGCCAAAGACTATTTGCCAAACAGTAGATCGCCCCAAATAGATAAGAAATTGGAAAGATTGTGTGCAGAGAAGATCCAAGGTCTTAACTATCCTACCATATTTGGCGAAAACTTTGAAATACTTCAAGACAGTGTTGAATGGTTTTGCACGTCCCCATGATGTGTTGAAGTGTTTCTACTTTATAATCCACTTGTTGTTAATGATCTCTTGTTTACCTGCACATTTGATCATGTTTTTTATGAGGAATCTGCCTCAGTTTCCAAAAGTATTTTGGTACATTGTGTGAGTGCATATATATTTATATGAGAGAGAGAGAATACTAAATTGATAATCTGCTCATTTAAAGTGACAAACGCTTTGTGCTTATGAATGCTCTACCTCCAACCCACTATCAAGAAATTTACAATAAAGAACTTGCTTCCCAAAATACATTTTAGCAATAAAACCACTGAAAAAACAATACTGACAATAAACATTATCACAATGAAACACTATGCATATGTATGTATATATAAAAATAAACTATTTGAAGACAAGCCTGTTTTGCTGTATCACAGATCTTTAGTGCAGCTAGATTAATAGTTTTGCCTCAAGCCGGGATTGAATCCGAACTGATTTGACAGCAGTTGGATGTTCACCCACTGGGCTATAAGCGCAATGTCATAGAAAAGGTGATTTCGTAGTGGATAATGTATTTCATGATATGTAGAAAATGCCATCAGTGAGCGCATTCTATGCGATAATCACATTAAATGGGTGTGCTACACAGTAACACAAGAACATAGCATAAAGACTTAAACAGCTGCTGTTTATGAACTTTTCTGCTCTCGCCAGTGCTCAATTGCAAGTGAGTGTGTTTATATATATAATGACTACCACCCAAAACAATGGAGAAAGTGAAGTGTGTGATTGTTATCTAATGTAATATGGAGAAATATAATTATTTTCTTTTTATCCTATGTATCAACTTCTTTTCAAATAAATGTGGGGTTGGACTAAGAAATACTTGAAAGATATTCAGGTTGGTTGATTGGTTAATTTAGCAGCATATCAACATCTCTGAGATATTTAATGCTGAAATTGAAATATTTGAAATGCAATTGTATGTCTTTAACTATATATAAAATGTATTGTTGGTCATTGTGCTAAAATGTATTGCTGCTAATTATACCAGAAAATTTATTGTTTGTAATTTTGTATTCTTGCTAATTGTTTAATTCAAAATATGTTGCTAGTATTTTATTATAAAAATGTATTTTTATACTTTAATGGTGTCTTTTTTATGTTTGGGGTTCACTATTAGCTCATAGCTGGGTCCATAACAGGTGCTACCACATTGTGTGGATTGTTACAATATTTAACATCTTATCAAGAAGAAAATCTCATGTTGACATTAATATTTACTTTTTATTAATCTGTTGATGGAATGATCCACTATGGCATGTGGTTAATTTTTATTTATATATATTGTTCAATGTTTCTAATTGAATTGATCACAAATGTAAGAATATATTTATTTAACTACCATAGAGAAACTTTCTTGTCTCACATCAGAACACCTCACGCTAATCTCCCAGATGTCAACAGACTAAACCTCCTTGGCCGCACCCTCTGTGACAACCTTTAATGGAATGACTATATCAAATCTATCGCTGCACCAACTGCAAGGAACGTTGGTTCCCTGTATCAGGCCAGGAAGTTTTTATCATCAGAATCAATCTACTGGTTGTCCATGCATTAAATACTGCTGCCATATATGGTCAGGTGCTCCTCTTATTTTTCTTGAGGTTCTTGACAAAATCCAATAGAGGATTGGCAACATAATCCATCCTGACTTGGCATTCCCCCTTCACTCACTTTCTCACTGATGTCATGTGGCTTTCCCTTTTCTTTTGTTCAAGTATTTTCACGGCAATTGATCTTACAAGCTTTCTTTTCCCTGTTGTCCCAACCCACGTGTTTTTGCATATGCTATGAGATTGGCATTAAGGTACCATCCTTTTACCATTGAAATAGTTAAATGTAACTGCCTCTTCTACTCTAACAGTTTTTTCTCACACTTCCCATTTGTGGGAATCCTTTTCATTTGCTTGATTCCCTGAAAGCTACAATTTCCGAATGGAATGGTCAGGTGTCATCTATTCGATTCCTATCCATATCTTGTCTTGTCTTCAACATGCCCTGTAATTTTTTTTTGTCTAACTGTAACCGTCTGCACACCAGTGTCAGTCCTGCCTTGCTTTGGGTGGAATAATTGTAAAATATTGAGTTGTTTGATAGGATGCAACCTAGTGGAAAATTGTATAACTTATTTTTCTTGTATGAGTTTTATATACCAATTGTCAACTATTCGTTTAATAAATCTTGCTGGCCTAATACTGGTTGATCGCATTTACCCGTGAAAGCCTGGCATGCTTCTGCCAGACATGCTGAGCTTTCTCAGTGATGGTTTGACTTTAAAAGGCTTTTCACAGAATAAAGTCTGTTGTTTGGCAACTGGATGACCAGTGAGTTTACAGGTTGTCCATTACCAAATAAAATGAACTCTCCACAAAGAGGTGGAAGCATTGCTGTTGGTTTCTTGGGAGAGTTAACTGAACCTTCTTGTTTTCTCCCACCTGGTTAAAATGTTATTGTGCTTTGGGCTTATAAGGAAGTCCTGTTAATAGAGGAAGTGGCTACTGTTGCAAACACTTATCTGTTATCTGTTCTGCTTCAGTGTAAAGAGCATCTTTTCACAACTCTCATATTGTTACTTGGGAATTTTATTCATCTTACTTTTTGAAGATACAGCTTCACTAGTCTCCATTGAAAATTAGCGGAATTTTCGACACAGTAGCCTTTGGACTGTCATCAAGGTCATGGACTAGCAACAGTAATTTCTTTATCTCAACCCCGACTCTACTATTGTTCATTCCTAAAACCAGATCATTTTCTGATTCATTTTACACAAATTTTCACTACTGGTCAGATGACACTTTATTTCTTAGATTGATGAATTTTCAAATATCTAAACTTATTTATGAATGGAACTTTGTTTGTCTCTGTGTGTGTGTGTGTGTGTGTGTGTGTGTCTGTCCGCTACCTATAGACTCCGAGACTGCTGAACCGATTTTATTAAAAATTTACACAGTCACACTCTAAGCGTCTGCAAGTGTTCTTAGCTATGTTTTGTGTTGAGGTACCCCCGATAAATATCGGAAATCGATAATCGAAAAAATCGGGTTATAGAAAGATTGGTCCGATTTTTATCAAATTTCATACACTCATAGACAAAGATATAAGAAACGATATTCAGAAGTTTCAAGGTTGCAGTTCTTACAATAGTGCAGAAAATCGATAATATATTTATAAAACGCAAGATGTTTGTGTCTGTGTCTGTTTATCTGCCTGTGTGTCTGTATTTTTTCAGCCCCTTTTATTTTAGTTTTTACTTCGGGTTTGACTGTAAGTAGTTATAATTGTGGTTCTTAGTCTCAGCCATGATACCATTTACTCAGAGGTCTTATTTAGCCTTCAAAATTCAGTTTACGACGAAAAAAATTTATTTGATATCGATACCAGGAAATCACAATTTGACTTACATCCAAAGTTGGAATCAGTTGCCAATTAAGCGTTGTTTGCTATTATAATTTTTCTAAAACCAGATCTGTCTCTGATTTATTTTACACAAATTTCCACCACTGGTCAGATGTGAATACTCCGAAACCCAAGATTAAACTAAAAATTTTGTCAACTGCTCAAAGGCTCCGCACATAACTTCTGTTTCACCTACACACTCAAAGAAAAATATAATCCAGAATTTTCACTAATAGCACCCATTCACATCTCATGAATCAAAATAAAAATTGAAGCTGATCACAGCCTAAGAAAAAGATATAGAAATGCATCAAACGGACTTCTTTGATAGCTATAATTCACAACACTCATCAAGATGAAATTTCCCATCTCTAATGACACCCACCAAAGAACATCGCCACAGTTAGTTAAAACTCACCATTCCTCTCTTACTATATTGCTCCACGGATGACTTTTATGACTCTACTCATCTTTCTTTTAATGATAGACATTCATACCGTTAGTTCTTTTTTGTTCTATCACTATATGTTTAATATAACATTACCAACCATTCTCCTCCCACCAAAAAACAAACACAATTTAATAAATATGTAGTATTTATCATTTTTCTTGCCAATACCCAAAAGAAAAAGACACATAAAAGTACATAATAAGCATTTACTTACTCCACAATGTTGCAAAATGTACATTGTGGTGTAGTGGATATCGACACGGAACAAAAAATTGGAGAGCAGAGTTCGAATTCCAGTGGAATTCCTTTCATTCATTTACGCGCAAATGGAGTTGGAAAATGCATTAATCCGTCTCTTCCCTTCAGCTATGGGTTAAATAACAGGACAGATAGGGTTTTATACAACAGAATGTAATGGCAAACTACTGCGGGATTATCTTCTGCCCAGTCAGTCATGTCTCTTTCGAGACATGATCGTTCAAGCGTGTAACACGTATGGCACTTAACTGACTGACTAATTCTCATGTTAATTTTATGAACTACACTTCCATGTTGGAAGAGTGCATTTGAAGATATTCCCGCAGTACATTGCCATTTCATTCTGCAGTGGACTGTTTGCCAACCAAGGCTATAGAACCCAGTCTCTCCTACTATTTGCTTTGCTGGGAGAAGAGACGAGTTAATAACAAAGGTATTTCCACGCAAGTGAATATAATGAATTTAAACTCGGCTCTCCATTCCCTCAATCTGAGCCACTATCCATTCCACCACCTTACCTCTACTTAGGTTTTATTATAATTCTAAATTATCTTCAGTGGTTAACTTTTGGGACTTTTGAAAGACAGAAAGTCATTCGGCCAACGAGTATGTAAAATATGTATGATTTTGCTTGAAAGATTTAAATTTCATTCTTACTGTATATTCAGCCTTGTCTTATTTTTTTACAGTAATCATGGTATCAGTCAGTTAAGTTCCCATTGTGATACACGCTTCGACGATCATGTCTCTTTCAAGACATAACTAACTAGGCAGATTTTCCCACGGTAGGTTGTCATTACATTCATTACAATTTGGTACCACCCAAGGCTATAAAACCCAATTTGTCCTGTTATTTCACCCATAGCTGGAAGGAAGCTACGGATTAATATTTTTCCCAAGGGAATTTTCACGGAAGTGAATGCAATGAATTCACCTAGAAATTGAACTCAGCTCTCTGATTTCTCATTCCAAGGTGATATCCACAATACCACGACGCACATCAGTGAAAATGTAAAATTTACGTTAAACAACTACACTGCATAAAAAAATAACGATTCTTGGATATTTAAATAAATAATTAGTTTCAACAAAATTTGCATTTGATATTAAATCTAAAAATAAGGTTGTCATTCTGGGGTATTTGAAGTCCTTCCTGTCGACAGTTGCTTTTGCTGCTGAAGCGTAATAATACTATTTTGCTCTGTAATTGCCAAGAAACCTACTGCTTTTAAAATCCTGAGGAACCAAATTTTGACAAACACAGCTTAACTGATTTTCCATTGAATGCAGATTGCTTTCATACGCCAAAAATTAATTTAATTTTTGAATCGTGTTTTTTTTTTCGATCTCCTATTTTTTCTCTGTGTAATGCGCTCTCATTTCGACTGTGTTACATTATTAACCGAACAAAAAAATACAAAATCTGAGTAAGTTGAAAAAGAAATCCCAACAGAATTGTTTGAACACTAAGAAACTAGCTCGATTTTTTTCGTTAAATGTTCTTCTGATTTGAAAGGTAAGTGGAAGAGAAAACAAATAATTTTTATAATTTTTTTTACTGACTTCCCACGCCACTTTTGATTTCGTTATTTCGCACAAAGAAAAAAGGAAATTCAGATTTTTATTTAAGATATACCAAAAAAAACAAAAAACTTTACATTTTTTAAAACTCGTTTTGAAGTTTATTTTATTTCTTTTTGTTAAGTATAGCAGCCAATTAGAAAATATTCCTTGTAGAAAAAATATTTTTAAAAAATTTCGCTTAATTCTTTTCACTTTTAAGTTTGTTTAGGAAGTCACCGATGGCAAAAAATGTACTTGCCACTTTTCAATGCATAACGTCGAATAGATAAATCGTCGGTCGGGGGAATATATATATGTGTATATATATATATATATATATATATATATATATATATATAAAAGTCATTTCGTAAAAGTTCGTGCTAATAAAATTATTTTCAACATTGGGTTGGTTTCCCCCCCCTCCCCCGCCATATGCTATTTCGTGCAACAACAACTTTTTGGTACATCCACAAATTCACTGAAAAAACAACACCGAGCATAATGAAATAAAAAATTATCGTCAAAAGGATTAATAGGAAATGCCGAAATAGTTTATAATTAATTTTTTAAAATTCTTTCTAACACGTTCAAAATTGATAAAAAAAACTGTTTTTTTTTTAGTTTTTTTTTCTTAGTCAGCTATCCACCAAAAAAAAATTTATTATGGATTAGAACAGTTTTTTTTCCTGTGAAAAATAAAAAATATGAAATAATTTATTAATTTTCAAGAACTATTGAAAATGAATGAAGTTAAGATGATTATTTTAATAAAATATTGGTAAATTTTTTACTTCTGTTACCCACCACTAAAATTAATGAAATTTCTAGAAATCCAATACTATCCAGAAACTTTCTTTCATTATTAGTTAAATGAAGAAATTAGGAAATATAAATCTTTGTCCCCCAATAAATCGTTGAAAAAAGAAACAAAAAAAACTTTATAGTAGAAAAAAAAATTAAAAACGTATGTTTTTCATCAACAAATAGTTTATGAAAAATCAAAATATTTTAATTATTTTTTAGAAACTTAATTTCTTCTTACACGTTCGAAAATTTGGTAAGAAATCTTGTTTTGAATGTTAGCGGGCAACCAGATCCGTACGAAAGTTTAAAACGTAATATTAAAATTCATTTTTTTTTCAATAACACATTAACTTGGAAATTCTTGCAAAAATCAAATTGTCGGATTTTTCGTAAAACGGCGAACGTGAACTATCACTACGTTTATTTTCGCCGTTTTTCAATTTTTTCATCGCATTTCTATTGATTGTTAATTATAGATTCCAGTTAGGAAAAAAAAATTGAAAAATTGCAACATATTAACGAATAAATTTGTGGGGGTCAGTTTCTCATACAACGTTAAATTAAATCAAACCTCCATTTACAATCCAATCGCGTTGGGGTCGCTTTGTTAACTTTTTGGGGACGAGTTCTTGCTGTTTTTTTTTTTTGTTTTTTGGTTTTTTTTTTAGCCTTGGAGTCGTTTATTTTATTTTTATTTTTATTTTTATTTTTGAACGATTTGTTTCTCTTGTTCTTGTCTTAAGTTTTCTTCAAAACTTACGATGGCATCTTCCTCTGAAACTCCAAGAATGGCTCTATTGAAGAATTTCGAAAAGGTATCAGTCATTGAATATGCGCATACCCAAAAGTTAATTACACATACTAAGTTGGTTTCCTGTGGGCATACTATGTACAGGCATGTGCAAACTTGAAAGCAGATAAGGTTTGCTGGAGATGTTCCAAATGCAAAAAAGAATGTCCATTAGGACATTTTTGATGAGTCCAAATTATCACTCCACGTGATATTCCAACTAAGTTTTGATTTCGTCTGCCAAGTACCGGTGACCAGTTCAGTGACATTGAACGCAGTTTCATTAAATTCTGCCATTCAGTGGTATGAATAATGGTGAGACGTCTGGACAAGCAAGATGGAGAAAGACCGTAAACTGATGGGTGGCCCTGGACATTAGGTCCATTTGGAAATAGTTTCCGTGGAATTTAAAAAATAAACATCAACTTGGAAAAAAATAAGCTATTGAAAAGATTAGTTTATTGAAAACACAAAAAATATTTGGAAGAAACGTTATTAAAATCCCACTCTCTAAAATATTTTGGACATGCAATTCAAAATACCCCGCCTCTAAAAAAACGTTTGGACTTAATGTCCTTGAAACAGGAAGAAAAAAATAAGAATTTGATATTTGAAACAAAAAGAATGGCATGTATAGCACTAAGAACAAATTCCCCTGTTCTAATGAAATTATTGAATATATACATGTTTTATTTCATTACTTTCTTACAAGTTGAAAAAAAAATGGAAGCCAGTGTTTCTGAATAAGAGGATGGATTTTTTACTATAATACAAAGTTATGAGAAATCCCCACTCCCAATTTGTTTAAATATTGAAATGTTAGCAAATTTTTTACGTCGTTGTTAAAGTTTCAGGTGTAAAAAGTAACGTTTAACTGAAAAAAGGTCCCTAAAAATTTATAATGTATAAATTTACCGTTGTTGACGGTAATGTCGTCCCGGCGATTGTTTTCAAAATGGAGGATCGATTTACTATTGCGTTGTATGAGAAACTGACTCCTTCCCCAATTTGTTTAAATTGAATGAAATTATTTTTGAAATTATATTCATAACTCTTTATATACTTCTGTTACCCACCTCCATGTATTGTAAATCCATAAAATTTTAATAAATTGAATGTTTTGAGAAAATTGGTTTTAGTTAAACGCAGGACTCATTGTGGAATGCAAATCATCCAATATTTTTTGGAAAAAATTGGCTTTATTTCTGAAAATCTGCTTCTAATAGCAACAAAAAAATGCACTACAACTGATATTTAATTTGATAAGCTCTTAATTGCTTTAATAAATAATATGAATTATTTAAATTAGTCAAAAGAAAAAAAATCAGGTAATAATGAAATTTTAAAAATTGCTTTCATTTTTTTAATTGTGATAATTTATATCGTTTCAAAAGTCTTTTAAAACTTCTTTAGAGATTCGTTGTTAGTTTATAAACTTATTAAACAACGATTATATTTACCAATTAAAAAGCTGAATACAATCGTTGTGCCTTCCTATTTTTAAAATATTTTTCTTTTGTACATTTGAAGTTCTTTTTATTTCTTTTTTGTATGGTAATCTGTGTGAACTGAAGGTCATGTGTTTCAGGGTTTCTTCCTCTTACAGGAAAATGTTCGTACACTTGTGATCGCCAAACACTTATCTTGCATCTCACACCTGTCTAATCTGTCAACACATTCGGTAGAATGGTTAGTCAGTTGAATTCTGTGTGTAAGAAATACTTTTCTTCTAAATTTCTTGCTATAAATAATTCCTTTGCAAGTCAGATTGATTTAATATTAAATTTGTTAAATTTCCAAAGATAACGTGTCAAAGATGTATATTTTATTTTTGCAACATTCTTAAGCCAAGAATTAACTTTTGTGTTAATCACTCAAAAATGGCTAAAAATCTTTTTATTTTTTTATTTGGAATAGTTTTTTTTAGTATGGGTTCTCATAGAAGACATTAAAAGCCATATGTTGCTCCTCCTATAAAACTTCCACTTAGATTTCACAATTCTTGTCAACAATACATAGATTGTCAGCGCATCTAGCTGTCACTAGTCACTTCACACGTCAAAAAGATAAAACCACAATGATTAAGAAAGATTGCATTCAATATTTCATACTGTAAGCAATACTTGTTTCAAATCAGACTAATTTATGTTTAAATTTGCTAATTTTCCCAAAACAGTATGTCACAGATATGCATTTTATTTTTGCAGAATTTTTAAAACTAAGAAATAGCTTTTGTTTTCAAACTTGTCAATGTAGTGTCTATTTGAAATATATGAAATAATTTTCCTCACTGAAAATAATTAAATGATTTAATTTAAAATTAAAGCTAAAATGAATGCTTCAAGAAAGTTTTTCATTTTTAAAAATTCGCTTTCAAATTTAAGTATCGAAAATTAATGAAGTTTTTTTTATATTAGTGAACATTAGAAAAAATACCAAACGTCAGCAAATTATCTGGTTATATTTAAATTTTTAGTCTTCATTCATTGATAAATGAAGTATATAATGAATCATTATTCTTTCTTTTTTTAAATTTTGATGATTTACAATTAACACAAGATTTGTATATGTAATTCTAATGAAATAAGGATCATGTACACAATGTTTTTCCTAAAATCCAAAGGTACTATTTCAAAATGAAAAAAACCAAATGTGATTTATTTTTAATTTATTTCATTTTTTTGTGTGTATGTGTGTGTGTATAAATCAAATACTTAGGACACATAATAGACAAGGATGGTAGAAGACTTAATCCTGATCGGTTTATCATCAGTAATGACATGCTGGCACACAATAACATCGCATCATTACAGAGTTTCCGACGACTAGCATATTATTACCAGGCATTCATATCAATTATGCACGATTTAATTGCTCCCCTTAATGAATTATTAAAAAAAGATAGGCCCTGGATTTGGGCAGCAGAATCCCAGCAGGCATTTAAAAAATAAAGAAAACTCTAACGTAAGACTTGTTTCTTACTCATTACGACTCGGACTTGGAAATCATTGTTGCTAGCGATGCTAGTTCGTATGGCGTAGGAACATACATTCTTCGCAAAATAACTAGAACTATAAAAAAATCAATAACGCATGCTTTGAGAGCTTTGCTTCCTGTAGAAAAAAATTATTTTGAGATTATGTTCACTGTCGCAAAGTTCCATCACTATATTTCTAGTCGACAATTCTCTGTACAGACAGACCGCAATTCTCTCTACAGACAGACCACAAGCCATTATTCACCGTTTTTGGCCCAAAGAAACTTTTGCCTATACACACAGCCAACAGATGGGGTACGATACTGTTGAAATACATGTTCCAAATTGAGTACGTGTCAACGCAAAAATTCGGCCATGCAGATGGAGTGTCAAGCGTAATTCACAAGTGCAAAGAACCACTGGAAGATATAGTGCTTGCCTCCCTTCAGTCTGAAGAAGAATTAAATCTACTCTTTGTAATAATGTAAGGGAATTTTCAGTAACTCTGAAACAAACAAAACAAATTTCTTGCCATGATGAATATATTAAGTTAATAAGCAAATAAAAGCTACGGACGTTTTTTCTAAATGTGATGGGGTGCTATTATGAAGGGGACATGTTGTGATCCCATATTGCCATTATCACTCCAGGAACACATTTTAAAAGATTTTCACGCTGGCCATTCACGGAGTACAAATACGGAAAATTTGATGTATAGCTATGTCATTTATATCTTAAAATAATTAAAGACAACTAATCTTTTTGGGAGATGGGTATGATAAAAAATTGGGTATATGATATTTATAGTAAAGTGTCCACGATTTATACATATGACACTTTTAACATTCCAGCGCTCTAAAGGCCCACGAAATACGCCGTTCAAAAACAAAAAAACAAAAAACTAAATTAAAAATAGTGGTCTATCCAAAGCGGAAATGAATGCGAGCAGATTGGAAGCATAATTCATGATCTGAAATAACTATTATTTACTAAGTTTTGAAAAATTAACTTTTTAACTCGACAATAGGTGTTAGACTAGTAGATATCTCTACTAATTTGCTGAGAAATACAGCATAGTATGAAGTAAAAAAGGCCCCAAATGTTATGAGCATGAAGGTTTCATGACAATGTTATGATTAAGAGAAAATATGAAAGTATTTTTAATTATATTTAGAATATTGTAATCAATTCCAACACGTTCAGAATTCTGGTAAAAAAATTGTTTTGATTTTCATCAAATGGTGACCAAATCCTTACCAGGGTTTTCAATGGATAAATGTCAATGTAAATCAGTTTTTTCCGGTGAAAAACACATTAATTTTGAAGTTCTTGCAAAAATCAAATACTTGTCAGATTTTTATGAAAATTTCAGGTATTATTCACAAATGAATGACAGTATTATTGAAATTGTAATTTTTAGAAAATCATGCTAAAGTCTTTTTTTTTTTACATTTGTTACCCCCCCACAATTCCACGTAAATTGAAGTTTCACGAAATAAAATTTTGTAGCGAAATTTTCATTTATAAGATAAAAGCAGTACTCATTGGAGAATATAAATCATGTTATTTTTGTTTTCAAACATTTGGCTTTTTTTATTTTTACAAAACTCTGCTCCAAATAATAAAATAAAAATGCAGTAAAATCATATTATTTAATTAGATAGCTTTTAATTGGTTTTATAAATAACATATATTAAGGACATTATCTATCAGTCAATTAAGTGAAACATACTTGGGCGTTCATGTCTCGAAAGAGAAATGACTGAGTGGACAAAAGATTATCCCGCAGTAGGTTGCTATTAAATTCTGTGATAGACTGTTTGCCAGCCAAGGTTATAGCACCAAATCTGTCATGTTATTTAACATATAACTGGAACGAAGACACTGGTAAATACTTTCCCGAAGGATATTTGCATGTAGTCCAAAGAAAATGTTTTCATTAATTGTGAAATTTTAAAAGAATAGTGCAAAATGTTTAGAGATTTATAAATTTATAAATTATTCTAATTAAACTTTTAGAATAAGATAAACACTTTTTGAAAATTCATTATTCATTGAAAAAAATCTTTTTTCCGAAGAAAAAGATGTCCATATCTTTTTTTATAAAAAGAAAGGCTTTTCTATTTAAATAATGTCTGAGTTTGATTGCATTTTTTATGTTTTACAGCAGAATTTTGGTAAATGTTAAGTGGATTGAGATAAAGAAAAGATTTACTTCCTCTGAAGTATCCTGCTTTTATTTTATTTTATTTCAACTAATATAAATATTAAACTGCCAAGAATTTAATTTGTAAAAAGTTCAGTAAGTGAGGATAACAGATGTTAATAAATAGATAATTTAATTCATTTGTGAATAAATCTAGAAAGTTTCATTAAAATCAAACACTTTTTTGAAAGAAGTTTCAAATCATGTTTGTCTTTTGTTTTGTTTTACATTGTTTGATTTGTTGTTCTCATTTTTATTGCCATGTTTATGATGTTTTGTCTGTCGTATGCTTTGGCGTTCTGCTTTCTCAAAGACACATACTACAGTAGATATAGGGACTTGTTAGTTCGAGTGGGTTCAATACCAGGCTACTGCAGTTGTGAACAAATAACTTAAAAATTTCAGTAAAACGAGATACCTACATGGCATCTGGAAGTGGAATGAGAATGATCTATTACAGTGATTGAAGTAAAGGGTTTGTTTCAAACTTTCTAGCACCTGAAAGATGAGGAGAACAATCTGAATGAAGTAAATATTACCTCATCTGTGAAATAGACAAATATATATATGTTTCACAAGAAAATGTGCTGAAGTTTATATTACTAATTTTATTAATCAGCTGTCAGACGAAAACCCTGTTTATCTTGTATCTGCTTAGTGATATCTAATATTTTGATGATAAACCTTTCTTTCTATCCAGTTTGTGGCTTTTTTATCCTCGTATGCGTGTTTTGTAGTGGTAAAAATTGTGAGGTATTTAATTAAAAGTAAAAAGCATGAATTTTTAAAAATACAACTAGTTCTTGAAACTTTTAATTGACTTCCAATTTCAATAGATTAAATTTAATATTACAGTAAACAAACTCCTTTGCTGCATTTAAAATATTAGTTTCAAAAATTAGTAAGAATTTCTTTTTATTTATTAAAATACTTCCTAAAATAAAACATACTTTACAGGAACATCATTAGAAGAAAGAAAATTTTATCTTTCTTCACATTTATAATTTTCTGGAAATTTCGTTAAGTATGGAGGAACATGCAAACATATATTTCTAAAAATAACAAATTTCTAGAATAATTAGGTTCTGAAATGTGTGTTGTAAATTGGAAATCTGCGTTTGAATTCCAGTTGAATTTGTTGCATTCAGTTATGCGCAAATAGCCTTGGGGAAAGGTATTAATCCATCTCTTTCCTCCAGCTATGGGTTAATTAGCAGGACAGATTTGGTTCTACAGTCTTGGTTGGCAACAAGTCTACTGCATGTCGTAAAGATATACTACTGCAAGAAAATCTTCTGCCCAGTCAGTCATGTCTCTCTTGAGACATGATCACCCAATCGTGCATCACATATGGCACTTAAGTACATTTTTTATAATCATATCATCCAAGCAAGGCATTTTACTGCCACTGTTTTGCAGGGTGTTCGGTTACATAGGAGGAAAGTTATGAGAAATTGACAGGTTATAGGGGGTGTTAGGAAGTGGGCAAGAGAATGATGAGAATACTGATGAGTGAAGTGGAGAGAGAAGGGAGCATCAGAAAGGATGCTGGTTTGTGTGATAGATGACTATTGACTTTACATTTAAATTCTTGGAGCTTATAGCTGTCAGGAAAAGACAGGAAAGCAAGAAGCATGCAGGTAGTAGTTATAGTGTTTGGAGAGAACAGAGGAGAGTTCAGGGGAACATTAATTCAGAACAATGATTTTTTTTTTTATTCCGTCGCCGCCGCTCGCTTTATGGTGGTTAAGCTTTGCAATTGTTGGACACCACCGATGGGGATAATGTGGATGTCATTCAGTTGGGCCTCAATTTGGGGTGGGAAGTTGGGTACAGATACTCCAGAAGAGTATATTAGCGAAGCGCTCAGCCCTGTCTCTTGTAGAGGTTAGGACCTCCTATTCGCTGATTATATGGGGGATTGAGGGTTTGCTACTTTTTTTAGTACACTTTTACAGTCTTCAGTAGTCTTTTGAAGCAAACTTATGGGATGCTATGTGCTGCTTCATTCTGGCTGCAAACAGCTTGGCTTTAAGTATCTTCTTGCACTCATTGCGAACAGAGGCAAAGGCGCCTGTTATGGTCCGGCACTTGACTCCGATAAAGCCAGAAGAAGTGATTTCAATGAGCGATGGTGACCGAGCAAGCGAGTGAGAATCAAGATAACGAGTGGAATATGTCTCAACCTTCTGGCTGTGAAGAAAGCTTCGATGCCGGCCTTAACCCAAAAAGAGGTCTCAGCCGCACAGTCTTTAACAGGAAGACTAAAGACTGTTTTCCATGGGACGTCACACTGGAAATCTCGGAATGAGTCCCAATCCGCTCATATGGTAGCAGTTAGATATTCTGCTGATCTGAGGTTCTAGGGTGGAGTGGAAGGAGATGTTAACAGAAACCACTGCATGGTCAGAGTTTCCGTTTTCATCATGTTTTGTGTAAAGTGTGCAAAAAGAAAAGTACTTCATTATTTGATATTTGAAATTGATTCTTCATTCTTAAACAAAGCTTTCCTTGGTCATTATGTGTCAAACTTAATGCTTTATGCTTCTCATTTCAAGATTCTTATCTACATGTTCTTTTTTTTCA
Organism: Ascarosepion bandense; assembly: GCA_037127315.1. Classification (NCBI taxonomy): domain Eukaryota; kingdom Metazoa; phylum Mollusca; class Cephalopoda; order Sepiida; family Sepiidae; genus Ascarosepion; species Ascarosepion bandense. The sequence continues at coordinate 274,193 of JBBBDQ010002756.1, read as the reverse complement.
ATGTTATTTAACTTATTTAATAATTGCCCTGCTGTTGTCAGCTTTAATTTAATGAAAATTGAATTTGTTTACAAATGAAAAGAATAGTTTTTGAAAGTTTATATTTTAGACGTTTAAAAATTTTTCAGGAAATTCACTGTAATCACATAATTTCTTAAAAGTAAATTAAGAGAAACTTATTGTTTTTTTTTTTTTTTTTTTTTTCATGATTGCTGCATTTTTGTGTCTCTGGGTTGGACTAAACTTGTCATATTGATAAATCTTTGTTAAAATATAAAGTGATTTCATTTATTATTCATTGTCTCTTTTGTAATATATTTTATTTTTCTTCACAGGTGTTTTGACTAAACAGAAAATCATTTTAATACAATCTCATATAATTTGAAATTGAAACGAAAGAAAACAAGATTTTCGAATTTCTGCTAACAACGGTGAAATATATGCTGCTATCATGTAAAAGTTGTGTATTTCCGAAATCAAATTAACTGCCAAGGAGTCACATACTTTAAACAATGCAGTTTTTCTTTTTTGTAGACCCTTAGTGTAATTGTATGAGAAGAAAGAAATCATGTTTGTGTAATGTTTGCAAACATATGGAATAATTTAGATTCAGTAAGACATATTGATAAACACAAACTCTCGTGAATGAAGAGGATCGGCATTTCAAGGAATTCATGTTACATGAAAATAGACTGGAGAGAAACCACATTCTTGTGAATTTTGACGTTCTGCCATTACGTATTTATCTTATATGAAGTGCCATATGCAAAAACACACTGGAAAGAAATCATGTTCTTAAGACTTTTCTGGGTGTGTATCTTTACAGGAGTCACATTTGAAGCACTATTTGCAAACTTATATACAAGAGAATCTACCTGAAGATTATGAATTCATCTGCTCATATACGTCATATTTGAAGTGTGATATGAAAGCAAACACTGCAGAGAAAATATATTCTTGTAAAGTTTGTGGATCTGCATATTCTAGCAAATAATCTTTGCTATGTCATATACAAACACACACTAGAGAAAGATCATATTCTTGAGAAATGTGCGGATCTTAATTTTCCCAGATATAATTTGTGGCGCAACACAGGCAAACAATCACTGTAGCGAAACCATATTTTTCTGAGATTTGTGCATCAGCATTTTTACAGAAATCACCTTTAAAAAACAATACAAAAATGCACATTGCAGAGAAACCATACTCTTGTATAATTTGTGGATCTACATTTTCACAGAAGTTAAATTTAATGATCCATGTGCAAACACACACTGGAGAGAAACCATATTCTTGTGAAACTTGTGGATCTGCATTTACACAGAAGTCAAATTTGGCGAATCATATACGAACACATACTGGAGAGAAACCATTTTCTTGTGATATTTGTGGATCTGCTTTTAAGGGTATGTCAAATTTGGTGGCGCATATGCGAACTCATACCGGAGAGAAACCATTTTCTTGTGATAATTGTGGATCAGCATTTTCGCAGAAGTCAACTTTGGTGAGACATATGCGAACACATACTGGAGAGAAACCATTTCCTTGTGAAACTTGTGGCTGTACATTTAAGGCTAAGTCAACTTTGGTGCAACATATGCGAACACATTCTGGAGAGAAACCATATCCTTGTGAATTTTGTGAATCTACTTTTAAGGCTAAGACAACTTTGGTGGAGCATATGCGAACACATACAGGAGAGAAACCATATTCTTGTGAAATTTGTGGATCTGCATTTTCAAAGAAGTCATATTTGGTGTGCCATATACGAATACATACTGGAGAAAAACCATATTCTTGTAACGTTTGTGGATCTGCATTTACAGATCAGTCAAATTTACATGCCCATAAGCGAAGACATACCAAAGAGTAACCACATTCTTTTGAAATTTGTGGATCAGCATTTTCACAGAAGGCACATTTGGTGATTCATATGCCAACACATACTGGAGAGAAACAACATTCTTGTAAAATTTGTGGATCTGCATTCTCTAAAAGTCAAATTTGGAAAAACATGTGCGAATACATACTGGAGAGTAACCATTTTCTTGTAAATTTTGTGGATCTACACTTTCAGATAGGTCATCTATAGTGTGCCATGTGCATATACATACTGGAGAGAGACCATATTATTGTGAAATTTATGGGCATGCATTTTCAAGTAAGTTGACTTTGTCATCCCATATACAAATACACACTAGAGAGAAACCATATTCTTGTGAAATGTGTGGATCTGTACTTTTACAGAGGTCTGAATTTAACCACCATATGCAAATACACACATATCTGATTTTTATGAATTTCTAATTTTTGCACCATCCTAACATATATTCAGTTTTTTTTTTTTTTTATCAAAGTTGACATTGATTTTGTAAAATACGCAAATCTGTTTTTTTCAGATAAATCAGTATGCTCAGTGTCATCGTTTTGGAGTTGGTATTTCCATAAATATAATGTCTTATTTGACATATACACCACAAACCTGTGACAGTTCCATTTATGACGATTTTTAAATTTTATTAATGTAAAAAAAGGAAATTCAATATTTTAGAATAACAAATGAAATAAAAATACTTTTCTCATGGTAGTCAGATTTATTTTATTTTCCCTAATCAACAGAAACATTCTTTCTCATGGTCTTTTAACATAACGTATTTAAATTCTTTACAAGTTACTATTTACTTTCCATCATGTGACTGTGTTTTTTCTTTCTTATTTTTAAATTTACATATATTAAATCTCTGCCAGTGTTTTACTCTACCGACTGATTCTGTTTGTCACTTTTTATAGGTCATCCATGAATATTTCCTTCATTTTACATAATGAACCCTGTACAATATTTAATTTTTATCTGATTGATTCAAACCTCTTCATTTTGGATGTTATTTTCAGAGGTTTAATACATTTTGAACATTTTTAATTACATACTCATATTTAATATGACTAGCAATAGACTACTGAAAAGCGTCGAGAACAATACTAAATAAAAATATTTGCATATTTATTGTTAAAAATGTATATACATAATAATAAAATGTAACATACACTTCATTAAAACACATTAGTTTCTCATTTATAAAGTCATTTGGTTAATTCAAGTGTGAATAGAATTTTGTGAAATTAATATCAAAGAGATTTGAAAGAAGTATATCAGCTGGAGGAGGAAGTAAATTTATAACCCATCTTTTATTATCATCTGGTTTTTCTCTTTATCTCTGTGTCAATCGACTGACAGTCTGGATTGTATAAGAAAATCTGGGCAGATCTGAGATTGATTTATTGCATGTTTTTTATTTCTATATTCATAACTCTTAAGGAATATGTGCATTCCAATGTCACTAAAATACTTTTCTTCAACAGTTTGTATTAAAAGTAATATTTGTTTCAATGCAGATTAATTTAACTTTAACTTAGATAATTTTTCTAAAATAATGTGAGAAGAGTATATTTTATTTTTGAAAGGATTTATTTTTATTAAAATTATTTGGTGTCAGTAGATCTGTTGATCTCGCTGAATTTATAAATTTTTGTCTTATTACTATGGCTTTGCCTAGTTTTAATTTGTATGTATATTGTTTGTTTAGCATTATTTTCACTGTTCCTTTTCTTCCTTTCTTTGTTGTTTATTGAGAGCCATGTTAATTACATTTGTGAATCATTTTTTTTATTAACCAAGACCAGTTACTCGATAAATTTAATCTATTTCAATTACAATTAAAGCACCAAGCAAGATTTTATTTCATTTTGTAATATTTATTTTAAAATAAGATCTGCCCATATAGCTTTCAGTCTTACCAGTAAACCAAGACAATAATCTGATCAATTCCAAAACTTTACTGACTTTTTTTAAAAAAGTTGCCTATATTCTCACATTACCATCAATACAGAGAATTTTATACTGACAATTCTTCTCTTTCCTTTTCAACTCACCAGCCGTAATATTTGTTTTGTTTGTTCATTAATGTTAGTGTGCACATTTTTTCACAAATTCTAAAGAGAAAGTATTCATGATTAAACAAATGTGCTGTAACAGCGGAATTAACTCCTTGGTTAACTCTTTAATAGCAACAGATAGAAAGCTATAATATAGAAATGATCAAAGGAAATACACTAAATAAAATGGGCTTTTTGATAAGAGGATAAAAATAAGTTTCCAAAAGTATTTTGTACATCGTGTGTGTATATATATATATATATATAATTCATATTAGAGAGAGAGAATACAAAACTGATAATCTGCTCAACTGACCAAGAAGATAAACTGAATGAGTTTGATGAACCATGAAAAAGGATTCTTATTATTAAATCTCAGTGCGGAGTTAGTGGAATAAACATAGATTTATTCATATGAAGGTAAGTAATATACGGGCCATATTAAATCACTTGACAGGAGCCAAAGACTATTTGCCAAACAGTAGATCGCCCCAAATAGATAAGAAATTGGAAAGATTGTGTGCAGAGAAGATCCAAGGTCTTAACTATCCTACCATATTTGGCGAAAACTTTGAAATACTTCAAGACAGTGTTGAATGGTTTTGCATGTCCCCATGATGTGTTGAAGTGTTTCTACTTTATAATCTAATTGTTGTTAATGATCCCTTGTTTACCTGCACATTTGATCATGTTTTCATGAGGAATCTGCCTCAAAGTTTCCAAAAGTATTTTGGTACATTGTGTGAGTGCATATATATTTATATGGGAGAGAGAGAATACTAAATTGATAATCTGCTCATTTAAAGTGACAAACGCTTTGTGCTTATGAATGCTCTACCTCCAACCCACTATCAAGAAATTTACAATAAAGAACTTGCTTCCCTAAATACATTTTAGCAATAAAACCACTGAAAAAACAATATTGACAATAAATATTATCACAATTAAACACCATGCATATGTAATTATATATAAAAGAGGATCAAAATAAAACACTCGTAATTTTAATAGAGATATTGACCTCTGAAGAATCAACTGCGCAAGAAGGTAAACTGAATGCATTTGATGAACCATGAAAAGACTTGTCATTAATAAATCTCAGTCTCACCACATCTGAGCAGTGAACCAAAATATTACTGACACTTTTTTTTACAAAAGTTGCCTACATTCTCACATTACCATCAATACAGAGAATTTTATACTGAAAATTATTCTCTTTCCTTTTCAACTCACCAGCCGTAATATTTGTTTTGCTTGTTCTTTAATGATAGTGTGCACATTTTTTTACCAAAGTCTAAAGAGAAAGTATTCACGATTAAACCAATGTGCTGTAACAGCAGAACTAACTACTTGGTTAACTCATCAACAACCGATAGAAAGCTAATATATATATATATATATATATATATATATATATATATATAATGACAACCACCCAAAACAATAGAGAAAGTGAAGTGTGTTAATGTTATCTAATGTAATATGGAGAAAAATATTTTTTTCTTTTTATCTTTTGTATCAACTTCTTTTCAAATAAATGTGGGGTTGGACTAAGAAGTACTTGAAAGATATTCAGGTTGGTTGATTGGTTAATTTAGCAGCGTATCAACTTCTCTGAGTTATTTAATGCTGAAATCTAAATATTTGAAATACAATTGTATATTTTAAACTAATTAAAAAAAATGTATTGCTGTTAATTCTACCATAAAATGTATTATTTGTAATATAGCTTTAAGTAGGTATTCTTGCTCATTTTTTAATTTAAAATATGTTGCTCGTATGTTATTATAAATTGCATTTTTATACTTTAATAATGTCTTTTTTGTTTGAGGTTCACTGTTAGCTCATGGCTGGGTCCCTAACAGGTGCTACCATATTGAGTGAAGGCAGACCTGGGAATAACAGTACTTACGAGGTAGTTCCATGCTCTTCAAAACTTCCATCTTCACTGTTGTACATTCATGAAATTGCTATACACTACATTCTTTCTTTTGACATGTTTTGCCGTTATAAAATTAATCTAGAGAGATTTATTTAAACATTATGTTTTAAAGATATATTAAATATACAAATTAAATTTAAACCAATTTAAGGTGTCATTAGTAGTCACAGAAGATGCAGATGTAATGGGTAAGTGGGGGCAAAAACCCATGAGTTGTTATGCGCTAGTGAAGTATTGTACTGAACCAAGAACAGTCAATAAGAGATGATTTCAAATGAGTGATTTTTTAAAAAAATATACATTCATGTAGAAATTTTAAAGGCAATATTTATTTGTGGATTGTTACATTATTCAACATCTTATCAAGAAGAAAATCTCATGTTGACATTAATATTTACTTTTTATTAATCTGTTGATGGAATGATCCACTTTGGTATGTCGCTAATTTTATTTATACATAATGTTCAATTTTTCTAGTTCAATTGATCACAAATGTAAGAAAATATTTATTTAACTACCATAGAGAAACTTTCCTGCTCTGCATTAGAATAAATCACGTTGATCTCCCATAGATCAACGCTTTGCACCTCCTTCACCTCACTCACTGTGACAACCTTAAATGGAACAACTACATCAAATCTATAGCTGTATCTACTGCTAGGAACGTTGGGTCACTATATAGGGCCAGGAATGTTTCTCATCAGAAGCAATCTGCTATTTGTTCGTGCAATAAATATTGTTGCCATATCTGCTCAGGTGCTCCTGCTATTTTTCTTGAGGTTCTTGACAAAATCCAATAGAGGATTCACAACATAATCAATTCTGACTTGGCATTCCACCTTCACTCAGTTTCTCACTGATGTGATGTGGCTTCCCCTTTTCTTTTGTACAAGTATTTTCTCGGCAATTGATTTTACAAACTTTCTTTTCCCTGTTGTCCCAACCCCCTGTATTTGCATATGCTATGAGATTGGCATTAAGGTACCATCCTTTTACCTTTGAAATATAACTTACATATAAATTCCTCTTCTACTCTAACAGTTTTTTCTCACACATCCCATTTGTGGAACTCCCTTTCATTTGCTTGCTTCCCTAAAAGCTACAATTTCCAAATGGAATATCAGTTGTCATCTATTTGATTCCTATCCATCAGTTATCTTGTCTTCAACACGCCCTGTACCTTGTTTTTTTTTCTAACTGTAATCCCCTGCATACCAGTGTCAGTCCTGCCTTGCTTGGGTGAAATAATTGTAAAATATTCAGTTGTGATAGGATGCAACATAGTGGACAACTGTAAAACTTATTTTTTAGTATGAGTTTTATATACCAATTGTTGAATATTAGTTTAATAAATATCGTATCAGTTTAAATTTTTGCAAGTTTATGTAGAATATTTGTTGACACCAAATCAATAAGGATTAATTTAGCTTCATAAAACTCAACCAGCAGCTACATAGTGTCCGAAATTGATCAGAATCTTAATAAAACCTAAATATGAAAATGAATTTACAAATTTTTGTTCTTGAAAATTTGCAAAAAAAAATATTAGATTCTTTATTTATTACATTTTTTATATTACAAATATAATTTCATATTGACAACATCTTAAAAATTAATACATTTGAAACTAATGCAAAGTTTCTTCTTTATTTTATCACCATATACTTAATATAACATTACCAACCATTATCCTCCCGCGAGGAAAAAAATGTAATAAATGAGTAGTATTATTTTTTTTTACCAATTCTCAAGAAAGGCAAGACATGACCATTCAAGCATATATCTCGTATGGCACTTAATTGACTGACTGATTCTCATGTTAATTTTATAAGGTATTTTTCCATGCTGAAAGAGAGCACTTGAATCAGCCGGGAGGGATTTCTTTGGAATTCAGATTGGATTTAAGCAGGATTTGATTGAACTGTACTTTTTTTTCATTAATTCCTTCAGGCATATATTTGCTGATGTTGTGATTATTAATCCATGTAATAAAACATGATCAGATCATTTTCTTGTGTTTTTAGTGTAGATTACAAAGTGTTCTATTAATTTATTTATTCTTGTTTTACTCTTTGCTTTGTAACTAAGTAAAGCCTCCACTGAAATTGAGTGATCTGTATACATAAAATAAAAACAAACTTTCTTTCATGATTGACAAAACTTCTAGGTTATACGAGACATGAAACAAGGATGTGTGTTGTGGCACAGTGGATGTCGGCTCGGAACGAGAAACCGGGGAACCGAGTTCGAATTCCAGTTGAATCCATTGTATTTATTTACGCGCAAGTACCCTAGGGAAAGGTATTAACCCGTCTCTTCCTTCCAGTTATGGGTTAAATAGCAGGACAGATTGGGTTCTATAGCCTTGGTCGGCAACCAGTCTACCGCAAAAAGCAATGGCAAACTACTGCGGGATAATATTCTGCCCAGTCAGTCATGTCTCTTTCGAGACATGATCGCCCAAGCATGTATCACCTATGGCACTTAACTGAATGAATGAATCAAGTCACTTTTCTCTGTCCTTTCTTCTCTTTATTAAACTTTTTGTAATGTGGGGCTATTATCAACCAATTATTTCAAATTAGCGAGAGATAAACTTGAGATAGTAGATTGACACTTGGGAATTGACTCTCTTTTGCAGGGATTATTTGTTTTGTGAAAAAAGTCCTGCTGTGAACAAAGGAAAGGGGGAAAATCAAAATTAAATATAAAACAAAAGGTTTAAATTGAAGAAAAAATACCACTTTATTAAGAACAGGGAGGAATTGTGCGCAGCCTGCAAAACTGGTCCGTTTGCAAAGGTTAGTTTATAGCTTGGTACCACAAACAAAAAATTTAAAAGTTCTTCACAGTTACCTTGCTAGTTCTGAGGAGTCTCTATGTTTTTATTTAAATAAATTTTCTCTCTTCCTTTCTTTCTTGTGAAGAGAGAGAACTTAGGGGAGAATTGCTTCCATCTAGCCACTGAATTAACGACTCTGTTTTCATTTTTCTTTTTCAATGTCCGATGTTTAAAAGTTAGCAGGTAAATTCCATTACCAAGACATGTAAATAATCATGATTTAAAATCATGGTTTCAGTATTCTTTTATTTCTTTATACACTGAAAGTGTGCATGGTTTTGGTAATACTACTTTTGGTTTGATTTCGCAATACCAGTTTTATAACATTTTTAAAATTTTAAAAGTCAACGTATAAATGACAGGTAAACAATCGCATCTAATGCAATCAAAGATAAACCTCTCAGTACCAAAAGCTAAAAAACTTCATATTTATTTGAGCAATTGAACTTAAAGACAAAATAAATTGCTATTTTCATTGGTGTCACCTGAATATATATTGGTGTCACCTGAAACATGTAAAGGTTAAAAATTAAATGACTTGCTCTTGAATTTGTGGGCTATGAGCTTCCTTATCCCCAATATTAATATCAAAGATATTTATATAGATAAAGTGAAGACGAATTCCCATCAAAAGCATGATGAATATGTGGAAAATCTTCTTTGTATTGGAGTTGATGGGAGAACTGGCAAAGACACACTATTGTATAAGCAAATAGTGGAAGAACATTGAAAGAAAACTCTGAAAAAAAGGAATCAGAACACCACTTGACTGTCATAAAGGAGTTGTTATATGAAAGCAAATATCTGACACATTGGGTTCTTCCTAATATTGTTGCAACTGGTACTGTTCTTGCCGAGGAATTGGCTGATGCTTTGCATGAATACAACAGTGTGTGCCCTATCAAGGCTGTCTTTGTTGACAACACTAATGCTAATACAGACTGTAAAGGTGGACTTATTGCACTTCTAGAAAGAAAAATTGACAAAAATCTTCACACTGTTGGTTTGTCCTTGCACCAAAATGAACTGTTTAATGCTCTTTTTAAACGTGTAGATTATATCACAAAAAGCCCTACCACATTCAATAGTACACTGGGTAAAATATGTGCAAATTATTACAATAATTTACTCCAAATATCATTTTCAGCTGTTGGCAGTTCTCTGGATTCTATTTTTAAAATTGAAAATACAGATACGCTTAGTTGTGATTAAAGACTTCTTTATGAATATGCAGTGGGCATTTCTACAGGTAAGGTGGAATTATGGTTTGTATCATGGAAAGTTGGTGCATTAAACCAGGCAAGGTCATTAACTTTAGCCATCAGGCTGATGTGATTATGGATTTGTGATGCATAAACCACCACATCTTTCAACCAAATTCCACAGTTTAATAAATTTTATTGTGAATGTGTATGCCATTTGCTGGTTCGAAATTCAAAGAAATAACAAGTTCCACAATCAACAAATTTTTATTTTCAATATGATCCAAATGATTAAGAAGCAACCATATGAAATCCAACAGATCACTTTGAAAAATATACAATACAATGCTTTTGCCTTACTGCCTGAAAATATCTTTTATGCAGTGTTTAAATTGGATAAACTGGAAGTGAGGGACAAAATTATAAAAAAGATTTGTCCATTAGATAAGTAAATATTTATTCATATTAAACTGACTAAGTTAGTTATGCTGATTTAAAGAATAATTTTAAGGATTTTATCTAATTTCACCATAAATGTAAAAGAAGTACAGAGTACATTTTTTTTAAATAACTCAAATTATCTCAAATTAATTATTATTCTTTCAGGAGTGGGGAGTCAGCCAAGAATAGATTGAAAAGAATCACAAGCATAAATTTTAAAGCCATGCAATGGACACAGTTAATAGATCTGTCATTAAGTGGAGTTTGTGAACCATCACTCACAGAAGAATTTTCTGAAAATGAACTTCGGTGAAAATTATTAAATGGTCCGAAGCTTGAATTGCCAGATCTACTCTCGCATTCACAAGGCATGGAATGGGCAGTCAAGTTTACAACAGAAGTTTTCAAATCAGTTTATGGCTTTGAGGCAAGGCACCAGCACATAAAAGCAAAAGTTTTGTGTTAGAAATTGAGACCATCATTTTCGTCTAAGATCTCTTATATGGAGCTATTTGATTCTATATATTAAGCCCTATTAAAATATAATTTATTTTTCCATATTTGAGTATTTGCTGTATTTTTATTCATAAGACAAAAAATCAATTCTTTAATGAATTCAAATATTACTGCTAAATTCATGAGGTAAAAAACAGAATTTCAAAGTTGTCACTGATAATGGCGGGGTGCAGGTTTTCAGTTTGAATTTAGTTATAATTTCTTAATTTTATTTTATCAAAATAAAATAAAATAACAACATTCCCTGATCTAAAGAGTGACATTTTTTGGTTTTCTCATTAATATTTAGGCCAAATCTTGCAAAACTGAGGAGTTTTCAGTGCATATTTGTTTATAGTCATTGATGACAAATGCTCAAAAAACAGTTGAAGTGTCAGATCTAATTTTTTGTATTAGTACTTAATAGGTTTTAACGCAACTTTCAGTACATTATTCTTTTTGATTTTCTAATAAAAGTGAAAAATCAAACTACACTAATATATATATATATATATATATATATATATAGTATATCGAGGCAGCAAGTAATTTTCTAAACATATGCTGTTAAATCTAAGAGACAATGAATGTCAATTATGTTTAATCATGAGCCGTTCTAAACGTCGTATTTTTGCTTTAATTTCAGTTGAAAATAAAGACAAAAATTCTCCAACATTTGGATAATTGTTTATTGGTTGTCTTCTGATACGACGTTTAGAACGGCTCATGATTAAACATAATAGACATTCATTGTCTCTTATATTAACAGCATATGTTTAGAATATATATATATATATATATATATATATATATATATATAAAATGTACCTCCAAATTTAAAAACAGCATAGCATGAAAAAAGTCTCCAAAACTTAATAAAAACAAAGTTTTATCTTCAAAATATTTATATTATTATGACAAGGAAAATCAAAATATTTAAAATTATTTTAAATGTTTTGCAATCCTTTTCCTAGCATGTTTGAAATTTGACCAGATCTGACTATAGGAATTTTAGTACCTTAGTTTTCAGTGAAAAACACAATTTTGCAGCACCCAAATTATTTCTGAACTTTAATGAATCATTCAGGATGTATTCGCAAATGTATGAATTTATTTATACATTATTATTTTCATAAAACCTTGATAAAAATATTGATAAAAATAAAAATATTTCTTTACATTTGTTGCTCCCCACACCAACTTACTTTCATAAAATTTCTAGCAAATACAGTTTCTCCACAAACTTTATTTTATTAGTTAATTTTTTTCAAACAGTTGCTCCTTTCCTGAAAATCTGCTCTGAATAGTAAAAGAAAACATGTAATAAAACTATGAATAAAACCATCACATTATTTAATTAAATAGGCTTTTGATTCATGTATGTATGTATGTATGTATGTATATATATATATATATATATATAGGACATAAAAGGCTGAGAAAGAATTTTGATAAATAATGAAAATTTTTGTTTAGTTAAAAAGGAGGTCTCCTTGGATAAAATCACCTATTTTATTTTTATAGTTGCTTTTTTTCAGAAATTATCTCCGAAATGTAAAAAAAAACATGCAATAAAGCTCTGGCATTTTTTAATTTAGATAAATTTTTAATTTCTTTTATAATCAATATATATTAAAGATATCATAGTCTGAAGAAAAAAATTATTTAGCGAATGATCAATTTTTACAAGAATTGTTTTCATTTTTATTTTCTTAATTATAATAATTTATAAAGTTTTAAATAAATTTTAAAATTTATTCCAATCATTGTACTAATTAGGTTATTAAGTTAATAAGTGGAAACTATAATTACTATTTGAAAATTGAGAAGATTAGTACTTATCTTCACACACCTATATTTTTCAAATAATTTTAACTTTTTTATTGCATGCAAGTATTTATTTTCATGGTAGGCTATAAATACCATATCATTAAAGACAATTCTTTCATTTAATTTCCATGTTTTGTGAGTAAATATCAACATTCAATAGGCTTTTCAAATAATACTATCAAGTGAGATTTAATATTCATTCCTAATTTCCTCATTTTTTAAAAATTAATCATGAATGTAGATACCTCCACTAATTTGTGATAACTAAGGTTTAAAAAAATCTTTCAATTGGAAAGTCATTCAATTTTTTAGCTTTATTGTTTAGGATATTGGATTATAATTAAATTAAATAATAGCGTAAAAAATCATGTTATTAATAATAAAATATAAAGTACTATAAAAATTTGATAAATAATATGATTTTACCATGTCATAAATATCATAACAATTATTATTTATAAAGAATAATATGAAAAATAAATTTTATAACATTTTATAAATTGAATTAAGTCTGTCATGTTATATATGTTAATTCTTTTATTAAATTTTAAAATTAATTTTAAAACAATATATTTTTAATTTTTATTTTTCAGAAAGGATCTTCAAACTTAAAACTATATAGCAAAATATCTGAAATTCAATAAACTAATTAATAACTGTCAAAAATATTATGTTAATTTAAAAAAATACTAGGTATTTCAAACACAGAAACAAAATGTTCACTTAGGTGTTTCATAAATTTATGTCATTCCTGGTCTGCCATAATAAGCTAGACGTGTTAAGGGAAGCACTCATCAATCAGTACGCAGATCAGAAAGATAAGCCCTCCTTGATTTCATATTATAAACAACTAACATTTGTTTCACATCGGAAAAATTTAACTATAAATTTGGTAATTTTCAAAAAAATAATGTGTAACAGATTATGTTTTAGTTTTGCAACATTTTTAAATCAAAAAATTAACTTTTGTTTACAAATATGACAATCATTCAGAAATGGCAGAAAAATTGAAAATATTTTTAGAATTGAAAAATTTTAGATTTCAATCAATATAATTTCTGTTTGAAATCCATTAGAGTATTTTTTATTGGAAGTAGTAAATTTAACCATTTAGCTGTCAATTCAGCTAAAATTAAAACTTCAGGAAAACATTTTATTTTTAAAAATTCAGTTTCAAACATTGGTATCAAAAATGAATGAAATTACATATTTCAATCAGTTCGTATTAATTTGTTGCTATGAATGTAATATTAAAACTGAATATCAACACAATGAAAACAGATCTTTGTGCCATTCATAAAAAAATTCTCATTTTAAATTATTTTATATCAACTCTTAAGAATCAAAGATGCTTTTGAATGTAATATAATTTGAAGTTGTTTACATTCAAATATCTATTATAATATGCACCAGAAAATCTTCTCAGTAAAGAAAAACACAGCTGAGGTAAATTTATGCAAATTTAAAAAAACATCTTTTTCTGCCATCTGGTACATTTATATTAATCTACCTTTCATCCATGCATTGAATACTGTTGCCATATCTCATCATGTGCTCCTGGTGTTCATCTCAGGGTTCTTGATAAAATCCAAAGTAGGATCTGGAGGGTAATTGGCCCTGATTTGACTGCTCACCTTCAGCCATATTTTTTCTCTTTCTTCCCTATGTCTTTTCTATGAGTATTTTCATGGCTTCTTCTCTGTCAGTGAGGGTAGGACAGCGTGTTGCTCAACCGGGAAGCAGGGTCTCTGCATGTCTCTCTCGGATATATGAATGATTCATACAGGTTTTTATAACAGAACTAAATTTTGCATAAACTTGTTCTTTTTTTCTCAGTTTCTCTCCTTTCATTGGCCATCTCAGTTGGTAGCCAATTCCCTTTTCTTCTGGTCAATAAACATATTTTAAAACAGGCTCAATAAATGAGTGATGAATAATACTAACGAAGAAAGTTTTTTGTCAGTCAAGAATGAAAAAGCAAATCATCTATTAAAATACAAAGTGTACTGAAGTAAGGTTTTGTTTATTAGAAAAAAAAATTAATTTTTAATATAAATAAAAATGCATATTATGAATTTAACAAAATTTCATTTTCTAAATATTGATGAAATACCAAATTATTAGATCCATCACTTGCTATGGAAAAATGACATAAAATTTCACTATGAATATTGAATATTTTCAAATTTATTCAACATTTATTACAAGCATCCATTTAAAATGGAGCAGTTTTAACCAAATTCTATAACATTTTAGAAGTTTCTGAAGATAGTATGTGAGTTCCATTTACCACAATGCTTTGTTCATTACATAAAAATGCTGAAAGCCATCAAACTTAACAAGAATCTGTGAATGAAGACAGTTGATGAATACCATACAAGTGATGGATTCTGCAGATTCAATGGATGTTCCACCAGACATTTACACAAAGATTCCACCAACTGTGATGGTTCAGGGAGTCTTGAGAAACAAGGGAATTGCTATACATCCTTACTTTACTACGTCCTTGAAGAGAATGTGGGGAGGTTTGTGAAACCTTGAAGAGTGTGAGCAAAGGAAGACTGTACATCTCCCAACAAGACAAGGCAACATCTCATGAGATCAAAACCAAAGAATAAATTCCAACATCCATATTGGACATCTCAACACTTAATCTTTACAACTGAAAAACAATTATGCTGTGAAGACTACAAAAAAGGAAATGAACATCATTTGGCAACAAAAGCTTGCAACTTTGAAAAGAAAGTAAACAAAATATAAAAAAGACAAGATATAGCTCCAATAACGTTAATTTGCTAGGGTTTTACAGATTTGTCTCCCTTTTTGTCCCATATAGGAAAAATTTATTTAATGTTTAATTTTTATTTTACCAGAAATTTCCTCCTTTAAATCTACGAACATGTCCGTCACCCCCACTACTAAGTTGCTCATTCGCAAGAGAGACATAATTAAGGATAAAATTGACCCATTTATTCTGAGCATTGACTCTCGAGATGATGTAAATGAAGAGGCCTTTTTTTGTCATTGAGGGTGAAGATTAAAAACCAGCTCAGTACAGTAGAAATGCTTAATGTGTCAATTAGCAATGCTTTTATGGAAGACAAACACGGGGCAAGAAATGTTGATAGAAACCCAATTCGTGATTGATAGTGACGCCAGAGAGACGAAAGTCCAAGAGTGGGATAACGTAGGATCGTTTCTCACCAACATTGACACAACTCTATGAGTTGAAGAATTCCATCTCTTTGGATTTTCTGGAGAAAGGTTATACAGGTAGCAAGTTTTGAGTCACGTAGTGTTCAATAAACTGCCAGTGTTGTTTCGGTGTGAAATTATCAACAAGTTAGGAAATAATTACCATGAATTGGAGGAGTTATTTTCTGTATATTCAGATGCTATCCGAGCATTAGAAATTTCTAAGCCCAAAATAGCTACTCCTGATAAGAATATTTATAAGCAGAGAGCCCTTGGTTCGAGCAAGTTTAGGGTACATCCAGTTGATAAGCAATCCCTCAACCCTGGAAAATCTCTCGAGAAGTTCAGGTGCATTTTTGTCGTTCCAACACTCATACTAAAATATTCTTGTAGAAAATATCCTACGTTAAAGGACCGCTTGAGTGCAAGTCGGCTAATTTATGTACAAAATGCACGAGTCCTTCACATTCTGCTGAGCAGTGCCCTTACGTACAAGTCCAGTTTCAACTTTGTTAGGGTTGCAAGAGCCTGTTTGATTGTTCCTCTTTGTGTCCTTCTGTTTATAAGAAGCAAGTGAATGTAAATCCTTGTTTTGAGAAGGACATATATTTATTGCTACCCATGGTCAAGATAGTAATCGGGCAGGTCGAGACTAAGAAAAGGGTAAATTGTTTGGTAGACACTGGCAGTCAACTGTCTTAACTTTAATGAGGACCTTGAATGATAAACCTGTTCAAACAGCTAAAATAAAAGTTGTCATTACAATCTTTTTTAGTTCGGCGCAGAAAATATCAGGTGAAGTATTGTTGGACGTCAAGCTTCTTAATGGAAGACAATATGCAAGCTAGTGGTTTTAAATTGGCAGTGATCTTTTCAAGTGTACAGCATAATTCCTTCTCTGTGCAAGGGTTATTAAGTGTAGATTTGCTCAAATGTTTTGGTCCCATGCAGTTGACTAGTTTTATGAATGGCTCTGTTTTTTAGGTTCCCTCAGTGATTGGTGTTGTTGAGAATATTGCTGACTTTTTGGCATCAGAGACTGTTACTCGAGAAAATAGAGCTTGTGAAAACTCATTATAATCCGATTATAGCTAATTATTCAGAGTGTCCTGTGATACATGTAGAACCCAAGTACACGGATGTAGATCTTTTGGACTGCTTGGCTGAATGCTCAGTGGAGAGGACAATAGACAAAATGTTTAGTTCGGAGACTTTGGGTATTGGATAGGATGCTATCAGTGATTTCAATCATGATAAGATTACGTCATTTTGTAAATCCATCGCTTATAGAATAACTGCTATTATGTAGAAATTACCCTGGGTTGAAAACAAATTACCTTTGATTCATTCAAACCATCAGGTAGCGTTGAACATTCTTAATCGTGTTGTTACTAAGCTGGATAAACAGGGCATGAATGATAAGTACTGACAAGTTTTCCTTCAGCTAGACGCGGATGATATTATTGAAAATATCGAAGTTAAGCCTGAGTCGTTTAACAATTATACTTGGATACCTCAGACCATTTTAAAAAAATCGGACAGTCAAAGTTCAACTAAAATACACCCTGTAGTCAATTGTTGCTTACATACAGGTGGTCGCCCCTCTCTTAATGATTGTGTATATCCTGGAATCAATCACTATTCTGACATGTGGGATTTGATGTTACAATTCCGAAAGGACCGTTATTTATTGTTGGCTGATATTCGGAAGGCATTCTTAATGATAATATTAAAATAGAATAGTGACGAAAACCATTTCTGTTTTGTCCTCAGGATCAAAGGTAGTTTATTTTGCTTTAGATAAAAAACGCTCATCTGTGGATTTGTGGCAAGCCTTTTCATTCTCAATTTTGTGATCAAGCATTATGTTGAAAGTCACCATGACTGTTTATGCAGAGATATGCTGCTGGGCCATTTTTATGTCGATAACCTCATAAAGACTCATCAATCTCCGGTTCTTTTATTGAGTTTGTATTAGGATGCTGTCGATATCATGAAGGAGGGTAACTTCTTCCTTAGGCCCTGCAACTCAAACTGTGATATCTTGAGGTTTAAAATGAAGTCTGGTGGCAGTTTTTTTTTTACTCAGGACTTCTCCATTTGTGAAAGTTTTAGGCTATTATAATGACCGGGACAAATATGAGTTAAACGTAGCGAGTAAATTTCCTGAAGTTGTTGCCGTACCTAAGGGAAGTGTCCCATCAGAGAATTCCAGTGTTTTTGACCCGTTATCCTTATGTCTACCTGTCACTATCAAAGGCAGAATATTTATGAGTGACTTAAAGAGGCTAAAGTTGGCCTGAGATGAGAGGATTTCTAATGAACTTCAGGTGGTCTGGAGTAAATTGTTTGAGGATCTGGTACAGTTGGAACGTTTGAGGTTTACCAGATTTGCTTTGGATAATGCTGGTCCTGCATTTGTTGGTGTTTTGTGAGGCTTCTCAGAAGGCATATGTATTTTCAGCCTATACGAGACAGAATGGGTCTGCCAGGTTGATGTTCGCTAAGACAAAATTAGTTTCTGTAGATAAAAGAACTTTGCCATCTCTGGGATTATTAGTCGTTTTTCTTGCCATCAGAACGGCCCCTCACATTTTGAAGGTCTTACCGGTAAACGTTTTGAAGAGCGTTACTGTAATTGTAGACGCTCAAATAGTGCTGACGTGGGGGTTATCGGATAATTCGAAAACGAAAAGTTTGTTTATCAAAGAGGGGTTGAAAGACATTCGGGGAGCAGTGGAAAGGCTAAGAGACCACGTTTATTATCTGAACTGCAGATATGTCCCATCGGCTGAGAATTCCGCTGATATGATCACTAGAAGTATTTCACTGGATAAGTTTGAATCGCAGTTTCAGTTTTGGAGATTTGGGCCTGAGTGGTTGTCGGATGACACGGTGTACTGGCTGCATAGTGAACTGAATTGTTTGAGTCACAACAGTCAAACGTTGGTGTTGGCTAACGTTGTGACTGATGTTTCAGTGGTTCAGGATGTTGCCCTGGTAGTTGATTTCAACAGATTTTCATCCTTTCCAGAATTAATGAGAGTTTTGGCTTATATCTTTAAGTTTATCATAAGGTTGAATAGTTTCCCTACAGAACATGTGCTGACCGCTAAGAATTATTTATTGAAGTCGGTACAGTCTTTGTGCCTAGCTAAAGTGAAGTTATTCTTATTGGACCCTTCCACTTAGAATGTTTTCGCGTTTGGTGACTAATCTGGGGTTTTTCTTGGACGATGATCAGATCCAGAGGGAGAATTGGAAAAAAAACGTTTATACCCTCTAGAGATTCTGTATCCCATCCTGATGCCTCGGGATTGTAAGGTCACCGAGTTGATCATTATAGACAGCCATTTAAAGTGCAAACATTTGGGTATTGCTGCTACACTTAACAAGCTACGTTTGTAGGGGTTTTGCGTGAATAAGTCTAGACAGTCAAGACTGTAATTTCCATTTGTAAATGATAGAACGCCATGACCTTCTAATGTCCCAAGGTAACAAAATTTTCTAATCATAGAGTGAATTTAGTCCGACTTTTCCTCCAAACGGGGATTGATTATATTGGTTACTTGTGGGTTTGGAGAGGTGAGGATATGTGGAAAATGTATATTCTAATTTTCCACTTATTTTACTGTCAGAGCTCTATATTTGAAGTTGATCGATTGTATGTCAGTCATTTCTGTGGTTCTTACTTTCGCGCGATTCTTTAATGTACACGGTGTCCCTTCACATATTTACTCTAATAACGCCCGTTCCTTTGTTTCGGACTGCGATGTTATCAAATAAGTATATGTTTTTGTTGGGAAGTTTAGCACATACAACTTAAAGCATCTCACCATTCCCCTTTATTCAGCCTGGTTTGATAGTATATGGGAACGCCTCATCAAAACGGTCAAGGTTTGTCTGTATAGATTGGTGGGTTGAGAGAAACTACAGTATTTCGACCTGCTTACAGACATTTCAGACACCCAGAATGCCATTAATTTCCGTCTCTTCATTTACAGATTTTCAGATGCTGGGTTAGATATTATATCACCCAATGCATTTATTTATCCTCATTATTATAGCTCAATTTTCCTGGATGAAACGGCAATATCTCTGGTATGGATTTACCTTCAAAAAGTGTTTTGTTGAAGAGTTTAGATCAAAGAGATTTATACTTTGAAAGGTTTCATAAGCTGTGTTATGAGGAATACCTGCTAGGAATGAGAGAGCCGACGCAGGAGTTGTATCAGGTCAATGTCTCCAACATAATTAAAGAGGAGGATGTAGTTTTAATTCAGAATCCAATAAAGGCTTGAGCTTATTGTTCTTTGTTATGGATCTTGGAAGACATTCCAGGGAAATATCCGATCTGAAGGTAGCAGTTTCTCCCGTTAGAGATAATATACATATACCTATATTACCATATATTACTCTCCCTCGTTTTCATTTCATATCCGATCTGAAGGTAGCAGTTTCTCCCGTTAGAGATAATATACATATACCTATATTACCATATATTACTCTCCCTCGTTTTCATTTCTTTTTTTCTTTCTTATCATTGACACAGAAGATGGTCCCATCTGATATATGTTTTATATTTTAGTCCGAGAAAACGTTATCCTATTCTCAGCAAAAAGGGATGAATTTTTGCAAGCACCCTTGTTTAGCTGGTTAAAAATAAATATTTTTTGAACTGAATCTGATTCGCCCTTTTTTTTTCTTTTTCGTTATTACTTCGGGCAATAGTGAAAATACTATTGCAGCAGGGTTTATTAACTGAAAAACAAATTACAAAAATTTCTCACGAACCATCCCAAATTGAAAGTCCTTTATATATTTATTTAGAGTATCAGATTCCTGGCCTAATTATGCCTAATTCTGGTTAATCGCATTCACCCGTGAAAGCTTGGCATGCCCCTGCCAGATATGCTGATCTTTCTCAGTGATGGTTTGACTTTAAAAGGCTTTTCACAGAATAAAGTCTGTTGTTTGGCAACTGGATGACCAGTGAGTTCAAATTTCTACTGTTACTAAAATTCCTTTTTTCTACTTTACTTTTCGTTTTTTTTAATTTTTTAAAAGAACTTCATATAAATATGCTCTGCAATTTATCACATGCTGCCCATTACAAAATAAAATGAACCCCCCACATAGGGGTGGAAACACTGCTGTTTGTTGCTTGGGAGAGTTAACTGTACCTTCTTGTTTTCTCCCACCTGGTTAAAATGTTATTGTGCTTTGGGCTTATAAGGAAGACCTGTTAATTGAGGACATGACTACTGTTGTTAACCACTTATCTGTTATCTGTTCTGATTCATTGTAAAGAGCATCTTTTCACAACTCTAATATTGGGACTTTGGAATTTTATTCATCTTACTTTTTGACAATACGGCTTGACCAGTCTCCATTGAAAATTCTCACAATTTTCGACACAGTAGCCTGTGAACTGTCATCAGGGACATGGACTAGCAACAGTAATTTCTTAATCGCATTCACGACTCTTAATGGTGTTCAAGAAATTTCAAAATCCTCGATGAAATACAGAATACGAGAAGCACAATAATTGGTAAATTAGGATTTTTATTTTTTTTAAAATATATTTAACTTTATATACCGTAAGTAGTCAATGTTTTATGCGGAAAATAGAGGGATGCACTATACGCAGGTAATTCTTTTGTAAGATGTTAAAAATCATGCTCTTTTGGCAACTGGTTGTTTTTGTATACACGGAACTATTTTTTCTTGTGGGGTTAAAATGCATTTGTCGCACATTACATGAAGTCAGCTGATACAAAATATGCAGTAACCAATAATTTACAAATATTGTTTATTTTCTATGCTTTTATGAAATTTAGTTGACTGAATAATTTTCTTTTTATATTATAGAAGTGTAAAAAGAAATTCAGCCGCCAACTTTGACCTTTGTGTCTGCAACATGTAAAGTGCCAAAAGGATTGTTTTTCCATTGACACAGTTATTGTTTTCACTACCTTCACTCTTCGGCAATGATGGTTCCTTTAAAAAGTGATGATCAGAATTGTAATATAACCTAAATATGAAAGTGCATTTACATATTTTTTCTTGCAAATTTGCAAGAAAAATATTATTTATTTTACAAATATAATTTCATATTTACAACACCTTAAAAATTAATACATTTGAAACTAAAGCAAATCAGTATTCATCATTTAGCAATTTATAAAAGAATAAATTTGTAAACAATTTTTATTCATAAACATTTACAAAATTATTAACATATGTGAATCAACTAAAAAAATCCTTACCGTTTCATAAAGTTGGAATCAATTGCCAATTAAGCGTTGTTTGCTATTATCATTTTTCTAAAACCAGATCTTTTGATTCATTTTACATAAATTTCCACCACTGGTCAGATGTGAATACTCCGAAGCCCAAGTGTGAACTAAAAATTCTGTCAACTGCGCAAAAGCTCCGCACATAGCTTCTGTTTCACCTACATACTCAAAGAAAAATATAATCCAGAATTTTCACTAATAGCAGCCACTCGCATCTAAAAAAAAAAACAAAATAAAAATTGAAGCTGATCTGAGCCTAAGAAAAGGATATAAAACCATCAAACAGACTTCTTTGGTAGCTATGATTCACAACGCTCATCAAAATGCAACCTCCCATCTTTAATGACACCCACCAAAGAACATCGTCTCAGTCAGTCATAACTCACCATTCCTCTCTTACTCTATGGCTCCTCGGATTACTTTTATGACTCTACTCACCCATTTTTTTATATTATTTATGTAATAATAGACATTCATACCGATTTACGACTTGTTTCATTTGGTGTTAATAGAATTATTTATTTCCTCAATCTCCGTTAGTTATTCTTTCTTCTATCACTATATGTTTAATATAACAATACCAACCATTCCCTGTCCCACAAAAAAGAAACACAATGTAATAAATAAGGAGTATTTATTATTTTTCTTGCCATTTCTCAAAAGAAAATGAAAAAGACACATTCAAGTATATAATAAGCATTTGCTTACTCTACAATGTTGTAAACTGTGCATGAATATAAAATATGTGCATTGTGGTGTAGTGGTTATCGACTCGGAACAAGGAATCGGAGAGCGGAGTTCGAATTCCAATTAAATTCCTTGCATTCACTTACGCGCAAATACAGTTGGGAAATGCATTAATCCGTCTCTTCCCTGCAGTTATGGGTTAAATAACAGGAGAGATAGGGTTCTATAGCCTTGGCTGGCAACAAGTCTACCGCAGAAATTAATGGCAACCTACTGCGGGATAATCTTCTGCCCACTCACTCATGTCTCATTCGAGACATGATCGTTTAAGCGTGTATCACAAATGGCACTTAACTGACTGACTGATTCTCATGTTAATCTTATGAGCTACACTTCCATGTTGGAAGAGATCATTTGAAAATTTTACCGCAGTAGATGGCTATTAATTTCTGCAGTAGATTGATTGCCAACCAAGTAATAAAGTCATTCAGTCAACGAGTGTGTAAAATATGTATGATTTTGCTTGAAAGATTTAAATTTCATTCTTACTGTATATTCAGCCTTGTATTATATTTTTACAGTAATCATGGTATCAGACAGTTTAGTTCCCTTTGTTATACACGCTTTGGCGATCATGTTTCTTTCAACACATAACTAACTGGGCAAATTTTTCCAGAGTAGGTTGTCATTACATTTTGTGATACAGTGGTTACCAACCAAGAATATAAAACCTAATTTGTCCTGTTATTTTAGCCATAGCTGGAAGGAAGAGACGGAGTAATATTTTTCGCAAGGTTATTTGCACGTAAGTGAATGCAACGAATTCACCTAGAAATTGAACTCGGCTCTCCGATTTCTCATTCCAAGGTGACATCCACAACACCACAACGCACATCAGTAAAAATATAAAATTTTCTTTAAACAACTACACTACAATTATTTATTTTTGTAAAAATTTACAAAAAATGCGGCACAAGGCCAAAATTGTGGGGATGGGGAAGAAACAACTACACTACATGAACAAGTAATGATTTTTGGATATTTAAATAAATAATTTATTTCAACAAAATTTGCATTTGATATTAAATCTAAAAATAAAATTGTCATGTCGGGGTATTCGAAGTCCGTTGCGTCGACAATACCATTTGCTCTGCAATTGCCAAGAAACCTCCTGTAAAATCCTTAGGAACTAACACAGCTTAACTGAGTGCAGATTGCTTTCATACCCAAAATAGTAAGTAAATTTTTACCGTATTTTTTTTTCTACCTCCTATTTTTTTCTCTGTGTAATGCGCTTTCATTTCGACTGTGTTGCACTGTTAACTAAACAAAAAATACAAAATCTGAGTAAGTTGAAAAAAAATCCCAAAAGAATTGTTTGAACACTAAGAAACCAGCTCGATATTTTTTCGTTGCATATTCTGATTTGAAATATAAGTGGAAAAATACAAATAATTTTTATTTTTTTTACTGACTTCCCACGCCACTTTACATTTCGTTATTCCGCAATAGAAAGACGAAATTCAGATGTTTATTCAAGATAAACTAAAACTTTTCACATTTTTTAAAATTCGTTTTGAAGTTTATTTTAGGTCTGTTTTTTAAAGATAGGAGCCAATTGAAAGATTTTCTTTTTGGTAGAAAAATATTTAAAAACATTTTCAGGTAATTCATTTCACTTTTGTTTGACAAGTTTGTTTAGGAAGTCACTGATGACAAAAAAAATATATATATTCGCCACTTTTCAATACATAACGTCGAATAGAAAAATCGGTCATTTTTTTTCATGGGGTGGAGGGGTGTGTATATATATATAAATCATCTTGTAAAAGTCCCTGTTAATAAAATTATTCTCTTCAACATTGGATTGTTTTTTTTTGGGGGGGGGGGGGTAACCTTCCACCCCCTCTATGCTATTTCAGGCAACAACAAAAACCTTTCGGTACATCCACAAATTCACTGAAAAAAAAACAAAACCGAGCATATCGTCAAAATGTTTATTAAGAGGAAAGACTAAAGTATTTTAAAATTATTTAATTTTTTTAATATCCTTTCTAACACTTTCGGAATTATAAAAAAGTCTCTAGCTTTGCTTATTTTTTTTCTTCTCGTCAGCTATCCTAAAAAGATTACTATGGATTAGCACTGTTTCCTGTGAAAAACTAAAAAACACTTTAATTTGGAAACTTTTGGAAATATGAAATAATTGACTGAATTTATTGAACTTTTGAAGATTTACTAAAATGAATGTTTTTCAGTTGATTTTAAAATCTTGATAAAAGAAAAAATTTCTATCTGTTAAGCCCACTCCAATTAATGAAATTTCTAGAAATTCAATACTATCCAGAAACTTTGTTTCATTATTAGTTAAATGAAGAACTTAGTAAATATAAATCTTTATCTCCACTAAATCGCTGAAAATGAAACCAAAACATCTGCATAAAAGAAAAAAAAGCTTAAAAACGTACTTTTTTTTTTTTTTTTTTTTCATCAGAAAGTTTATGAAAGATGAAAATATTTTTAATTATTTTTTTAAAACTTTTAATTTCTTCTTAAAAGCTCGAAAATTTAAGAAATCTTGTTTTGAATGTTAGCGGATTACCAAATCCGTACGAAACTTTAAAACGTAATATTACAATTCATTTTTTTTTTCCTCTGACCAATATATTTATTTGGAAATTCTTGCAAAAATCTAATTGTCGGATTTTAGTAAAACGGCGAATCTGAAGTATACTACCACCACGTTTATCTTCGCCGTTTTTCAATTTTTTTTCACCGCAGTCATACTGATTGTTAACTATAAATTCCAATTATAAACAAAATTGGAGAAATTGCAATATATAAACAAATAAATTTGTGGGGGTCAGTTTCTCATACAACTTTAAAGTAAACCGAACCTCCATTTATAATCGAATCTCTTTGGGGTCGATTTGTTTTTTGGCTTTTTTTGGAACGAGTTCTTTCTATTGTTCTTGTCTTTCTCACGTTTTCTTAACTTACGATGGCATCCTCCTCTGAAACTCCAAGAATGGCTCTATTGAAGAATTTCGAAAAGGATTCAGTCATTGAATATGCGCATACCCTAAAGTTAATTGCACATAGTAAGTTGTGTTCCTGTGGGCTTGCTAAAAGGCATGTGCAAACTTAAAAGCGGATAAGGTTTGTGAGAGATGTTACAAATGCAAAATAAGAATGTCCGTTAGGAATGGGACATTTTTGATGAGTCCAAATTATCACTCCACGTGATATTCCAACTAATGTTTGATTTCGTCTGCCAAGTACAGGTGACCAGTTCAGCGACATTGAACGGAGTTTCATTAAATTTTGCCAGTCAGTGGTATGAATATTGCAGAGACGTCTGTACAAACAAGATGAAGAAAGACTGATGGGTGACCCTGGACATGAAATCCATTTGGAAATAGTTTCCCGGTAACTTATAAAAGAAACATCAACTTGGAAAAAATAAGCTATTGAAAACAAAAGTACATTGAAAACACATTTAAAAAATCTTGGAAGTACTTTATTAAAACCCCACTCCCCAAAAGATTTTGGACATGTTATTGAAAACACTCCCGAAAAAAACATTGAACATAGTTTCCTTGTACAGGCTATCGACCCCACCCCGTCCAAATAAGTTAGGACATAATTTCCTTGAAACAGGAAGAAAATATTCAAATTTGATATTTGAAACAAAAAAAAAATTCCCCTGTTCTAATAAAATTATTGAACATACACATGTTTTATTTCATTACTTTCTTACAAGTTGAAAAAAAAATTAAAGCCAGTGTTTCCGAATTGGATGATTGATTTACTATAAAGTTGTATGAGAAATTGGGCCCCCACCACCCAATTTGTTTAAATATTGAATCTTTCGCAAATTTTTCACGTCGTTGCTAAAGTTTCATGTGTAAGAAGTAACCATTAACTGAAAAACGGTCCCCAAAATTTTATAATATACAAATTTACAGTTGTTGACGGTAATGTCGTCTTGGTGACTGATTTCAAAATGGAGGAACGATTTACTATAGCGTTGTATGAGAAACTGACCCCCCCCACCTCCAATTTGTTTGTTTTTTTGGGGTGTTTTTTTTTTTTTTTTTTTTTTGTTTAGTGGGTAATCGATAGGACTGCTGTGAAAAAATTGAAAAAGAGCGAAAATAAATGTAGTGGTAGTATACTTCATGTTCGCCAGTTTAATTTGCAAAACTTTTCAGAATGGAATGAAATTATTTTTAAAATTATTTTTACAAATCTTCATAAACCTCTGTTAGCCACCTCCATGTATTGTAAATCCATAACATTTTTAAAAAAATTAAATTTTCTTGCGAAAATTTATTTTATTGGTTAAACGCAGGAATCTTTGTACAATGCAAATCATCTAATATTTCTTTTGGAACATTTTGACTTTAATTCTGAAAATCTGCTTTTAATAGGAAAATAAAAAAGGCACTATAACTGACATTTAATTTGATAAGTTTTAATTGCTTTAATAAATAATATAAATTAGAGAAACTTGTCTAAAGGAAATCTGTAAATTAAAGGTCATGGGTTTCGGGGTTTTTCCTCTTACAGGAAAACATTTGTATACTTGCGATCGCCAAACACTTATGTTGCATCTCACACCTGTCTAATCTGTATATACATTCGGTAGAATGGTTAGACAGTTGAACTCTGTGTTTAAGAAATACTTTACTTCTAAATTTCCTGCTATAAATAATTCTACATACGCGCCTGAAAAACATAACATTTGCGTCTTACTTTAAAAGATATGAGGATATTTATGATACAGGATTTAATGTTCTGAAATACTATAACCTTTTCTTTTAGTCCCGAAGACATTTTCGCTAAGCTTAATGGAGGTGGGGATTTTGTATCGAAAATTGAGCTTGTAATTGCTTATTTACAAATTCCTGTTGAAGAGTTCGAAATTATGTATAAATACGAATCGTGGATTAGATAAATTAAATTCGAACGTTTACAATTTTGTTTCAAGGTAACGCCAACAACATTTCAACAGTCATAGATACCATGCTGGGTGGACTTGATTTTGCAGTTGCTTATTTAGACTATACTCTAATGAAAACCAAAGCATAGTCGAACATAAGGATCATGTACAGTTTTTCCTAAAATCCGAAAGTACTATTTCAAAATTAAAAAGACCAAATGTTTTTTTTTTTTTTTTTTTTTTTTGCATGGAAAAATGCAAACACTTATTAAACATAATTGGCAAGGATGGTACAAGACTGAATACTGAACGAGCATATCATGATTAATGATATGCCGGCACCCAATAACATAGCTTCATTACAGAGCTTCTGATGACTACCAAACTATTACCAGGCATTCATACCAATTATGTACGATTTGATTACTACCCTTTTTTAATTATTAAAAAAGATAGGCTCTGGATTTGGACAGCAGAAACCCATCAGGCACCTGAAAAAATAAAGAAACACTAACTTCAGACTTCTTTCTTAATCATTACAATCCGGACATGGAAATCATTGTTTTTAGCGATGCAAGTGCGTATGGCGTAGGAAAATACATTCTTCACAAAATGACTAGAACTATGAAACATCTATAGCACATGCTTTGAAAGCTTTGCTTCCTGTAAAAAAAAAAAAAAATTTCAGATTGAAAAAAAAACACTTGAGATTATATTCACTGTCGCAAATTTCTCTCTATAGACACACCAAAAGCCATTAATCACCATTTTGGGCCCAAAGAAAGGTTTGCTTATAGACACAGCCAACAGAATTAAGCAACGGGGTACAATACTGTTGAATTACAATTTAAAAATTGAGTACGTGTCAACGCAAAAATTTGGCCATGCAGATGGAGTGTCAAGATTAATTCTCAAGTACAAAGAACCACTGGAAGATTCAGTGCTTGCCTCTCTTCAGTCTGAAGGTGAATTAAAATCTACTCTTTGTAATACTGTAAGGGAATTTTCAGTGACTCAAACAAATTTCTTGCCATGATGAATATATTAAGTTATTAAGGAAAAAAAATGCTAAAGACGTTTTCAAAATGTAATGGGGTGTTACTATGAAGGGGACATGTTGTGATTCCATATTGCCATTATCATTCCAGAAACATATTTTAAAAGATTTTCACGCTGGCCATCCAAGGAGTGCTAATATGGAAAGTTTGATGCATAGCCATGCCTTTTGTATTTTAAAATAATTAAAGACAACTAATCTTTTTGGGAGATGGGTATGATAAACAAATTGGGTATATGATTTATATAGTAAAGTGTCCACAATTTATACATAAGACACTTAAATCAACTTGGGAAACGCCTAACTAATGAGGCTGGTAAAGGGTTTCCTGAAAAAACAGCGATGGGTGTAATATATGACACTTAACATTCCCAGGAAATACGCTGATCGAAAAAAAAAAAACGAAAACTAGGTTAATAATAGTGGTCTATCCAAAGCGGAAAAGAATTATAGTAGATTGGAAGCCTAATTAATGATTTGAAATAACTATTATTTACTAAGCTTAAATGAATTTAACTCGACAATAGCTGTTAGACTGGTAGATATCTAATTCGCTGAGAAAAACAGGATAATATGAAGAAAAAAAGGCCCCAAACGTAATGAACATGAAGTTTTTCCATCACAATGTTATTATTAAGAGGAAAGATGAAGTGTTTTTAATTGATTTTTTAGAATGTTGTAATCAATACCAACAGGTTCAGAATTTTGGTAAAAAATTCTTTTGATTTTCATCAAATGGTGACGAAATCGTTACCAGAGTTTTCAATGGAATTACAGTAATTTTTGAAATTGTAATTATGGTAACATTAGTTTTTTACTTTTTTTTTTTTTTTTTTTTTTTTTTTTTTTTTGTTACATTTGTTACCCCCCCCCCCACACTTCCACGTAAATTCATGGAATTTCACGAAATAAAATTTTGTAGCGAAAATTTCATTTATTAGGTAAACGCATTACTCATTGGATTATATAAATCATCTTTTGTTTTTTTTTTGTTTTGTCTTTTTTTTTCACAAACGTGGCTTTTCTTTTTTACAAAACTCTGCTCCAAATAGTAAAATAAAAATGCATCAAAATTATATTAGTTAATTAGATGAGCTTTTAATTGCTTTTATAAATATGTCAAGGATATTATCAATCAGTCGGTTTAGTGCCTTACGTGATACATACTTGGGTGATCATGTCTCGAAAGAGAAATGACTGAGTGGCTAGAAGATTATCCCGCAGTAGGTTGCTATTACATTCTGTGGTAGACTGTTTGCCAGCCAAGGTTATAGCACCCAATCTGTCCTGTTATTTAACTCATAACTGGAACGAAGACACTGGTAAATACCTTCCCTAAGTATATTTGCACGTAGTATAAAGAAAACGTTTTCATTAATACTGAAATTTTAAAAGAATAGTGCAGAATTTTAAGAGATTTATAAATTTATAAATTATTCTAATTAAACTTTTAAAAGAAAAAACAATTCTTGGAAAAATTCATAAGTCATAGAAAAACATCTTTTTTTTCTTTCTTTTTTGTATAAAAAGAAAGACGACTTTTCTACTTATATAATGTCTTAGTTTGATTGCATTTTTTATTATGTTTTAGAGCAGAATTTTGGTAAATATGTAACTGCTTGAGATAAAGAAAAATTATTTATTCCTCTGTAGTGTCCTGCGTTTTTTTTTTTTTTTTTTTTTTTTTTTTTTTTTTTCAA
This sequence comes from Ascarosepion bandense, assembly GCA_037127315.1. Lineage (NCBI taxonomy): Eukaryota > Metazoa > Mollusca > Cephalopoda > Sepiida > Sepiidae > Ascarosepion > Ascarosepion bandense. The sequence goes on along the minus strand of JBBBDQ010002756.1, from coordinate 243,625 downwards.
CTAATATAAATATGAAATTGCATAAAATTTAATTCGTAAGAATTTCATTTAGTGAGGATAACAGATGTTAAAAAAGAATACAGATAATTTAGTTCATTTTTGAATATGTCCTAAAAGTTTGATTAAAATCAAACACTACTTGCATTTTGAAAGAATCTTTAAATCATGTTTTTTTTCTTTTCCATTGATTTGTTGTCTTAATTTTTCTTACCATGTTTGTTTTGTCCGTCGTATACTTTGGCGTTCTTCTTTCTCAAGGACACAAGTTGTTAGTTCCAGTGGGTTCAATCCCAGGCTACTGCAGTTTGAACAGACAAATTAATAATTTCAGTTAAAGGGAGATAACTACATGACCACTGGAAGTGGCATCGCACATGGAATGAGAATGATATATTCCTGTGATAGAAATAAAGGGTTTCTAGCACCTGAAAAAGGCTGGGTTATATAACTTGTAAACATGGCATTAACGATGAGAACAGTCTGAATGATGTAAATACTACCGCATCTGAGAAATATAGACAAGTACGTATGTTTTTTTTTTTCCAGAAACTGTGCTGAATTTTATATTAATAATTTTATTAATCAGCTGTCGAATGAAAAACATGATATTCGTCTATCTGCCTAATATTAACAAATATTTTGATAAAACTTTCTTTCTATCAAGTTTGTGGCTTTTTAATCACCGTATGCGTGTTTTTAGTAAAAATGTTGAGGTAACTAATTAAAAGGAAAAAATGAATTTTTAAAAATACAACTCTTTCTTGAAGCTTTAAATTTAGTTCCAATTTCAATAGAATAGATTTAAGGTTTTCAGTAAACAAAATCCTTTGCTGCTTTTCAAACATTAGTTTAAAAAATTAGACCATTTTCTTTTTTTTTCTTAATTAAAATTCTTCCTAAAATAAAATATTACCTTACTGTACCATCATTGGAAGAAAGCAAATTTTATCTCTCTTCACATTTATAATTTTCATTAAGGATCGAGGAACATGTAAAAAATCAAATATTCTAACAAGATTTTTCTAAAAATTAAAAAATTCTAGATTGTTCTGAAATGCGTGTTGTAAATTGGAAATCTGCGTTTGAATTCCAGTTTATTTTGTTGCATTCAGTTATGCGCAAATAACCTTGGGGAAAGGTATTAATCCATCTCTTTCCTCCAGCTATGGGTTAATTAGCAGGACAGATTTGGTTCTACAGTCTTGGTTGGCAACAAGTCTCCTGCATGTCGTAAAGATATCCTACTGCAAGAAAATATTCTGCCCAGTCAGTCATGTCTCTCTTGAGACATGATCACCCAATCGTGCATCACATATGGCACTTAACTTTTTTCTTTTTTTTTATAATCGTATCACTCCAAACAAGGCATTTTACTACTACTGTTTTGCAGGGGGTTACATGGGAGGAAAGTTATTACAAAATGACAGGTTATAGGGGGTGTTAGGAAGTGGGTAAGAGAAGGATGAGAATACTGATGAGTAGAGTGGACAGAAGGGAGCATGAGAGACAGGATGCATGTTAGTGAGAAAGAAGACTATTGACTTTACGTTTAAGTTCTTGGAGCTTGTAGCTGTCGGGAAAGCAAGTAAATGGAAGGGATTCCACAGGCGTGAAGTGCGAGAAAAAGAGCTTTATTGGTTTCAAAGTAAAAGGGGGGGGGACCCAGTTGCTTATCTTGTGGCCCGAGGAAATTTATACATAGAAGGCTAAGTTCTTCAGAGCAGAAGCCGTGAAAGTATTTGTAAAATAGACACCAAGTGAACCACGTTGCGCCGGTGAGAAAGTTACTGTATCTGAGCTGCCAAGTTGGGATCTATTACATTACAGACTTTCCGTTAGATTTTGTCAAGGATACCTAGGTGGATAACAGGAGCACCTGACCAGATATGGCAGCAGTATTCAATGTATAGGTGGAGGGTAGATTTATGTATGTGAAGGATTGTTTCAAGCGGAATAAACTTCCTGGCCTTAGACCGAACCGACTTCCTAACAGCGAATTTAGCTATGGATTCTCTATATTCATTCCACTTGAGGTCTGCTGTGAGAGTCAAGCCAAGGAGACGCCGGGTTTTGCTAATTGATGCGGGGGGGGGGGGTAGGAGCGATTGTCTGATGTGTAATAGATAGCAACTTTGCATTGCAAGCATTAAAAATCATGAGCCATTTCTTACCTCAGTCCGCCATGGAACGGAGGTTCTTTTCAAGCTCGGCAGCAAGCTTTGATTTGACAGCCTCAGCAGAATTTTGATCGATGCGAAAGTAAACTGTAGTGTCGTCAGCGTATATGCCTACTTGGGATCTTATTATATATGGGAAATCCTTAATTTATATAAGGAAAAGCATAGGACCTAGAATAGAGCCTCGAGGGACATACGCGTTCGTATGATAGTATTCAAAGGCATGTCCGTTCAATACTACCTTCATTGTGCGATTTGAAAGGAATGACTTGATAAGGTCAAACAATTCTTCAGTTATAACATAACCTCGCAGCTTGCATGGAAGGCCAGAATGCCAGACTGTCAACTGCTTCGGAAATATCTAAGGCATAAGTTCGGGCTTCGCCGTTCTTGTCGAGAGCCTGGTGGATATACTCGTTTATGGTCATGAGCAAATCAGCAATAGACCTGTTGAGGCGGAAACCATACTGTTTGTCAGAGAATAATCAGTGGCTATGAGATGTTGAACTACCTCGGCGTTGATGATGGCTTCGAACACTTTCCCAAAAATCGGTAAGAGACTGACAGGGCAATAATTAGAGGGGTCAGAGGGTTCACCTGTGGTTTCATAGACTGGAACCATGGAGGATTCCCAGCAAGCAGGAAAGCAAGAAGCAGACGGGTAGTAGTTATAGTTTAGAGAGAACAAAGAAGGGTTCAGGGGAAGAATTCTTCAGGAAAATGATGGGATTCCGTCGCCGCCGCTCGCTTAATGGTGGTTAAAGCTTTGTAATTATGTTGAAGACCACCAAGGGGGTAATAGATGTCATTCAGTTGTTCCTCAGTTTGGGGTGGGAAGTTGGGTACAAATACTCCAGAAGAGTCCATTTAAGTATATTCTTGCACTCCTTGCGAGCAGAGGCGAAGGTGCGACACTTGACTTTGACTTAATCGTCAAACACATATCTATGGGCAGACAGATGAGAGGAAATGGCCTTGTCAACATTCTTGGAGATGTTGACAAGAATGGAACAGTCGGGAGATGATGGGGAGTGGTAGCGAAATAACAGATAGCTAACTGAGCTTAGTATTTTTTTAGTTGTAATTCCGTACCATTAAATTTAATATGGTTATATTTTAATTTGTATTATACAGTATGATTTACAATTTATGTTGTACCAAAAATATCCCATTATATTTAAAACTAAACTTTAATGTTAAATTTCCATGTAATGTTTTTCTAAGAAAGCAGATGAACTGCAATAGACGCTGGTAGTCGATCTAAGACGTTAACTTTAATTTCTTTCTACTGTTCGTTCTTTTTCCCTTTTCTTTTTCTTTCTATTTATCATTTGTCTATTTTTTTTCTTTCTCTCTTTGGGATTTTTAATGAGCGAGGAATTGTTTTTGTAGATTACTGTTACCAATGTCTATTCTCGACATGTGAGCATCTGAGGGTAACTATTTTTGGGATCATTTTGAATATTGTTAACTGTTGTATCTTTTGGGTCTGACGAGCAGCTTCCTAATATGATATACGTATTAACAATGAAATTGTTGAATATCCAAAATTTTTTTTCTACAGTGAACATCTCTGTAAAATCTACACAATGAATAACATGAGCACATTTTTTCATATAATTTTTAACTATTCAGTAATCCTAAATATTTAGCCAAATTTTCTCCATAATGTAAGGTTTTTAGAATTTTATGTACTTTGGCTTTAAATCTACAGTTCTTGTCACTCTTATTTTCTGCAAAAGTTATTTTCAGATATATCAGTTTTAACAAAAGTCAGCCTGTTTAAACATGCACCAAATAATTAGGAATTGTTTTATAATATTGGTGTTTGATGAATTGCACTCAACTTAAATATTTATAATTAGCAAATATAGTTGTTACTGGAAAGCAATATTCCTTAACCATGGCAATGTAAAATTGAAATGTAAATGATTTTTCATCAGATCATTTTTCTTAATTGTGTCTATAATATATCTTATTCATAAAATAAATAAAAAGCTTTTCTTATCAAATTATTTTGTTTCATTGCATTTCTAATTTTATGATTGAGAGCATACATTTTTTTGTCTGTGTTTTTAAAAAATGGAAATAATTAAAATTTATCAGTTCTGCTTTTAACTAGTATGAATATTGAGACAAAATTTAATTCTTGAAAGTAAAAATGTATGGTGTAACGGATGTAAGGAAAAATATTTATGAAGATTTTGTAAAAACAAGACATTTATGAAATAACTTCATATTTTTGTGAATAAAACGTGAAAGTTTCATTCAAATTCAACAATTTGAATTCTTGCAGCAATTTCCAAATCAATGTGATTTGTAATGCAAAAGAGGCACTACAATTTCTTGTATTATTCATTGCTCTTTAAATTGATGCACAAAAACCAAAGTTCTAAAAAGGAAAATCAAAAGAATTAAATTATCAAAATATCCATAAGTTTTTCTCTTCAGAGCAACATCAAGATTTGGACAATAAAACATTTTTTTCTTAAGTTTAGGACTTTTTTTCATTTTGGTATGCTAATTTTCTTTAGTGAATCAGGGTAACTTGTCAAAAATTAGCTTATTTTATTGACATTACTTTCCATTCACATTGAATTTTAAAGCAACTTTGTGAAAATATAAACAGTTTCTAGAAATGTGTAATATTTTGTGGACATTTCTCTCCTATATTATATGAATCACTCTTTATATAAATTTTATATAAGCATTAAACGGAATTTCTCCAGTGATCATTCACATTTAAAAACACAGTTTAGGCTTTTATGAATTATTCCACTGAGGAAATCAAATAAAGCATCATTACTTGCAACATTCCAAATGGAAACTTCTGGAAATAATTTTTGTCAGTTAGTAATTAATGGTACTTTTATACATGATCAATACTTAGTTAATTTGTATCAGTTTGAAAGCCACATTTTTATTTTATGTATCTTTTTATTTCCCAAGAAGATTTCATGATGTATATAATTACTATTTGAAAGAAAACACCTTTTCAGAATATAACTTTAAAAACCATCTTTAGTTCTATAGAGTTGGTAAAGATTGGTTTTAAATCAGATTATTTTTTCTTAATAGCAATAGAGAATTTCCATAGTGTTGACATTGTTACATCACCATGTACACACCCTTAACCCCACAGCATTAAAATTACATACTGTCTATGAACTATCACTCTTTATTTTTCTAATGGTGTGAATCAGTTTCTCTTATATATATATATATATATATATATATATATATATATATATATATCCCCTTTTGAAATCAGCAGTTAAGCTAATACATCTAAAGTTAAATAACAATCCTTGGAAACCAGATTTCTTGATGGATAAAGTAGCATATCACACTTGTGGAGTCACATGGCTTATTATAAAGAATTGTGCAGGAGAAATAGTCAGACTGCAAAACTTAAGTTATAAAATTTATTCCTCATGTTATCATCAAATTCAGAGATTGATTAATAAAGAGACCAAAACGTGTGTCCATCTCCCATATATTAAAAGCTCGATTGCACACCTGACAGATGTGGATGTTGCAAAATGAAAAGGTCCAATATTTTAACCAACATTAATAATTTACATTAATCACATGCCATGTATAAACACTTATTCAATTGACCAGTGACAAACCAAATATCAAGAGTAAATCATCAATTATGCTAATCACTAAATTTATAAAGTCATGTATGATCTTCTTCCAGTTAAGAAAAACTGAGAACAAATCAGCCATATCGATTTTGAACTTTCACATGAGACAGATAACTTAGATGCTGTTGAAAACTGCAAAAACGAAATGAACTTCACTTGGGAACAGAAGATGGTAAAGTTTGCTAAATGACACTCTTATGGGTGTAACAAAGAATGTAAAAACCTGAACTAAAGAAAATGAAAGGAAAACAAATGTAAAATATTAAAAAATGAGACAAAAGAAACAAATAATTTTTGATTTCAGATAACCAATGAAATTTTTTCAATTCTCTTATTGCCTGCATTTCACAAAACGTTCAACTCAAACATGTTTTCGTATGTTATTTTCGTTCTCTATTAAATCTTAAATTTATATAATTGTTTGTTGTTCATCTCTATTGATTATTTTCCTTAGGCATATTCTGTGCCAGCTAAAGGAACCATTCAGTCTCAGACTAGAAAACCTTGACTATAACTTTTGGCAACAAGCTAAAACTTCTCTTCTAATTTTAAGTTTTATATTTGCTGCAAATTATTTGGTTGTAACAATATTTACTTTTAATTTTGATTTATATCAGGAATTAATAATTACAGATTACAATCACCACCATGTTTTATACAAAGTGTGGAAAAAGAAAAAGTACTTCATTACTTGATATTTGAAATTGATTCTTCATACTTAAACCTTTCCTTGGTCATTATGTTTCAAATTTAATGCTTTTCTTTGTTATTTCAAGATTCATATCTAAGTGTTCTTTTCTTGATTATTATTTACCTAATTTAATAACTGATCTGCTGTTGTCAGCTTCAGTTCAGTGAAAATTGAATTTGTTTACAAATGGAAAGAATAGTTTATGGAAGATTTTAAATTTTAGACTAATAAAAAATTTTCAGAAAATTTACTGTACTCACATATTTTGTTAAAATAAATTGATATTGATTTTTCTATTGATTTTCCTTATTGTCTCTGTGTTGGACTAAACTTGTCATTTTGATAATTTTTTGTTAAAATATAAACTGATTTCATTATTCGTTGTCTCTTTTAAAATAAATTTTATTTTTCTTCACAGGTGATTCGACTGAACAGAAAATCATTTTAATATAACCTGGTATTTAGAAATTCAAAAGAAAAAAAAGATTTATTACTTTCTGTTTACAACGGTGAAATATATGCTGCTATCAGTTTGACGTTCTGCCTTTGCGTATTTTATTTGAAGTGCCATATGCAAACAAACGCTGGAGAGAAATCATTAAGTTTCTGGGTGTGTATCTTTACAGGAGTCACATTTGAAGCACTATTTGCAAACGGAGAAAGAGAATCTACCTGAAGATTATGAATTCATCTGCTCATATGTCACATTGGAAGTGATATGAAAATAAACACTGCAGAGGAAATATATTCTTGCAAAGTTTGTGAATCTGCATATTCTAGCAAATAATCTTTGCTATTTCAGATGCAAACACACACTGGAGAATGATCATATTCTTAAGAAATTTGCATTTTCGCAGATGTCATTCGTGGTGCGCCACAGGCAAACAAACACTGTAGAAGAACCATGCTCTTCTGAGGTTTGTGTATCAGCATTTTCATGGAAATCACCTTAAAAAACCATACGAAAATGCACACTGGAGAGAAGCCATATTCTTGTGAAACTTGTGGATCTGCATTTTCAGTTAAGTCAAATTTGTTGCGCCACATTCGAACACATACCGGAGAGAAACCACATTCTTGTGAAATTTGTGGATCATCGTTTTCAGCGAAGACGAGTTTGGTGGGCCATGTACGAATACATACTGGAGAGAGACCATATTCTTGTGAAGTTTGTGGATCTGCATTTACAAATAAATCAAATCTGCGGAACCATCAGCGAAAACATAGCGGAGAGAAACCATATTCTTGTGAAAATTGTGGATCTGCATTTAAGGTTAGATCATATTTGGTGGAGCATATGCGAACGCATACTGGAGAGAAACCATTTTCTTGTGAATTTTGTGGATCTGCATTTTCAAAGCTGTATTCTTTGGCACGCCATAAACTAATACATACTGGAGAGAGATCATATTCTTGTGAAGTTTGTAGATCTACATTTACAAGTAAGTCAATTTTGCAGTTCCATACGCGAATACATACCAAAGAGAAACCACATTCTTGTGAAATTTGTGGATCAGCATTTTCACAGCGGGGAAATTTAGTGATTCATATGCGAACACATACCGGAGAGAAACCACATTCATGTGAAATGTGTGGATCAGCATTTTCACAGAGGGGAAGTTTAAAGGTTCATATGCGAACACATACCGGAGAGAAACCATATTCTTGTGAAAATTGTGGATCTACATTCAAGTTTAGGTCGTCTTTTGTGCAGCATATGCGAAAGCATACCGAAGAGAAACAATTTCCTTGTGAGATTTGTGGATCAGCATTTTCACAGAAGTCATCTTTGGTGCGCCATATACGAATCCATAGTGGAGAGTAACCATTTTTTGTAAATTTTGTGGATCTACATTTTCAGATAGGTCATCTATGGTGTTCCATGTGCATATACATACTGGAGAGTGACCATATTCTTGTGAAAGTTTTGGGTATGCATTTTCAAGTAAGTCGACTTTGTCATCCTATATGCAAATACACACTAGAGAGAAACCATATTCTTGTGAAATGTGTGGATCTTTATTTTTACAGAGGTCTGATTTTTAACCACCATATGCAAACACACACAGGCTAGAAATCATATCAGTGATTTTCTAATTTTAGCAAGATCCTACACTATATTCAGTTTTTATAATAGAGGTGACATTGTTTTCGACTGAACAGAAAATCATTTTAATACAAACTGATATAATTTGAAACTGAAATGGAAAAAAAGATATTGAAAAGCACATATTCTCATGAAATTAGACGATCTGCATTTCAAGGAATTCATAATGTTACATGGAAACAGACTGGAGAGAAACCACATTCTTGTGAAATTTGACGTTCTGCCTTTACGTATTTCTTATTTGAAGTGCCGTATGCAAACATATGCTGGAGAGAAATCACATACTTGTGTATCTGCATTTAAGGTTGTCATATTTGGTGAATCACATGCAAACACATACCGGAGAAAAACCGCATTCTTGTGAAATTTGTGGATCTGCATTTTCACAGAAGTCACATTTGGTGCGCCATATGCGAACCCATACTAGATAGAAACCTCATTCTTGTGAAATTTGTGGATCGGCATTTTCACACAAGTCACATTTGTGGGTTCATATGCAAACACATATATGAGAGAAACCACATACTTGTGAAAATTGTGGATCAGTATATTCAGAGAGGTAATAGTTGCTGTGCTATGTGCGTATACATAGTGGAGAGGGACTATAATCTTGTGAAATTTGTGGGCATGCATTTTCAAGTAATTCGAATTTGTCATCCCATATGCAAATACACACTAGAGAAAAACCATATTCTTGTGAAATGTGTAGATCTGTATTTTTACAGAGGTCTGATTTTAATCATATGCAGACACACACAGGATAGAATTCATATCTGTGATTTTTATGAATTTCTAATTTTAGCAATATCCTGCATTATATTCAATTTTTATATCAGAGGTGACATTGCTTTTGTAAAATATGCAAATCACCACTCTCAGAGAAACCAGTATGCTCAGTGTCAACATTTTGGAGTTGGTATTTCCATAAATATCATGTCTTATCTGACATATACAACACACATTAGTGATAGCTGCATGTATGACGATTTTCAAATTTTTTAATGTAGAAAATTTAAATTGTCTTTTAGAATAACAAATAAAATACAAATGTTTCTCATGGTGGTCAGATTTAATTGTGCTAATCGACAGAAACATTTTTCTCAGGGTCTTTTAATATAATATATTTTTAATTTTTACAAGTTAATAGCTTTGATTCTGTTTTGTGTATTTTTAAAGGTCAGCCATGAATAATTCCTTCATTTTAAATAATGAACCCTGTACAATGTTTAATTTTCATCTGATTGATTCAAACCTCTTTATTTTTGATGTTATCTTCAGAAGTTTTAATACATTTTGGACATTTTTAATTACATACTCATATTTAATATGACTAGCAATAGACGACTGAAAAGCATCCAGAACAATACTAAATACACATATTTCCATATATATATTGTTAAAAATGCATATACATAATAGTAAAATGTAACCTACACTTCAGTATAGATGAAAAACTAATGTGTTTTAAAGTCATTTGATAAATTCAAGTTTTATTAGAATTTTCAAAAATTAATGTCTAATATCTCCTCAAAATTATTTGAATATAAGACTTTCATGAGAAAATCTGAGCACATCTGAGATTGACTTATTGCATGTTTTTCAATTCTATATTCATAAACTTTAAGGAATATGTGTATTCCAAAGGCATTAAAAACGCTTTTCTACAAATTTTGCAGTAAGAGTAACTTTTTTTTTTCATGCAGATTAATTTAACTTTAACTTAGCTAATCTTTCTAAAATAATATTTGAGAATAGTATATTTTTTTTTTTTTTTTTTTTTTTTTTTTTTTTTTTGAAAGGTTATATTTTTAATAAAATAATTTGGTGTCAATTGATCTGTCGATATTTTAAATATAGAAATTAATTTTGAGTGTCATTAGTCACTGAAGATGCAGTTGTAATGGGTAAGTGGGAGCAAAAACCCATGAATTGTTATGCACTAGTGAAGACATCAAAGAATGCTACTGAACCAAGAACAATCAATAAAAGATTATTTGTAATGGGTGATTTTTTTTACAATGCAACATTTTATGTAGAAATTTTAAAAGAAATATTTATTTGTGGATTGTTACATTATTCAACATCTTATCAAGAAGAAAATCTCATGTTGACATATATATTTACTTTTTATTAATCTGTTCATGGAATGATCCACTATGGCATGTGGCTAATTTTTGATATATATTCAATTTTTCTAATTGAATTGATCACAAATGTAAGAACATTTATTTAACTACCATAGAGAAACTTTCCTGCTCTGCATCAGAATAAATCACGCTAATCTCCCAGAGGTCAACACATTGCAATTCCTATTTGTCCGTGCATTAAATACTGTTGCCATATCTGGTCAGGTGCTCCTGCTATTTTTCTTGAGGTTCTTGACAAAATCCAATAGAGGGTTCACAACATAATCAATCCTAACTTAGCATTTCACCTTCACTCACTTTCTCACTGATGTGATGTGGCTTCCCTTTTTCTTTTGTACAAGTATTTTCACGGCAATTTATCTTAAAAGCTTTTTTCCCTGTTGTCCCAACCCACATGTTGTTGCATATGCTATGAGATTGGCATTAAGGTTCCATCCATTTACCATTGAAATAGTTAAATGTAACTGCCTCTTCTACTCTAATAGTTTTTTCTCACACTTCCCATTTGTGGAACACCGTTTCATTTGCTTGATTTCCTGAAAGCTACAATTTCCAAATGGAATGTCAGTTGTCATCTATTTGATTCCTATCCATCTCTTGTCTTGTTTTCTACATGCCTGTCCCTTGTTTTTTCTCGAACTGTAACCGTCTGCACACCAGTGGCAGTCTTGCCTGGCTTGTGGTGAAATAATTGTAAAATATTTAGTTGTTTGATAGGATGTAACCTAGTGGATAATTGTAAAACTTATTTATATAGTATGAGTTTTCTCTCCCAATTGTCAAATATTAGTTTAATAAATATTGTATAATTGTAAATTTTTGCAAGTTCATGTAGAATATTTGTCGAAAACTGTTTTGAAATTGTAATGTAATTTATAATATTTATAATCCTAAGTCCTTTCAATGTTCTTCTATACTATTCGAAATGTTATCTAAATAAATGGTCTCCCTTTGTTGTTTTTTTTTATTTCCGGCCCTTGGGCTTGGATGGAAAGCAGCCTATCATGTCCTCTTTTTCCTGTGACACCAGATCAATACTGATAAATTCAGCTTTGTAAAACCCAACCAGCAGGCACATAGTGTCCGAAATTGATCAACATTTTAAGAAAAACTATATATGAAAATGAATTTACATATTTTTCATTCTTGGAAATTTGCAACAAAATTATTAGACTCTTTATTTATTACATTGTTTATATTACAAATATAATTTCATACTGACAACATCTTAAAAACTAATACATTTGAAACTAATTCTTCTGATTTATGTTCCACCACTGGCCAGATGTGAATACTCCAAAACCCAAGACTGAACTAAAAACTTTCTCAACTGCTCATAGGCTCTGCACGTAGCTTCCATTTCACCTACACACTCAAAGAAAAATACAATCCACAATTTTCACCAGTCGCAACTTCTCCCACCTGAAGAAACAAAAAAAAATTGAAGCTGATTTGAGCCTAAGAAAAAGATATAAAAACCCATCAAACAATTCTTTGGCAGCAATGATTCACAACACTCATTTAGATGCAAACTCCCATCTCTAATGACACCCACCAAAGTCATTCAGTCATAACTCACCATTTGTCTCTTACTATATTGCTTCACAGATGACTTTTATGCCTATACTTATCGTTTTGTTTTAATGATAGACATTCACACTAATTTACCACTTGTATGTTTTGTTAATACCAATATTTATTTCCTAAACCTCTGTCGTTTCTTTTTTTATTCTATCACTACATGCTTAATATAAAATTACCAACCATTCCCCTCCCCAGCCAAAATAACACAATGTAATAAATAAGTAATATTTATTATATTTTACCAATTCTCAAGAAAAACAAAAAGAAAAAAGGCATGTTCATGTATATAATAAGCATTTGCTTACTCTACAGCGTTACAAACGCTGCATGAATATGAGATATGTGCCTTGTGCTGCAGTGGATATTGACTTGGAACAAGAAACTGAAGAGCAGAGTTCGAATTCCAGTTGAATTCTTCGCATTCTCTTACATGCAGATGTCTTTGGGAAAGGTATTAATCTGTCTTTTCTCTCCTGTTATGGGTTAAATAACAGGACAGATTGGTTTCTATAGCATTGGCTAGCAACCAGTCTACCACAAAGTAATGGCAACGTACTGTGGTATAATCTTCTACCCAGTCATTTATGTCTCTTTGAAGACATGATCGTTCAAGCAAATATCTCGTACAGCACTTAACTGACTGACTGATTCTGATGTCAATTTTATAAGGTATTTTTCCATGCTAAAAGAGAGCATTTGAATCATCCTGGAGGGGTTTCTTTGGGATTCAGATTGGATTTAAGCAGGATTTGATTGAACTGTTTGTTTTTTTTTTTTGTTTTTTTTTCATTAATTCCTTCAGGCATATATTTGCTGATGTTGTGATTATTAATCCATGTAATAAAGCTTGATCAGATCATTTTCTTGCGTTTTTAGTGTAGATTACAAAGTGTTCTATTAATTTATTTAATCTTGTTTTACTGTTTGCTTTGTAACTGAGTAAAGTCTCCTCTGAAATTGGGTGATCTGTATACATAAAATAAAAAAACTTTCTTTCTTGATTGGCAAAATTTATCTTCTACGTTATACGAGATATGAATCGAGCCACTTTTCACTTTCCTTTCTTCTCTTCACTAAACTTTTCGTAATGGTGGGCTATTATCAACCAATTATTTCAAATTAGCTAGAGATAAACTTGAGATAGTAGATTGACACTTGGGTATTGACTCTCTTTTGGAGGAATTTTTTCTTTTCATGAAAAAATCCTGCTATGAATAAAAGAAAGGAGATAAAAACAAAATTAAATATAAAACAATGGTTTAAATTAAAGAACAAAATACCACTTTATTAAGAACAGGGAGGCTGCAAAATTCGTCCATTTGCGTTGGTTAATTTATAGCCTTGGTACCACAAACAAAAAAATTAAGTTCTTCACAATTACCTAGCTAGTCCTGAGAAGACTCTTTTTTTGTTTTTTTTTTTTAATTATTTTTTCTCTTCCTCCCTTTTCTTGTGAAAAGGGAGAATTGCTTTCATCTAGCTACTGAATTAGCGACTCTGTTTTTATTTTTATTTTTTCAATTTTCAAAAGTTAGCAGGAAAATTCCATGACTAAGATATGTAAATAATCATGATTGTAAATCATGGTATCTGTATTCTTTTATTTCTTCATAAAGTGAAAATGTGCATGGTTTGGTAATACTACTTTTAGTTTTATTTGGCAATACCTGTTTTGTATCCTTTTTAAATTTTAGAAGTCAACGTATACATGACAGGTAAACAATCGCATCTAATGCGATCAAAGATAAAACTCTCACTACAAAAAGTTAAAAAACGTGGTATTTATTTGAACAGTTAAACTTAGACAAAATACATTGCTATTATTATCATCATATTAGTGTCACCTGAAACATGTATAAAACTATTTCGATTAAGGTTTTTAATTTTCAAGGGTCTTGCAGACTTGTCTTCCTTACATTGTATATATTTTTTCTTTCCCTCTTTCTTTTTGCTTCCTGTTTTTTATTTTTCTTTCTCTCCAGGTAATATTTGTTTTTAACCATGTAGCAACTACTTGAGGTGTTCGTTTCTCTTGAATTTTTTCATCTTGTACGTTTAGAAATTTTAGCCGCCATTATTGTGAGGTTGAAATTGTTTCTCATGTAGGAAAAATTTATTTAATGTTTAAGTTCTATTTTACCAGTAAGTTTCTTCTTTAAATCTACGAACATATCTATCACCCACACTACTAAGTTGCTCATTAGCAAGAGAGACATAATTATGGATAAAATTCTCTCATTTATTCTGAGCATTGACTCCCGAGATAATGTAAATGGAGCTGATGCTCAAAATAACAGATCAGATCCTGATGTGAAAGACGCTGACCTCGCAAGACTTCCTCCATTCGCGTCGTCCAAATCACCATTCGAGCCGTGGCTAGCAGCGACAGAAACACCATACGCTTCATCCCAGAGAACGGTGGCGACACATTATCAGAGGCGAATGCACGATCAATGAGCACAAGCTCTCGCGGCGCGATACGAGCAGTCAACTCGCCGACCCGGTCCCATAGAGGGCGAACCCGCGAACAATGGTAGAAGGCGTGCGAAGCCGTTTCTTCCAAGCCAAGGTTGCAGCGTTCACAATCTGGCAAATCCGCCAGGCCCCATATGAAGGCCTTGTCATTGAGAGGCAAGCGATTCCGAGCTAATCGCCAGGTGAGCGAAAACTCAGTTGTTGAGATAATCACTACCTGGCGCCCAAGACCAGAACGAGCGAAACTCGTCCTCCGACAAGCGCAGCACATCACGTAATGAATCCTTTGCGACGCCCTCCACTAACCCACGATAGAAGACTCTCCTAGGCCGTGAAAGGTCACTGGACCGTGGAATGGCCCGCAGGGCCGCCAGACATTCGAGGAGAAAACTCGATCGCTCTCGAGGCTTACGGCACCGCCTCGAGATGGGGGGAGTGATAGTAAGGCTAGGGAACATGTCCCTCACTATCCCCCTAAGCAATGAGTCTTCGGAAATCGCTCGCCTGAGAAAAACCAACCTTGACGCAACCTTATGGCCCATCAGGTATGGCATTCCCAGACCCCCATGACACGGACGTTGGTAACAGACACGTTTGTCGACATAGTGTTTGCGTCCTCTCCATAAAATGGAGAATAGCAAACGCTCGATCGCCTTCCTATGCCGTTTACAAAGTGGAAGTACTGACAACTGGTAAAGGATCATGGGAAAGACGTATGTAGCACACGCCTCAGCCATACCCTTTAAGGACAAATTCCTTCGGCGCCAAGTCTTGGCCGACGCGCCTACCTTTGCCAGTACTTCAGACCAATTTTTCTCCAACTGTAGGTCGGGCCCGAACCACACTCCAAGAATGCAGACCGGGCCGTCCGTCCAGTCGAAGGGCCCCGGGAGGGTCAGACCCTTCCAGGCGCCTAACCGCAAGCCGGACGACTTGTTGCGGTTAATCTTGGCCCCTGTCACCTGTTCGTACCGTTCAAGCGCCTTCTGTACCACCTCGATGTCCCTGCGGGAGGACACGAAAGTAGTGACGTCATCGGCGTACGCGGAAACCCTGGCTCGAGCACCACCAGGGACAGCGATTCCACGTAGGGCCGGACTGCACGCCCTGTCCCTTAGCCGGCGAAGGAGGGGCTCCAACGCCAAAGCATAAAGTAGGGGCGACAGTGGACAACCCTGTCGGACCGACCTAGACAGCGCCAGAACGCCCGACAACTTTCCGTTCACCTGTACCACAGCCGTCGGGTATTGATACAGGAGGCTAATCCAGCGGCGGAAGTTGGTTTCGAATCCAGCTGCCTGCAGGACAGCCGCCAGGTACCGATGGTCAACCCTATCATATGCCTTGGACTGATCTAAATGGATCAGCGCGGCTTCGTCGTCGTCTTTTATCCCCTCTATGATCGTGCGTATCAGATGCAGGTTGCTCTGAATTGTTCGGCCCTTCACAGCACAAGTCTGCTCAGGTCCCAACAGAGACTCGGCAACTAATTGCAAACGATTTTGCAAGATCTTGGCCAAAATCTTTAACTCTGTGTTTAGCAGAGTTATGGGCCGGTAACCCTCTAGCTCCCTCCCCACATCCTTGCCTTTTCTCAACAGCGTGATCACACCCCTGGTGAACCGGTTGGGGATGGACCCCTGCCGGAACCAGTTGTTGAACACGACAGTCAAAATCGGGACAAAGATGTGCGACAGCCTCAAGTACAATTCATAGGGCAAACCATCGAGACCCGGCGATTTGCCACTGCCGACCTTCTTCAGCGCCGCGTAGACTTCGCCCTCCGTAATCTCTCCCTCGCAGCTAGCTGCATCAGCCGGCAAAAGCCGGGGGAAGTCAGCCAAATAGCTGCGAAACTCCTCATCACGGAGACCAGGCTCCTTGGTAAACAGGCTCTCGAAATGCCGCCGAAACGCCTCGCACATGTCGTCAGTCGACCGCAGAGTGTGTCCCTCCGGGTTGCGAACCTCTCGAATGTACCGGTCGCCTCCGCGGCGAATTTCTTCCTTGCGCAGTTCTGCGCCCATGTTCACAGCTTCGGAAGACATCTTGCTTAACTTATGTCTAACTACCTGGCCCATGTAACGATCGCTATTCGACCGGTCCACGGCCTCCTTAGCTATGGCTATCTCTAGGGGATCCCCACCAGCCACCGCCCGGGAGTAATTAGCTCTAAGTGTCTTCACCTTGTCAGCCTTATCTAGTTTGAGCCGAATGCTGAACTGAGTGGTGAAAGACCTAATACTATCCTTAAGGTACTCCCACCACTTATTCCCGATGACTCCCCCAGTTAACGCCCGCTGCACTAAGTTAATTAGCTGGCGCCGGAAGTCCCGCCTGTCCAGTAAGGACACGTTGAACTTCCAGTAACCAGCCATTCTAACCCTATTTTCTAAATTTACCCAGGCACAAACGAGTTTGTGGTCAGAGTAACCTAGCCAGTGGAACGTGGGACAATCTAAGAAATCTAGCTCGGCTTCACGAACTAACATTCTATCAAGGTAGCTAGCCACCTTGGTAGAAGGCCAACTATTAGTCCACGTCCACATTCTCCCGCCCTTGTGATCGGCCCGGTATCTATCGACTAGACCGAAGTCCTCGATCAGATCAACCAAACTACGATCACGTGCCTTCCCTCTAGCTCCCCGCCCTCTATCCAACTTGGGGTCCAGGATGGCATTCCAGTCCCCCACTAAGACGAGTCGCTTGGAATCCACCAGGAAGGGCTCCAACCGCCGAAAAAACGAGACGCGCTCCTCCTGGTCGTTGGGCGCATAAACCGCAACCAGTCGAAACGCATTGCTTTTCACTGCAATATCGGCCACGATCAGCCGGCCCTCGGCACCGACATGGACAAGATCCACCTTCGCGTCCAGGGTACGCTTGACCAGCAAAGAAACTCCTCTGGCCAGCCGGTTCCCATATGCTGAATAGACGACAAAGTCGTTAGACAGCACACAGGCATCGACCTTGCAAACAAAGTGAGTCTCTTGGATCGCGGCGACATCCACGCCGAAGGACAAGAGGTCCCGAAGCAGGCGGGCAGCCTTACTCCGATCCCTCAGGCCCTTCACTTTCATACTGGCTAACTTAATTGACATCGTTTAGACCTGCAAGAGAAAGCAGAAAAATTACTTCTGGTCACATACAGGGCGAAAATCTATGGCAACAGGGACCCCGACGGATTGTCCCAGAGATCCAGTGCCAATATCGGACGTAATTCGTCCGTCCAGGACAATGCCGCCGACGTCCGTAGGGAACGTTAGTTTTATTGCCCTATACAAAGAAGGATGGATAATGACAGGGACCCTCCCTGAACAAAAATGTGCAAGTTTTTGTAAATATTTGGTCCCAGTTTGGACCATCTTTATTTTAGGGAACTCCTCCACAGCTCCTTGCATGAAATCCCACACTCTGAGGTTGCCTCCGGTGTTCCTAATTAAGGTTAAAACTCCGGGGGCTTGTGGGAAATTGGCTTGATCCTCGACCGACTTGCCGTCGATCGAGGTTAGTTTAAAGAGTGGCCTTAGTAGGGTACTTTTTTGAGAGGAGAGGTCCCTTTCTAAGGCCGGTCTGTCTACCCGACAAATGTCTATTCTTTTAAAGGGGTTGTCCCTTTTCTTTTTCTTTTCTTTTTGGGACTGTTGAGTATTATTAGGGGAGGGTGTTTCCGCTTGGGAGGCGGGGCATTTAGTTTGGGTAAGGGGCTTTTCAGGAAGTGGAGTGTTTTGGGAAAGAGAAATTACTGGCAGCAAGGGGTTTGTGGGGGAAGGGGAAATTATATGTCTTACTGGGGAGGCAGACTGACTCCTCCCCGCAATAAAAATAGTTCTGGTAGGTGATGTAGGGGCAGACCGAGATTTGGGAATCACACATTCCGCCCTACCACGTTCCTCTATTTTCCCTTTCTTCTTTATTATTTCTTCTTCCTCCTCCCGTCCTCTCTTCAAAGATGAGGAACGTGGAGGAGGCATTTCCACCTCCATTTGTTGTTCTTTTTCTTCCTGTTGTTGTTCCTCTTTTTCTTCTCCCTGTTTTTGTTGTTGCTGACGTTTCTGCGGTTGGTCTCGCTGCTGCTGCTTTTTCTCTGGTTGCTCTTCCTGTTGCGGCTTAGCCTCTTTACGGGGCTTCTTCTTCTCTGGGGATGGTGGTTTTCCATGTTGAGTAGGAGAGGAAGCAACTTTCTTCCCCCTCCTGACCACCTCCGTCCACTCGTTTGTTCCGCCTTTCGAGTCGGACGATTTCTCCTCCGCCACTGGTGCTCCTGACACCGGCGGTGTTGCCGGTGCTGCTGGAGATTTGGCTGTCTGCTGCTCATTGTCCGATTTTCTCGAGGGGCACACCTTGGCCATATGGCCCGCAGCCCCGCATATCCAAAAATGCGGCTTGCGCCCCTCAACCACTACAAACAGCCTTCGGCCTCTGCATATCAGGATGTCCGGTATACGTAGAAAGTTTGGCCTATCCACAATTATGTGTACCGCGACATCATCCGTGGGTACGCCCGCCTTGCTCTTAACTCGAGCCACCTCCTCCACAGCTCCAAACTGGGCAAAGAAGGCCCCTATGTGGTCTTCCGAGATCTGCAGTGGAACGCCGTGGATAGTTATCCAGGTCTTTCGGGTCCCCATGTACTCTGTCTGGAGCCTGATCCCTTTAGCCAGCAGTGTTGTTCCTGCTAATTTTTTGGCTTCTTCCTCGGAACTTAGCAGAATGTCCCACATAGCTCGGGACCGACGAGCTAACACCCTTGGGGTGATATTTAGGCTTTCAATAGCCTCCTCCATGCTCTCCCTGCTGACCCCAATAAACTTTCGAGTTTTGGGGTCCGAGGTCAACAGGGAGATCGTTCTTGCCGAAATCACATTAACGACTTCGGGGATAACGATCAGTTCGTTCCCCGAAATAAAGTCTTTAAATTTTTCCTGCAAGCCTTGGTAATAGTTTGCATCTTTTTTTGTCGGAACTTTGTTCCATGCCGCCGGTTGAGAAGTTTCCGTCGGTATACCCGCCGATAAAGTAGACGGTTGGGGAGACAAAGCCATTATTGACTTGCCCCCCCTCCTTTCTAGCATCTTTGAAAGTGATAAAAAAATCTCATTTGTTTGTTTTCTTTTTTGTTTTTTTTCCGTCAGCTATCCATTAAAAAGATTAATATGGATTAGCACTTTTTTTCCTGTCAAAAACCCAAACACTTTAGTATGGAAATTTTTGCAAGTATGAAATAATAATTCTCTGATTTTATTGAAATTTTCAAGACTTATTAAAATGAAGTTTTTAATATGATTATTTAAAAAAAATATTGGTAAAAAATCTTTTTTTTTTTTTTACATCTGTTACCCCCCCCCCAACTACAATTTAGTGACATTTCTAGCAAATTAATACTACCCAGAAACTTCGTTTCATTATTAGTTAAATGAAAGACTTAGGAAATAAATTAATCTTTATCTCCACTAAAAATCGCTGAAATAGGAAACAAACAAACCAAAAAAAAAAAGACCTGCATAGTACGAAGAAAAATGCCTAAAAAAAAAAAAATTAAAAACGTACTTTTTTTTTTTTTTTTTTCATCAAAACGTTTATGGAAGATCAAGATATTTTTAAAATTAAAATTTTAGAAATTGTGTTTTGAATGTTGTTAGCGAGTAACCAAATCCATATGAAAGTTTAAAACCGTAATATTACAATTCTTTTTGATTTCGATGACCAACATATTAATTTGGAAATTCTTGCAAAAATCAAATTGTCGGATTTCAGTTAAACGGCGGACCTGAAGGATGCTACAACCACGTTTCTTTTAGCCCTTTTTCATCGCAGTCCTGTTGATTGTTAACCAAGAATGGCTCCATTGAAGAATTTCAAAAAGGATTCAGTCATTATTGAATATCCGCATACCCAAAAGTTAATTGCACATAGCATGCCCACAGGAACACATCTTGCTAAAGGCATGTGCAAACTTCAAAGCGGATAAGGTTTGCTGGAGATGTTCCAAATGCCAAAAAAAAATCCATTAGGAATGGGACATTTTTTTGATAAGTCCAAATTGTCACTGTACGTGATATTCTAACTAATTTTTGATTTCGTATGCCAAGTAATGGTGACCACTTCAGCGACATTGAATGGAGTTTCATTAAATTCTGCCATTCAGTGGTATGAATATTGCAGAGACCTCTGTACAAGCAAGATGGAGAAAGACCGAAAACTGATGGGTGGCCCTGGACATGAAGTTTCCTTGAAACTTAAAAAAAACAACTTAGAAAAAATGCTATTGAGACCCCACTCCTCAAAAATTTTGGACATGCTATATTGAAAACGCATACAAAAAAAATAATAATTGGACATAGTTTCCTTGAACATAGTTTCTTTGTACAGGCTATTAAAAACCCCATTAAAAATATTTGGACATGCTATTGAACCCCGCCACCCCACCAAAAAAAAATAAATTTGGGTATAATTTTCTTGAAATAGGAAGAAAAAAAATAACAATTTGATATTTGAAACAAAAACAATGGCATGTAAAACACTAATAAAAAAATTCCCCTGCTCTAATAAAATTATTAAACATATACATGTTTTATTTCATTACTTCCTTACAAGTTGAAAAAAAAAAGTAACATTGTATTGAAAAACGGTTTAAAAAAAATTTATAATGTACAAATTTACAGTTGCCGGTAATGTCGTCCAGGCGACTGATTTCAAAATGGGGATCGATTTACTTTCGCCTTTTATGAGAAACTGAGCCCCCCCCCCCCCGCCAAATTTGTTTTTCCAGTTTTGTTTTATTTCTATTTTCATTTTTTATTTGATAATCGTAAAGCTTAGTGGGTAATCAATAGGACTGCGGTGAAAAAATTGAAAACAATTAAAAAACGGTGAAAGTAAATGTGGTGGTATTATACTTCAGGTCCGCCAGTAAAACTTGCAAGAATTATTTACAATTGAATGAAATTATTTTTTAAATTATTTTTATAAATCTTTATATACTTCTGTTACTTGTATTGTAAATCCATAATATTTTTAAAATCTAAAAATTTTGTTGCGAAAATTAGTTTCATTAGTTAAACGCAGGAATCTTTGTGGAATGCAAATCATCTAATATTTTTTGAAAAAAATTGACTATTTCTGAAACTCTGCTCCCAATAGTAAAATAAAAATGCATTATAACTGACATTTAATTTGATAAGCTTTAATTGCTTTAATAAATAATATAAATTAGAGAAATTAGTCTGAAGAAAAAAATTCAGTTAACAATGAAATTTTTTAAAAATTGCTTTCATTTTTTTAATTATGATAATTTATATAGTTTCAAAAGTATTTAAAAATATTTCAAAGGTTTGTTAGTTTATAAACTTAGGAAACAAATTATTTCCTAATTAAAAAGTTTAATACAAATCGTTGTGCCTTATTTTAAAAGTATTTTCGTTTGTGTATTTGAATTTCCTTTTTGTATGGTAATCTTTGTAAATTAAAAGGTCATGTGTTTCAGGGTTTCTTCTTGCAGGAAAACATTTGTACAATTATGTCATTTGTGAACGCCAAACACTTATCTTGCATCTCACACCTGTCTAATCTGTCAACACATTCGGTAGAATGGTTAGACAGTTGAACTCTGGATTTAAGAAATTATTTTCTAAATTTCCTGCTGTAAGTAAATAATACTTGGGCAAATCAGATTAATTAAATATTAAATTTGCTAATTTTCTAAAAATAATATCCCAGATGTATATTTTATTTTTGCAAGATTTTTTAAGTAAGAATTAACTTTTGTGTTGATCACTCAAAAATGGCCGAAAATAAATTTTTTCAAAGATTTTTAAAAAAATAGAAAATTTTAAATTCCAATCAGTTTAATTTCTGTTTGAAAAACCCCAGAGTATTTTGCTTACTAGAATTAGTGAATTTACTCATTTAGCTGAATAAGTTTCAAACAATTTACTTTTGAAAATTCAATTTAAAAGTTGGTGATCAGAAGAAATCATTAAAATGTTATTGACACTTTTTGCCAAACACTAGATGCTTTTGCAGGAATGTATCCGAAATAATCAAATACAAAATGCACTAAAACTCTTCTTTAAAGAAGCATTTAATTGCTTTTATAAATAATATATATTAAGTCTGTCCATATAATGAAGAAAAATTATTTTTTGGTTATTAATGAATTTTTAATTGAATTGCTTGCATTTTTTCTTTGTTAAAGATGATGATTTATGAAGTTTCAAACATCTTTTAAAATTTTTTAATAACTGAATGCAAACAGTTACTAAGTAAAGACTGTATTTCATCGAAAATTGGAAAGCTCAATACAAATCACTTCACACGAAGATTTTTAAAATAATTATTTTTCATGTAGAATAGTTTTTTCTTTTCTTTTTTTTTCTTAGTATGGTTTCTCATAAATGACATATCATTAAAGGGCCATGTGTCGTTCCTCCTATTAAACTTTCACTTAGATTTCATAAGTTTGTCAATTCTGGTCAACAATACATAGCTTGTCAGCACATCTAACTGACAGCAGCCACTTCACACTTACGAAAAATAAAACCACCATAATTAAAAGATTTTGTATTCAAAATTTCATACTGTAGCTAATACTAGTTTCAAATCAGATTAATTTAAGTTGAAATTTGCTAATTTTGCCAAAACAATATGTCAGACGTATTTTATTTTTGCAGGATTTTCAAAACTAAGAAATAGCTTTTACTTTCAAACTTGTCAATATAATGTCTATATGAAATATATGAAATTTTTTCCTTACAGAAAATAATTAAATCATTTAATTTAAAGTGAATGCTTCAAAAAAGAATTTCACTTTCAAATTTAGGCAATGAAATTTAATGGCGTTTTTTTTTCTTTTTGATAGCAGCGAATATTTAAAAAATGTCAATTCTGCAAATTATCTGGTTATATTTAAATTTTCAGTCTTCATTCATTGATAAATAAAATTTATAATGAATCATTATTTCTTTATTTTTTTTATTTTTTTTTATTTTGATGATTTACACATAACACAAGATTTGTATTGGGAATATGTACATCATATTGTCATAAAAAGCACATCGAATTGGAAATTCTTGCAAAAACCAAATAATTGTCAGGTTTTATCAAACTTTTCCGTGTTATGGTTCTCTTCTGCAAGAAATGCACTCTTCTAATTATATTTACTTAAATGCGTGACTTCTGGCGACGTAGTAAAAATATGCAGTTGAAGCTAGTTACGAGTCTGGCAATAAGCAGCGTTATAATACCATTCAGACTTCCTTATTTATATTTAGTGATTAACATTTCGTTGTATATATGTTCTTGTTGTGCTAATATTGTTTTGAACCTGCCTTCTGTTTTCACCACAAAAACTCCACAAAAAAATTAGCGACGAAAATGTACGACAAATATTTGTACTAGGATTTGCGAAGACGACCGGGAGTAAAAAGAAACCCTCTGAAAACTCTAGTTTTCGTAAAGTACTACTTGAAAAGGAAAAAACACGAAATGGTGTTCAAAAACTTTATATTTAAGCAGGTAAAGTACCAGGATACACAAGAAAAATGGAAAATTATCTTCAAATTCAGAAGGAAAATCAAGACAGATCAAATTTCAGAAGCAAGTGTTGGAACTAATACGATGAACGAATACCAGTGAAAATGAACTTCCTTTTGCTCAATACACCCTTTGGAGTGTGATAGAGAATTTTACATACGCGCCCGAGAAACGCATAACATTTGCGTCTTACTTTAAAAGATATGAGGATAATTAAGATACAGGATTTAATGTTATGAAGGGTTAGCACTTCCCTTTTCTGGACTCAAAGGCATTTTCGCAAAGATTAATGGAGGGTGTGGAATTGTTATCAAAAATTGAGCTTGTAAATGCTTATTTACAAATTTCTGTTGAAGAGTTCAGTTCTAAATTCTGTATAAATACGAATCGTTGATTAGATAAATTAAATTCGAACGTTTACCATTTGGTGTCGATGTAGCGCCAACAATATTTCAACAAATCATAGATACCATGCTGGGTGGACTTGATTTTTGCAGTTGCTTATTTAAACGATATTCTAATGAAAAACCAAAGCAATCTAACATAAGTATCATGTACACAGTCTTTCCTAGAATCCAAGCCTACCATTTCAAAATTAGACAAAATGTGATTTTCTTTATATTTTATTTATTTCTTGCAAGGAAAAAATCAAATATATATTATACATAATTGACAAGGATGGTAGAAGACTGAATCCTGAACGGTCTATCATGATTAATGACATGGCGGTACCCAATAACATCACTTCATTACAGAGCTTCCGAAGCCGAGCAAGTTATTACTAGGCATTCATAACAATTATGCACGATTTGTTTGTTCCCCTTAATGAATAATTAAAAAAAAGATAGGCCCTGGATTTGGGGAGCAGAATCCCAGCAGGCATTTGAAAGAATAAAGAAAACTCTAACGTCAGACTTGTTTCGTACCTATTACGATCCGGACTTGGAAATCATTGGTGCTAGCGATGGTAGTTCGTATAACGTAGGAACATACATTCTTCACAAAAAGACTAGAACTATAAAAAATCGATAAATACTTTGAGAGTTTTGCTTCCTGTAGAAATATATTCTCAGATTGAAAAAGATTTGAGATTATATTCTTTGTCGCAAAGTTCCACGACAATATTTCTAGTCGGCAACTCTCTCTCTCTAGAGACAGACCACAAGCCATTACTCACCATTCTTGGTTCAGAGAAAGGTTTGCCTGTACATACAAGCAATAGACGTAAGTGATGGGGTACAATACAGTTGAATGGGAATTTTAGAATTGAGTACTGCAATGTTTGGTTTTGGCGACAATCGATGCTTGCTAAACATGGACTAACAACATTGTGTGTCCGCAGGATGGATGATGATTAATAAGAGAGCGAACACTGCTAGCCTGCTTGGCGTCCCTTCTTATCCCGTTCCCTTCCGGATCCGCAGGCGCCGTAACCCCTGTGACACCAAAGGTTATTTTACTTTTACTCGTCAGAACATTACGAGTACGTGTCAACGCAAAAATTCGGCCATGCAGAGAGTGACAAGATTAGTTCCCAAGTACAAAGAACCACTGGAAAATGAAGTGCTTGCTTCTCTTCAGTCTGAAGGAGAATTGAAATCTACTCTTTTTAATACTGTGAGGTCAATCCAAAGCGGAAAAGAAGGAAATATGAAAGTATTTTCAATTATTTTTACAATGTATTAATCAGTACCAACACGTTCGGAATTTTGGTAAAAAAATTCTTTTTATATTTTTTTTATTTTTATCAAATGGTAACGAAACCGTTACCAGAGTTTTCAATGGATAATGTAAAGGTAACTCTGTTTTACCGATGAAAAACACATTAATTTGGAAATTCTTGGAAAAATCAATTATCGGATTTTCATGGAAATTTACGGAATTATTCACAAATGAATGACAGTATTTTTGAAATAATAATTTTTAGAAAATCATGCTAAAAATAGTTTTTGTTGCATTTGTTACCCCCACTTCCACGTAAATTCATGAAATTTCACGAAATATAATTTTGTAGTGAAAATTTCATTTATTACGTAAAAAACGTAGTACACATTGGAGAATGTAAAGAATGTGTTTTTGTTCACACATTGCCTTTTTTTTCTTTTTTTTTTTTTTACAAATCTCTGCTCCAAATAGAAAAATAAAAATGCAATAAAAATATATTTAATTAGATAAGCTTTTAATTGCTTTTATAAATAATATATATTAAGAACATTATCAATCAGTCAGTTAAGTGCCATACGTGATACACACTAGGGTGATCATATCTCGAATAAGAAATGACTGAGTAGGCAGATTATCCCGCAGTAGGTTGCTATTACTTTTTGTGGTAGACTGTTTGCCAGCCAAGGTTATAGCACCCATCTGTCCTGTTATTTAACCCATAGCTGAATCAAAGACACTGATAAATAACTTTCCTAAGGATATTTGCACGTAGTCCAAATTAAGTTTTAATACTGAAATATTAAAATAATATTTTTTTACTTTTTCTTTTATTGTAATAATTTATAAAATTTCAAGATATTTTCATTGTTGCGTATGGCCCACCGTTTAAAAGAAAATAGGCAGGTTTATAAATAAAGAATATTCAAAATTCTTTAAAAAGGAATGTTGTGTGATTTCACTAAATATAATTTTTACTTAATAACAATGCCACATAACCGGTGCAGAATTTTTTAAGTGATTTATAAATTATTCTAATTAAACTTTTAAAATAAAAAAAAAATAAAATTCTTGGAAAAATTTATTATTCATTGAAAGATATTTTTCTGGGGAAAATGATGTTCATATATATTTTTTATAAAAAGAAAGGCTTTTCTATTTAAATAATGTCTTAGTTTGATTGCATTTTTTATAGCAGAATTTTGGTAAATGTGTAGCTGCATGAGATAAAGAAAAAATTTATTTAGTGTCCTGCTTTTATTTTCTTCAACTAATTTAAATACAAAACTGCACAAAATTTAATTTCTGAAAATTTGATTAAGTGAGAGTAACAGATGTTAAAAATGCAGATAATTTAATGTGTGAATAAATCTAGAAAGTTTCATTAAAATCAAACACTTATTTGAATTTTGAAAGACTTTTTAAATCATGTTTGTCTTTTTTTCTTTTCCATTGTTTGATTTGTTGTCCTCATATTTATTGCCATGTTTGTTTTGTCCGTCGTATGCTTTGGCGTTCTTCTTTTTCAAGGACACATGGCACAGTAGATATAGGCAGTTGTTAGTTCCAGTGGGTTCAATACCAGGCTACTGCAGTTGTGAAAAACAACTTATGCTAATGGTGGTTAGGAGCAAGTGTATGTGATGGTTAATAGGTAGCAATTTCATTTTGGAAGCATAAAAATTCATAAGCTATTTCTTACCTCGGTCCGCCATGGATCGGAGGTCCTTTGCAAGCTCAGCAGCGAGGTTTGCTTTGTCAGCGTCAGCAGATATTTGATCGATGTGAGAATAAACTGTAGTGTCGTCAGTGTATATGCCTACTTGGGATCTTAGATCTGAGAGATCGTTAATGCAGATAAGGAAAAGCATAGGACCTAGAATAGAGCCTTGAGGGGCACCCGCATTCGTATGATAGTATTGGCAGGTATGTCTGTTTAATGTTACCTTCATTGTGCGATTTGAAAGGAATGACTGGATCAGGTCAAACAATTGTCCAGTTATAACATAACTTCGCAGGTTGCACAGAAGGCCAGCATGCAAGAGTCTGTCGTACGCTTTGGAGATATCTAGAGCAACAGTTTGGGCTTCGCCGTTCTTGTCAAGAGCACGGTGCATACATTCAGTGATAGTTTTGAGCATATCAGCAGTAAACATGGTAAATTGGAAACCATCCTGTTGGTCAGAGTATAGCCTGTGGGCCGTGAGATGTTGAACCAGCACGGCGTTGATGATGGCTTCGAACACTTTGCCAAACATCCGTAGGAGGCTGATCGGTCAATAATTAGAGGGGTCAGAGGCATCAATTGTGTTTTTTATATACTGCAACCATGGATGAAGACTTCCAGCAGGCAGGAAAGCAAGACGCTGAGAGGTAGTTGTTATAGAGTTTGAGAGAGAACAGAGGATATTTCAGGGGAACACTTATTCCGAAAAATGATTGGGATTCCGTCACCACCGCTTACTTTATGGTGGTTAAGCTTTCAAATTATTTTAGAGACAACCGAGGGGGTAATGTGGATATCGTTCAGTTAGGCTTCAGTTTGGGTTGTTACTTGGGGTACAGATACACCAGAAGAGTCCAGTGTCGAGTTGGTGGAGAAACTGTGAGCGAAGCACTCAACCCTGTCTGTTGTAGAGGTAAGGACTTCATAGTCGTTGATTATAGTGGGGGATTGCGGGTTCGCTATTGTTTAGCACACTTTTACAGAGCCTCCCGTAGTCTGTAGAACCGAACGTATGGGATGCTATGCGCTGCTTCATTCTGGCTACAAACAGCTTGGCTTCTTTAAGTATCTTCTTGCACTCGTTGTGAGCAGAGGCATAGGCGCCTGTTATAGTCCAAAACGTGACTCCGATAAAGCCGGAAAAGGTGGCTTCGATGGGCTATGGCGACCGAGCAAGCGATAGAGAACCAAGGAGACTAGAGGCATTTAAGTCGCAACTTCCTGGCTGGGATGAAATCTTTGATGCCAGCACTTAACACAAAAAGAGATAGCTAATTGTGCTTAGTAGGTTTGATTTTAGTTTAATTTCATGCTATTAGATTAAATTAAATATATTCAGCAACGGAATTGTTACATTTCAAAGCTTGACCCCCATAAAGCGAGCGGTTGTAACGGAATCCCAATCGTTGTACTAAAGAAATGTGCTTCTGAACTCTCCTTTGTTTTCTCTAAACTCTATACCTACTGCTTCCCTGCTTCTTACTTTCCTGCCTGCTGGAAATCCTCCTGTGTGGTTTTTATATATAAAAATACCGGAGAAAACTCTAACCTCATTAATTACCACCCTATCAGACTTCTAGCAGTTTTTATCAAAGTGTTGAAAGCTATCATCAATGCTGAGTGGGTACAACATTTTACAGCCCACAGACTTTTCTCTGACAAACAGTATGGTTTTCGCTTCAATAGGTCTACATTTGATACGCTCACGTCCATCACTGAGTATATACAGCAGGCTCTCGTTAAAAACGGCGAAGCCTGAACTGTTGCCCTAGACCTCTCCAAAGCGTTTGACAGTCTGGAATGCTGGCCTTCTATGCAAGCTCCTGGGCTCTGATATAACTGGACAGTTGTTTGACCTTATCAAGTCATTCCATTCAAATCTTATATGAAGGTAGTCTTGAACGGATGTGCCACCCAATACCATTTTGATATATATATTTATTTTTATTATTTAAAATATTTTTGTAAGATTGTATTTTAATATTTTATTTATCTTATATAAGTGTTAATTTTTGTAACTATATTTATAATAAGATACTGTGGTTATATTTTCATTGGTATTATAAATTATGATTTACAATTTATTTTTTGCCGTACATATGTCTCATTGTATTTATAACTAAATTTTAATATTAAATTTCGATGTCATATTTTTCTAAGAAAGCGGATGAATTGCAATACACGCTCGTGTCGATGTAAGACGTTAACTTCAACTTCCTTTCTATCTATACTATTCATTCCTTTTCCTTTCTTTTTTCTTTCTCTTCTTTCTGTTCATAAATTTTCTGTATTTAATAATAATTTTCTTTCATAAGGTTAAATTACTTTAACTATGATTATAACCACTGGTAGTATTATAGTAATTCAAATTGAAAAATCTAGTTTTTATTTTAAATTCAATTACTAGCAAACAAGTTTCATTTAATATTTCCAATAGGTAAAACACTTCACTATATTTAAAAATGATCCAAATTGACTGAAAGGAGTTTTCATTTTAAATGGCTACAATTGCTGATTTTAATAACATTCTTACTCATCTTTCATTGTAATGTAATTATTTGTTTTCAAAGATAAAATTCATTTTTCTAAAACTGTATTTGAGGAATATTAGCTGAATTAACTTTTAATTAATCTGATTTGAAACCAATACTAATTTTATTTTAAAATATCAGAAATGCATTTAGTCACATGGCAGTAGCTGTTTATTTGAGGTGTTGAAAGTGTAATATTTAAGTACAATTTTTCTACTATGAACATCTCTATAAAATCTACACAAAGTATAACATGAGCACCTTTTTTCATATAATTTTTAACTACTCAGTAATCCTAAAGATTTAGCAAAATATTCTCCATAATCTAAGTTTTATGGAATATTATGTACTTTGGCTTTAAACCTACTGTTCTTGTCACTCTTAATTTCTGCTAATGTTATTTTCGGATATATCAGATTTAAAAAGTCAGCCTGTTTATACATGCACCAAATAATTTGAAACACATTTTAAAATATTGGTGTTTGAAGAATTGCACTCAACTTTTTTTATCTATAATTAGCAAATATAGGTTTCAATTGAAAGCAATATTCCTTCACCATGGCAATGCAATATTAACATATAAATGACTTCTCATCAGATCATTTTTTTGAATTGTTTCTATCATATATCTTATTCATAAAATCAATAAAAACGCTTTTCTAATCAAATTGTTTTTAGTTTCATTACAATTCTAATTTTATGATTCAGAGCATAGATTTTGTTGACTGTGTTTTTAAAAGAGAAAAGGATTAAAATTTAACAGTTCTACTTTTAACTAGTATGAACATTGAGATAAAATTTAATTCTCGAAAGTGAAAAAGTATGGATTTAATGAAAAAAAAATTTATGAAGATTTTGTAAAAACAGATATTTCTGAAATGACTTCATTCTAATGTGAATAAAACGTGGAAGTTTCATTAAAATCCAACAATTTGAATTTTTGCTGAAATTTCCAAATCAATGTGATTTGTAATGGAAAAGAGGCACTAAAAGTTCTTGTACTATTCATTGGTATTTACACTGCAAAAAAAAACAAGATTTTAACCAAAGTTTCAAAGTTCTAAAAGGAAACACCAAAATAATTTAATTATCAAAATATACATTAGTCTTTCTTCTTAAGAACATCAAGATTAAAACATAGTTTTTCTTAAGTTTAGGACCTTTTTTCATCTTGGTATGCTAATTTTCTTTAGTGAATCAGGGTACCTTGTCAAAAATTAGCTTATTTTATTGGCATGATTTTCCATTCACATTTAATTTTAAAACACCTTTGTGAAAATATAAACAGTTTTTAGAAAAGTTTTATATTTAGTTGGACATTTCTCTACTATATTATAGGAATCACTCTTTATATAAATTTTATATAAGCATTAAACAGAATTTCTCCAGTGATCTTTCACATTTAAAAAAAGACAAATAGGTTAGGCTTTTATAAATTATTCAACTGAGGTAATCAAATGAAGCATCATTACTTGCAACATTTCAAATGGATACTTCTGTAAATAATATTCGTCAGTTACTAATTAATGCTACTTTTATACATAATCAATACTTAGTTAATTTGTATCAGATTTTGAAAGCCACATTTTTATTATTTATATTTCTTCATATCCCAAGAAGATTTCATGATGCATATAATAACTATTTGAAAGTAAACAACTTTTCATATAAATTTCAAGACCATCTTTGGTTCGATAGATTTCATACAGATTGGTTTTATATCAATTTTTTTTAATGATTAGATTATTTTCATGGTGCTGACATTGCTACATCACCACATATACACACTTAACACCCCACCACCAGCATTAGTTATGTACTGTCTATAAGCTATCACTTTTTTTCTAATTCTAATATATATATATATATATATATATATATATATATATATATCTTTGAAATCAGCAGTTGAGTTAATATATCTAAAATTAAATAGCCACCCTTGGAAATTAGACTTCTTGATGGCTGAAGTAGAACATCACATTTCTGGTGTTTCGTGACTGGATGCAAAGAATTGTGTAGGAAAATGCAGTCAATCAGTTAGACTGCAAATCTTAAGATATAAAGTATACTCCTCAATTTATCGTCAAATTAAGAGATTGATTAATGAAGAGACCAAGACGTGTATACCATTCCCTCATATTAAGAGCTGGATTGCAGACCTTACACTTTTGGAGGTTGCGAAATGAAGATGTGGAATATTTTAACTACCGCACTTAGATTAATATCATGCCACATATAAACATTTATTCAATTGACCACTCACAAACAAAACAGCAACTCTGAATCACCAATTATGTTAAGCAATAAATATAAAGTCATTTATGATGTTTTCCAATTAAGATAAACTGAGAAGATGTCAGTCAACTCAATGTTGAATTTTCACAAGAGAAAGATAATTTAGATGGTGTTGAAAACTGCCAAAACGAAATGAACTTCACTTGGGAACAGAAGATAGTGAAGTTTTCTGAATGACACTTTCAAGAGTGTAACAAAGAATTAAAAACCTGAACTAAAGAAAATGAAGGGAAAAATCAAATGTAAAATATTAAAAAAACAGACAAGAAACAAATAATTTTTTATTTCAGATAACCAACGAAACTTTGTCATTTCTCTTATTGCCTTCATTTCACAAAAATTTCCACACAGACATGTTTCTTTATATTATTTTCGTTCTCTATTAAATATTAAATTTTTATAATGTTGTTTGTTGTTCATCTCTATTCATTATTTTCCTTAAGCATATTCTGACCCTGCGAAAGGAACCATCTACTCCCAGACTAGAAAACATTGGCCGTAACTTTTGGCAACAAGCTAAACCTTCTCTTCTAATTTTAAGTTTTACATTTGCAACATGTTGGTAACAATATTTAGTTGTAATTTTCATTCATATCAAGATAATAATTGCCAGATTACAATCACCATCATGTTTTATACAATGTGTATGAAAAGTACTTCATTACTTGATATTTGAAATTGATTCTTCATTCTTAAACAAAGATTTCCTTGGTCATTATGTGTCAAATTTAATGCTTTTTTTTCTCATTTCAAGATTCCTATCTAAGCGTTTGTTGTTCACCTTTTTTGATAATTGCTTTGCTGTTGTCTGCTTTAATTTAGTAAAAATTGAGTTGTTTTATAAAGTGGAAGGAATTGTTTATGAAAAATATTATATTTTAGACATGTTGAAATTTTTCCAAAAAATGACTCTACTCACATATTTTCTGAAATGAAATTTGGACAAAATTTATTGATTTTTCCTTATTGCTGCATTGTTGTTTCTGTGTTGGTCTAAACTTGTCATTTTGATAAATTTGTTAAAATATAAACTGATTTCATTTATTATTCATTGTCTGTTTTAAAATACATTTTTTTTCTTGACAGGTGTTTCGACTGAACAGAAAATCATTTTAATATAACCTGATATTATTTGGAAGTTAAAATGAAAGAAAACAAGATTTTTGACTTTCTGTTAACAACGATGACATATATGCTGTTATCATGTAAAAGTTGTGTATCTGTATTTACAAAATCAAATTAACTACCAAGGAGTCAGATACTTCAAACTGTGCAGTTTTCCCTTTTTATAAAAACTTAGTGTAATTGTATGAGAACAAAGAAATCATGTTTGTGCAATGTTTGCAAACATTTGGAATAATTTAGATTTAGTAAGCCATATTGAAAAGTACATGTTCTTGTGGAATTGGAGGATCTGCATTCCAAGGAATTCATGATATTACATGGAAACATACTGAAGAGAAACCACATTTTGACGTTCTGCCTTTACGTATTTATCATATATGAACTGCCATTTGCAAACATACACTGAAGAGAAAGCATGTTCTTAAGAAGTTTCTGGGTGTGTATCTTTACAGGAGTCGCATTTAAAGCACTATTTGCTAACGGAGAATGAAGAGAATCGATGTGAGGATTATGAATTCATCTACTCGTGCATGTCACATTTGAAGTGTGATATGAAAATAAAAACTGCAGAGAATCTATATTCTTGTAAAGTTTGTGGATTTGCATATTCTCGCAAATAATCTTTGCTATGTCATATGCAAACACACACTGGAGAATGATCATATGTTTGAAAAATTTGCAGATCTGCAGTTTCGTAGATGTCATATTTGGTTCGTCACAGACGAACACACCCTGGAGAAAAACCATACTACTATGAGGTTTGTGGATCAGCAGAGGAAAACCCACATTCATGTGAAACTTGTGGATTTCATTTTCAAAGAAGCCATCTTTGGTGCGCCATATACGAACACATATCGGATAGAAACCACATTCTTGTGAAATTATGGATGAGCGTTTTCACAGAAGTCAGAATTGGTGATTCATATGAGAACACATACCAAAGAGAAACCACGTTCTCGTGAAATTTGTGAATCACCATTTTCAGAAAAGTCATATTTGGTGATTCATATGCGGAAACTTACTGGAGAGAAACCATATTCTTGTGTATTTTGTGGGTCTGCATTTTTAAAGAAGTCATCTTTGACGCGCCATAAACGAATACATACTGGAGAAAGACCATATTCTTGTGTAGTTTGTGGATCTGAAATTTCAGATATGTCAAATTTGCGGGTCTATGGGCGATCTCATACCAAAGAGAAACCACATTCTTGTGAAATTTGTGGATCAGCATTTTCATATAAGTCACATTTGGTGGTCCATATGCAAACACATACTGGAGAGAAACCATATTCTTGTGAAATTTGTGGATATGCATCTTCAATGAAGTCAGTTTTGGTAGTTCATATGCGGACACACACCAAAGAGAAACCATATTCTTGTGAAATTTGTGATTCAGCATTTTCACAGAAGTCAAACTTGGTGATTCATATGCGAAAACATACTGGAGAGAAACCATATTCTTGTGAAAATTGTGGATCTGCATTTACGGTTAAATTCTCCTTGTTGCACCATATGCAAAAACATACTTGAGAGAAACAACATTCTTGTGAAATTTGGGGATCTGCTTCCAAAATTGTTGTCTTTGGTGTTCCATGTGCGTATACGTACTGGAAAGAGATCATATTATGAAATATGTGGTTCTCTATTTTTACAGAGGTTTTATTTTAACCACCATATGCAAACACACACAGGCTAGAAATCATAGCTGAATATTTTTATTTTTTAATTTTAGAATATTCTACTTTATATTCATTTTTTTTATCAGAGTGTGACATTGCTTTTGTAAAATAAGCAAATCGGCCTTCTCAGAGAAACCTGTATCATTGAGCTGCATTTTCAGTGTCAGCATTTTGGAGTTGGTATTTCCATAAATATCATGTCTTATCTGACAGTAGTGAGAGCTGCATGTATGATGATTTGCAAAGTTTATTAATGTAAAATAAATTAAATTCAATATTTTTAAAAACAAATAAAATAAAAATATTTTTTCATAGGGTCAGATTTATTTTATTTGTCCCCATTAATAGAAACATTCTTTCTCAGTGTCTTTTAATATAATGTATTTTTCATCTTTACAAGTTACTCGATTTGGCTACTATTCAAGCTGAATGGAGCAGATGAGCCATATTTGTATAGAGCTCACACGTAGAGAATGAAGTAGTCTGAATAAAGCATTTACTTTCCATTAGGTGTCTGTTATTTTATTTAAATTTACATATATTAAAACATTGTGAAACGATAATCATCTATCTCTGTTCACTGATTCTGTTTTGTGTATTTTTATAGGTCAGCCATGTTAATTCCTTCATTTTACATAATGAACTCTGTACAATGTTTAATTTTCCTCTGATTGATTCAAACCTCTTTATTGTGGATGTTATTTTCAGAAGTCTAATACATTTTGGACATTTTTAATTACATACTCGTATTTAATATGACTAGCAATAGACTACTGAAAAGCATCCATAACAATGCTAAATAAACATATTTGGATAAATATTGTTAAAAATGCATATACATAATAGTAATCTATAACATACACTTCATTATAGAAGAGAAACTAATGTGTTTTGAAGTCATTTGGTAAATTCAATTGTTAATAGAATTTTGTAAAATTAATGTTTAATAACGCCTCAAAAATTATTTGAATGTAACCTTTATTCATGCAAAATAGCCTGTGAGGTCAGAAGTTACAAACACCGCAAAATGACGCTCCTGACTTAAAATGCATGCAAAAATAATTTTAATTATTATATTTTTGAAAGGTTTTACTTTAGTGACATTTTTTTCCAAAATTCGCCTGCATTCTCACTTTACCATCAACACAGATTTTTATACTGACCATTTTTCTCTTTCCTTTTCAACTCACCTGCAGTAGTATTTGATTTGTATTTTCTTTTACGTTAGTTTGCACCTATTTTGACAAAGTCTAAATAGAAAATATCCTTGATAAAACAAATGTTCTGTAACATAGGAACTAACTACTTGGATAACTCTTTAATAGCTCCAGATAGAGAACTATAATATAGAAAATATCAAAGGAAATACAGTAAAGAAAATGGCATTTGTGATAAGATGATCAAAATGAAACAATCATCATTTTTGTAGAGATATTGGCCTCTGAAGTATCAACTGAGCAAGAAGGTAAACTGTGAGTTTGAACCATGAAAAAGGCTTCTCATTAATAAATCTCAGAGCAGAATTAGTGGTATAAACAGAGTAGCAACATAGATTTATTTATATGTAGGTAAGTATCATGAATTAAATTTAATGTTTGATTTTGTAGTTTCAGGAGACAAAACAATTTGTTTTTTTTCCTTTCTCGCATGCTTCTATCTTTACTAAATTCTTCCTTTCTCTGTGTCTTTTCTCCTTCATGTTTTTTCATTCATCTGTCCATCAATCTATCATGGTTTTGCTCTCAATAGCTATATTTATTTTCACGAAAAAGTTGCGTGGTATTTTCAAGGAAGTAATTTTTCTTTGTTTCTTAGCCTAGGAAACAAAAGAAAGACTAGATTTTAAAATTTTTTACTTTCGTTTTCATTTTTTTCTTTAAGCCAGTTTTTATTTTCTACTTTAATTGTTCTTGTGTATTTGATTATTATTCAAGCTTTAATTTATTTTTTGGTGTTATTTTTTACCATTTTGTTTGCTTTCTTTGTTAAGCATACCTTTATATTTAAATCATTTTTTATATATCCCCCTGTTTTGAAATTTTATGTTGCAATTTGTTTTTCTTCTGATGTCGTTTTGCTTAGATTTTGTTTGTGAACTGATTTTTCTGTTTGTGGCTCTTCACCAAAAGGATTCCTCACGTGCTGGAACAGCCAGTCATCTAATACTCAACTATACCACAGCTGGGTAGCAAACAAGCCCTAAAATAGAAAGCTGAATATTACAAGAAAGAACAGGAAAAGTATCATACCTTTATTACGAGACATGAGCTCCTGGCCATTCTCTCAGCTTTGTCGTTTTAGTAATTGTCTCCAATTTCCCTGCTTCCATCCGACATCAAACCGCAAAGATGGTGGTTGTGTCAGTAGCGAAAGAATGGAGGAGGCATTCAAGTATTTCAACATTGTAGTGAAAGTGTCTGTGAGAAAGTCAAATGCAATGTGGATCGTCCACAAATCAAGGATGATTTGTCAGTGAAGAGTCAAGCCGTTATTCCCACCAAGGATATAATCTTGCAGATGACAATGTTCTACACGTGTCTTTTTCAGATATTTTTGATATCTTGAGTGCTGCAGCTGGACAGTCTTCATTGTTGTGAAGGGTTGTAAATCCCATTTTGGTCTTGTCGTACCATGGAGCACAAGACTCTGTAGTAACAACTCCAAAAGGAGCTGCCAGAACAGCAAGAGAAGCAGCAACATCATCAGTGTAAACACGAGCTGTCAGATCAACAGCAGCAGCAGCAGCTAGTGCATCTGTATGAAAAGGAGTTGCTGCTGCAGCTGGACTTGTACGTGGTAATGAAGATGGCCTCCTTGCGCCTTGATGTGTAAAAAGTTGCGGAAGAGAAAGGAAAAGTATTTAAAACAAAAGAAATGTGGGCTGCATGAAACAAAGCAGAGAGGGCCATGGACAAATCCAAGAGCAATTTCTCGGAAGGATGTGAAGTCTTAGAAACAAAAATAAAGTAAGGAACCTTCTCTCTTTAACTTTTAGGGCCTGTCATTTCGATCTACCTATATGGATCCCAATAAAACAAAAAAAAATATGTATGATATACAAGTACACCTTCATGAAGCATGCTCCATTAGGGCCACATTTCAGATGTACCTTTGTCAACAGGAAGACCCCCAGGAACGTTCCGGATCTCCACGGAATCATAACATTGACCAGAAATACACCGGGTAATAGGGGCAAAATGAAATCTCTTGACAGGAGCCAAAATTATTTTCCAAACATTAGGTCAACCCAAATAGATAAAGAATTGGCAATTGGGATTGAACTGATTTGACAATAGTTGGATGTTCACCCACCAGGCCATAAGCGCAATGTCACAGAAAAGGCAATTTCATAGTGTATAATGTATTTCTTGATATGTAAACAACGCCATCAGTGGTAGCATTCTATTCGATAACCGCTTTGAACGGGTGTGCTACACAGTAACACAAGAACATAGCGTAAAGACCTAAATAGCAGGTGTTTATGAAATTTTCTGCTGTCTGCACTGCTTAATTGCAAGCAAGAGTGTTTATATATATATATATATATATATATATATAATGACTACCACCCGAAACGTAGGAGGAAGTGAAGAGTTATTATCTAATGTAATATGGAGAAATATAATTATTTTCTTTTTGTTCTATGTATCAACTTCTTTTCAAATAAATGTGGGGTTGGACTAAGAAGTACTTGAAAGATATTCAGGTTGGTTGATTGGTTAATTTAGCAGCATATCAAATTCTCTGATTTATTTAATGCTGAAATATAAATATTTGAAATGTAATTGTGTCTTTAACTAAATAAAATGTACTGTTCATCTTTTGTTAAAAATTTATTCCTGGTAATTCTCTCATAAAATGTATCGTTGGTCAGTTTGCTTTAAGTAGGTATTCTTGGTAATTTTTTAATCTGAAATATGTTGCTAGTTTTCTTTTTATCAAAATGTATTTTTATACTTTAATTGAGTCTTTTGTATGTTGGGTTTCCGTATT
Organism: Ascarosepion bandense; assembly: GCA_037127315.1. Lineage (NCBI taxonomy): Eukaryota > Metazoa > Mollusca > Cephalopoda > Sepiida > Sepiidae > Ascarosepion > Ascarosepion bandense. Next base: position 204,246 of record JBBBDQ010002756.1, on the reverse strand, counting down.
TGCTCATAGATGGGTCCCTAAAAGGTGCTACCTCACTGTGTCAGGGTAGAACTGGGGAAAACAGTCCTTACGAGGTGGTTCCATGCTCTTCAAAACCTCCATTTTTTTTTTTGACTGTTGTACATTCATGAAATTGCTATACACTACATTCTCTCTTTTGACATATTTTGCCATTATAAACATAATCTAGAGAGATTTATTTAAACAGTATGTTTTAAAGATATTTTAAATATACAAATTCATTTAAATCAATTTGAGGTGTCATTAGTAGTCACTGAAGATGTAGATGTAATAGCTAAGTGGGAGACAAAACCCATCAATTGTTATGCGCTAGTGAAAACATCAAAAAATGATACTGGACCAAGAACAGTCAATAAAAGATGATTTCAAATGGGTGATTTTTTTTTTTTTTAAATACGACATTTATGTAGAAATATTAAAAGAAGTATTTATGTGTGGATTGCTACATTATTCCGTCTCTTCCTTCTAGTTATGGGTTAAATAGCAGGACAGATTTGGTTCTATAGCCTTGGTCGGCAACCAGTCTACCCCAGAAAGCAATGGCAACCTACTGCGGGATAATCTTTTGCCCAGTCAGCCATTTCTCTTTCGAGACATGATCGCCCGAGCGTGTATCACGTATGGCACTTAACTGACTGATCAAGAAGAAAATCTCATGTTGACATTAATATTTACTTTTTATTAATATGTTCATGGAATGGTCCACTATGGCATGTAGCTAATCCTTATATATATATATATATATATATATATATATATATATATATATATATATATATTCAATTTTTCTAGTTGAATTGATCACAAATTTAAGAACATATTTAACTACCACAGAGAAACTTTCCTGCCTCGCATCAGAATAAATCACGCTAATATACCAGAGATCAACACACTGTCCCTCCTTGACCTCACTCGATGAGACAACCTTAAATGGAATGACTACATCAAATCTATCATTGCATCTACTGCTAGGAACTTTGGGTCACTGTATCCGGCCAGAAGTGTTTCTCATCAGAATAAATATACTATTTGTCTGTGCATTAAATACTCTTGCCATATCTGCTATTTTTCTTGACGTTCTTGATAAAATCCAAGAGAGGATTGGCAACATAATCAATCCTGACTTGACATTCCACCCTAACTCACTTTCTCACTGATGTGATGTGGCTTCCCCTTGTCTTTTTTACAAGTATTTTCACGGCAATTGTTCTTACAAGCTTTTTTCCCTCTGTTGTCCCAACCCACATGTTGTTGCATATGCTATGAGATTGGCATTAAGGTACCATCCTTTTACCATTGAAATAGTTAAATGTAACTACCTCTTCTACTCTAATAGTTTTTTCTCACAATTCCCATTAGTGGAAATGCTTTTCATTTGCTTGCTTCCCTGAAAACTACGATTTCCAAAGACTTAACTATCGCCCGGTTCACACTCCACCCACGTCTTTTGAACAGGTGAAGAGGCTCATCCCTTGTTTCTTGTTTAGGATGTGGTTCCCGGCTTTCTCTTTTCCAATCATTCTACTCTTAAGTAGCCCCATGCGCATCAGTGCGTCACCGCCTTGCTTGGGGTGATATGATTAAAGAGAAATGCCAGTTGTCATCTTTTTGATTCCTATCCATCCCTTGTCTTGTTTTCAGCATGCCCTGTACCTTGCTTTTCTGTAACTGTAACCCCATGAAAACCACTGCCTTGCTTGGGGTGAAATAATTGTAAAATATTTAGTTGTTTGATAGGATGCAACCCAGTGGACAATTTTAAAACTTTTTCTTTTAGTATGAGTTTTATATTCCAATTTTCGAATATTTGTTTGATAAATATTGTATAAGTTTAAATTTTTACAAGTTCATGTAGAATATTTGTTAAAAAATGTTTTAAAATTTTAATGTAATTTATGATATTTAAAATTTATAATTTTTAAGTCCTTTCAATATTTTTCTATGCTATTGAAATTTCATAGAAATAAATGACATTCCTTTGTAAGAGTTGTTATTACTGGCCCCTGGGCTTGTATGAAAAGCAGCCTATTATGCCCTCTTTTTTTCCTGTGACACCAAATCAATACAGACTAATTTAGCTTCGTAAAACTCAACCAGAAGCCACATAGTGTCCGAAATTGATCAGAATCGTAATAAAGCCTAAATATGTAAATGAATACGTATATTTTTTGTTCTTGCAAATTCGCAACAAAAATATTAGACTCTTTATTTATTTGTTTATATTACAAATATTATTTCATATTTACAACACCTAAAAAATTTGAAACTAATGCAAAACAATATTTATCATTTACCAATTTATAAAAAAATGAATTTGTAAACAATTACTACACATAAACATTTCAGAAAACTCTGAAAAAAGGGACCAGAACACCACTTGAGTGTCATAAAGGAGTTGACAGATGAAAGAGAATATCTGACATATTGGTTTCTTCCGAACATTGTTGCAACTGGTATTGTTCCTTCCAAGGAAGTGGCTGATGTTTTGCATGAATTCAGCAGTGTGTGCACTATCAAGGTTGTCTTTGTTGACAACACTAATGCCAATACAAGCTGTGAAATTGGACTTGTTGCACTTCTTGGAAGAAAAGTTAACAAATCTTCACACTATTGGTTGCTCATTGCACCAAAATGAACTGTTCAGGGCTGTTTTTAAACATGTAGATGATATCACAAAAAACCTATCACATTCAATGATCCACTGGGTAAATTATGTGCAAATGATCACCATAATTTACTCCAAATATCTTTGTCAGTTGTTGGCAGTCCTCTGGATTCTATTTTTAAAATTGAAAACGAAGATACCCTTACCTCTAATTAAAGACTTCTTTATGAATATACAGTGGGTATTTCTAGAGGTAAGGTGGACTTTAGGTTTGTATCATGGAAAATTGGTGCATTAAACCAGGTAAAGTCATTAAATTTAGCCATCAGGCTGATTTGTTTATGGACTTGTGATGCATACCCACAAAATCTTTCAACCAAATTCCACAGTTTAATAAATTTTATTGTGAATGTGTATGCCATTTGCTGGTTCGAAATTCAAAGAAATAACAAGTTCCACAATCAGCAAATGTCTATTTTCAATATGATCCAAATGATTAGGAAGCAACCATATGAAATCCAACAGATCACTTTGAAAAATATTCAGTACAATGCTTTTGCTTTACTGCCTGAAAATATCTTTCATGCAGTGTGTAAATCTGATAAACTGGAAGTGAGGGAAGAAGCTATAATAAAAAATTTGGTCATTAGGTAAGTAAATGTTTCTTCATATAAAACTAAATTAGTTACACTGATTTAAAGAATCATTTTAAGTATTTTTTCTGATTTCACCATAAATATTAAAGCAGTACAGAGTACATAATTATTTTAGAACTAACGGAGATTTAGGAAATAAATAATTCTATTAACAAAAAATGAAACAAGTGGTAAATCGGTTTGAATGTCTATCATTAAAAAAACAATGAGTAGAGTCGTAAAAGTCATCCGTGGATCCATATAGTAAGAGAGGAATGGTGAGTTATGACTGACTGGGGCGATGTTCTTTGGTGGGTGTCAGAGATGGAAAGTTGTATCTTGATGAGTGTTGTTAATCATAGCCATCAAAGAATTCCGTTTGATGGATTTTATATCCTTTTCTTAGGCTCAGTTCGGGCTTCAATTTTTATTTTGTTTCTTTAGATGTGAGTGGGTGCCATTAGTGAAAATTCTGGATTATATTTTTCTTTGAGTGTGAAGTTGAAACGCAAGCTCTGTGCGGAGCTTTTGAGCAGCTGACAAAATTTTTAGTTCAATCTTGAGATTCGGAGTATTCACATCTGACCAGTGGTGGAAATTTGTGTAAAACGAATCAGAAGAACTGGTTTTAGAAAAATTATAATAGCTAACAACGCTTAATTGGCAATTGATTCCAACTTTATGAAATGGTAACGATTTTTAGTTGATTCATATATGTCGGCAATTTAGTAAATGTTTATGAATAAAAATTGTTTACAAACTTATTTTTTTATAAAATGGTAAATGATAAATACTGCTTTGCATTAGTTTCAAATGTATTAATTTTAAAGATGTTGTAAATATGAAATTACATTTGTAAACTAAACAATCTAATAAATAAAGTGTTAATATTTTTGTTGCCAATTTGCATGAACAAAAATATGTAAATTCACATTCATATTTATGTTTTATTACAATTCTGATCACCAGTTTTTAAAAGAACATGCATTGCCGAAGAGTAAATGTACTGAAAACAATAGCTGTGTCAAAGGAAAAACAATTATTTTGGCACTTTGTATGTTGCAGGCACAAAGTACAAAGTTGGGGGCTGAATTTTTTTACACTTCTCTAATATAAAAAATAAAATTATTCAGTCTACTAAATTTCATAAAAGCATAGAAAATAAAGAATATTTGTAAATTATTGGTTACTGCATATTTTGTATAAGCTGACTTCATGTAAGTTGCGACAAATGAAGTTTAAGCCCACCAGAAAAAAAAAATCCGTGTATATAATTCAACCAGTTGCCAAAAGAGCATGTGTTTTAACATCTTACAAAAGAATTAGAATGACCTTGATGACAGTTCACATGCTACTGTGTCGAAAATTCCTCTAATTTTCAATGGAAAATGGTCAAGCTGTATCACCCAAAAGTAAGATGAATAAAATTCCCAAGTAAGAATATTAGATTTGTGAAAAGATGCTTTTTACAATGAACCAGAACAGATAACAGACAAGTGTTTACAAGAGTAGTCACTTCCTCTATTAACAGAACTTCCTTATAAGCCTAAATCACAATCACATTTTAACCAGGTGGGACAAAACAAGAAGGTACAGTTAACTCTCCCAAGCAAACAACAGGAGTGTTTCCACCCCTATGTGGAGAGATCATTGTATTTTGTAATGGACAGCATGTGATAAATTGCGGAGCATATTTATACGAGGTTCTTTTAAAAAATAAAAGAAGAAAAGTAAAGTAGAAAAAAAGGAATTTTAGTAACACTAGAAATGTAAACTCACTGGTCATCCAGTTGCCAAACAACAAACTTTATTCTGTGAAAAGCCTTTTTAAAGTCAAACCATCACTGAGAAAGATCAGCATGTCTGGCAGGGGCATACCAGGCTTTCACGGGTGAATACAATCAACCAGAATTAAGCATATTTTTTCAGCCCTTTTATTTTAGTTTTTGCTTTGGGTTTGGTTCTAAGTAGGTATAATTGTAGTTCTTAGTCTCCGCCATGATACCATTTACTCAGAGGACTTATTTAGCCTTCCAAATTCAGTTTACGACGAAACAAACTTATTTGATATCGATACCAGGAAATGAAAATTTGACTTATATCCATTCACTTTCCTTCCAGTCTACGGTTTCGCTTTAATTGGAAATAATTATTGCTTTTTAGTCTTTCGTGCCAACGTCCAAAGAGTCAGCTCCACGACCATGGATTAGTTTTAAAGCTTTCATTACACCCGAGCAACGCCGGGCTATACTGCTAGTGTATTTATAAATCTACCATATCTTCATGTACTAAATATTGCTCCCTCAATTGGTCTAGTTTTTCTTTTATATATTTAATGATCCTTGATAAAATCCCAAGAAAAAACAGCAATATTATTAGTCTTGATCTGGTGTCTCAGTTACATTTACTTTCCCACTGCTGTAAAGTTGATTAGGAAAGGACCACATTCAAGAATTTCTAAGAAAATGCATATCATCATTCCACTTTAATGCAAATTTTAGTTGATAAAAATTGTTATATTTGAAGTACCTTTCATTGGTGATGGGATGTCAGATATTTATTTTTTAGCTTTTGGTAGTGAGATATTATCTTTGATTGCATTAGATGCGATTGTTTACCGCTTATGTACACGTTAACTTCTAAAATTTAAAAATTAATCCATTAATCCACGAGGGTTAAAAAAAAAAAAGAAAAAAAGGATATAAAAAGAGAGTTTTTTCTTCCAGCTTAAAAAAAGAACTTTTGAACATTGGACATTGAAAAAATAATTGAAAACACAGTCGCTAATTCAGTGGCTAGATGGAAGCAATTCTCCTAAGTTCTCTCTCTTCACAGGACAGAAAGGAAGAAAGAAAATTTCTAAAAAAAAAAAAAGAGACTCTTCAAGACTAGCAAGGTAATTGGGAAGGATTTTTTGGTTCGTGGTACCAAGGCTATATAAATTAACCTTTGCAAACGGACCAGTTTTGCAGCCTGCACACAATTCCGCTCTGTTCTTAATAAAGTGGTATTTTTTCTTTAATTTAAACCTTTTGTTTTATATTTAATTTTGCTTATTTTTTCTCCTTTCCTTTGTTCACAGCAGGATCTTTTTGACGAAACAAAAAGGTCCTGCAAAAGAGAGTCAATTCCCAAATTGTCAATCTACTATCTGAAGTTTATCTCTAGCTAATTTGAAATAATTGGTTGATAATAGCCCCACATTACAAAAAGTTTAGTAAAGAGAAGAAAGGACAGAGATAACCTAGAAGATAAATTTTGTCAATTTTGTGTACAGATCACTCAATTTCAGAAGAGGCTTTACTCAGTCACAAAACAAACAGTAAAACAAGATTAAATAAATGGAACACTGTCATCTACACTAAAAACACAAGAAAATGATCGGATCAAGCTTTATTACATGAATTAATAATAAAAAAATCAGCGAATATATGCTTGGATGAATCAATAAAAAACAGTTCAATTAAATCCTGCTTAAATCCAATCTGCATTTCAAAGAAACCTCTCCAGGCTGATTGTTATGTACATCAAGTTGACTATCAATCTCTCGATGAACCGATAAAACAGCTTATTAGGAATTCGGAACCATTATCAATTACAACACCTGCACTTCGAAACTTACTGCATCTGATATTCTCAAGTAGCCACCCATCTAGATGTTAATCAGACTGGACCATTGTTTCGATTGGTGATTCTAAGGGAAGTGGTGTTTCTACATGATATTGCCGTAAGCTTCATATAAAAGAGGACAGAAAAAAATGCACAAAATTTCATTTATATATGTTTCATAAATTTAAAAGAAACAAAAATATATCAAATTACATTTTTCCTATGTACAGAGAAAACTGCCATTTTCTCCATAACCTAAACTTTCATCAACATCTTGGAATTTTTAATATATTTTCATTATCTCAATCACATTGTTAGACAATATCATATAAACATTAAAATTCCTTCATGGTCTAGTTATTCTTTGCAGTAATTCAGTACAAAAAATTCAAAAACTATTAGCCTCTGTATTTCATATTAAATTTGGAAAGGTTTTATCAAAACATATTTCTGTTGAGCATATTTGCATTCGAGCCATAAAACTGAAATAAATGCAAGCCTAACTTCATGTTGGTCTTGTCATTGAAGTTTTGTGGTCAGCCATTTTTTAGTAATACATTGAGATATATACTCCACAATTTCAGAAACAGATTGTAATATATATTTTATATTCACAACTATACTTTCATTGGATAATAAATATTTAACATTTTCGAATATCTTCTATCACTTTTACATGCTGATCACCACTGATTTTGGGTGAGTCTCTGTTTGAATTCATTAGAGCCTTCCTAACACAATGATGGAAAGGGAAAGATGTTATTGTTATCCAGAAATATTAACATCATCTTCCATATATCCCACTTGTCACAAAATTTTCTCATGAATTCGGCAAGCTCAGAAGTGCATTAGATATAAAGAAAAGATTCAGATCTATACTATTAGAAATATCATCTACGTTCTCTTTGCTCATTAAAGTTTCAAACATCTTTTAAATTTCTTCCAGTTATTTCGTGTCTTTGCTTCTTAAATCATAAAAATAGAATTTATTTACAAATCCTAAATTCAAACGCTTAATACAAATAATATAAAATTAGGATTTTTAAAATAATTTCTAATTTTTTTTCATGTTAGACTACACTTCTTATAGAAACTTAAGAGACTTGTCATTAAGACTTCACATGTTTGGGGCTTTTTTTTTTATTCATACTATGGTGGTTTTAGTTTTCGTTCTTTCCTCAGCAAGCTGAAGACTTATATTTCCTTAAACAATTCTTCTTATTTTATCAAAGAAAAAAGTTTCTGGGCAGTATTGAATTTCTAGAAATTTCATTAATTGGAGTGGGTTTAACATATGGAAAAATATTTTTACGAAGATTTTATTAAAATAATGATTTTAAAAACTTCATTTCTTTAGTAAGTCTTGAAAATTTCAGACAATGATTTGATAATTGCAAAAATTTCCAAATTAATGTGTTTTAGTTTTTCACAGGAAAAACAGCGATAAAATATCCAGAGTAATCTTTTTGGTGCACAGCTTGTCATGGCATGAGTTGCCTTCCCTTGGGATAAAGGGTTATTTCCCTTAATAAAGAGGTTGCTTCTGTATTCATTACGGAGGTCTCCCTTGTAAGCTTAACTTGTCTCCTTGTTGTCTCTGCTCTCTAACAATATTTATACTAACGAATACCATAACATGGTGGCAGCGGTGAAAAACGAACGAAGAATATTACAGTGAACACAAACAGGAAAGCGGCTGTAAAGTCTAGCAAGATCTGATTCATACCGGCTTTTACGAATCAAGAAGCAGACACGTGCTTTATTAAAAAAACAAAGGAAAAAGACGCCATATTGGAAGTTTGTAACCACAACTGTAAGTTATCTTATCCCTTCTTTTCAAGTCCTTGATTTATTCCAAATAATAATAATAATAATAATAATAATAATAATAATAATAATAATTAATAGTCATTCAAGTGAACCACTTATGTGCTGGGAAACATCAAATTTGGTGGAATACCTGAAATTTTTCAAACAACAATGTGAATTATTCTTCTCCGTGAAAGGCATACCAGAGAACAAACAAGTCGACCACATTCTTTTGTTATCGGGAAAAGAAGGTTTAAGACGCTACAACTCCTGGTCGTTCGAAAACGAAGCCGACAGACGCAATCCTGCGGCAATTTGTGGAAAGGTTTTAGAGCAAATAGAGCCACAAACTAACTTTAGGATCGCATGCTTCTGCTTGCAAAATTACTCACAAAATGAAGCAGAGAACATTGATTCAGACACAAAAATGCAAGTTCAGGGCCGAGCGTGAGATGGAAGAACGAGTAATCGACCAGATCATAGCCGGAACAATATTCCCTAAGCAGCTACTTAGCAAAAATGAGACAATGTCCATGTCAGAAGTACTCAACATATGTAGGAGTTACGAGGTTTCAATTAATTACATGAGGCAAATGGGCGAGCTACAAGAGAAAGGCGAGAGCGAAATAAGTGCAATAAAGCACGGATCTGAGGACACAGACAACTGTGGACTTAGCCATCAAAATGGAAATTGCCCTGCTCAAGGCAGTACTTGCTTAGCATGTTGACGGAAGAACCACTGGGCTAGGATGTGCCACAACAGAAAAGTCAAGAAAACGTTGGCAGACAGCCACAGACAAACAGGTCTACCAAACACAGAAGATTCACACCGGTACAGCACGCATATAAAAACCGTCAGAATTCCATTATGGTTCAGGACCAGGTAGTAGACGACTTCGAGAGGATGTCTTTCCATTCAGTGAAAGCCCACGGTAAAAAATACTCTCAGACAGAGGCATTCGTCACATTGGACATAGTGTTACCAAACAGGAAAGGCGTACACAAGTTAAAAATCAAGGTAGACACAGGTGCGGAGGGAAATACACTCCCTGTACACACATCTCAGCAAATGTTTCCAGAGTGCGTAGACCGGAATAGACAACCAGTCCCTTGCACAACACAGAAAGAAGCTGCAGTACTTACGGCGTACAACGTATCTAGTATCCCGCAACATGGATCGATACAGATGCAATGTGCATACAAAAGCGAATGGAGGTACGTGAAATTCTACGTAGTGACTTCCAAGGAACCTACCATACTAGTATTACCCTCCCTCCAGGACATAAAACTGGTTACCTTACACTGTTCCATTCCGAGAACAAAGTATGCCCCAGTCATTCATGCGTCGGGTACTCCAGCTACACCATCAGACAATCCACCATTCAACTCCACGAAAGATCTGATTGAAGCGTATCCTGATGAATTTGATCGAATTAGTAACTTCGCAGGGGAATACGACATTGTACTTCGACCCAATAACCATCCGATAGTCGATGCACCGAGAAAATGCCCCATCCACATCAGAGATTAAATAAAGGCAGAACTGGATGAAATGATTTCCCAAGGGATAATCCGCAAAGTTGATGAACTAACAGAGTGGGCCAACAGCATTGTATATGTGCGAAAGAGCAACGGCAAACTCCGCCTATGTTTAGATCACAAAGATCTAAATAAGGTCATCATGCGTTGCCACCACAAAACTCTACGGAAAAACCAAACAGGAGCATGACCTCAACTTAGGAAAGTTGATGGAGACAACACGAACTGCTGGCCTCACATTTAACAGTAGCAAATGTGTAATCGACCAGGAACAGGTGAAATTCTTCGGTGCCATCTTCGATAAGAATGGGATACACCCAGCCCCCCAGAAAGTGGAGGAAATAAAATCACTCCCCAGTCCTAGCAATATTACCGAGCTGCAAAAGGTACTAGGAATTATTACCTACATGACACCATTCATTCCTAGGCTTTCAGACGTTACGGCAAACCTCGAAAAAGGATACGGACTTCGTTTGGAGCAATAGTCACCAGAAGTCGCTGCAGGAAATAAAGGACTTGATATGCAAAGAAATGCTGCTATACTATTATGACCCTTCCAAAAAGTCCATCATACAAATCGACTCGTCATCCAGAGGCCTGGGAGTATCACTAATCCAAGAAGGCAAACCCAGAGCTTTCGCGTCAAAATCCCTGACTGAAACAGTGCAGCGCTACGCCAATATCGAGCGGGAGCTCTTAGCTGTTGTATTCGGCTGTGAACGATTTCGGACTTATGTTTGCGGACATTCATTTGAAGTTGAAAGTGACCACAAGCCTTTGGAAATGACCTGCCTTAAAAACCTCACTGCAGCAACACCCCCGCGCCGACTTCAACGAATGCTGTTAAGACTCCAAGTGTATGACATGATCAAATATCGACCGGGCAAAGAGATGATACTGGCAGATGGACTACCCAGACTTCCCAACAAAAAGAGCAAAGAAGTCATTGACTTAAACATCATGGTAAACTTTGTGCAGTTCTCAACTGAGAAACTGACTCAGATCCGTCAAGCAACTAATGCCGACCCAATATTGTGTGAATTAAGGGTACGGATTCTTCAAGGCTGGCCAGAATCTCACAGAGAACTACATAAAGACCTTCATCCATACTGGTCTTATCGAAATGAGATCTCTATAGAGAATGGATATTGCTCAAAGGTGACAGGATACTGATCCTTAAATCAATGCAACCCGAAACCTTGGAAAAAATACATTATGGTCACCAAGGAAGCGACAAATGCGAGCTCAGGGCAAAAACCTGTGTTTTCTGGAGTGGCATAAATAGCGACATCGACAAGAGAGTACAACAATGCGCCATATGCCAAGAACTCCAGAAGTCCCAAACTGTAGAGTCCCTCATGCCATATGAGATCCCAGTACGACCATGGCAAATTGTGGCTACTGATATTTTAATCGAACGGCATGGCAGAACGGTGCATACAGACCATCAAGGGAGCCATGAAGAAGGCCATACTGAGCAACCGAGACATGGACATGAGCCTTTTGTGTCTCCGATCGACTCCAATGGATCACGTAATCCCATCTCCGGGAGAACTACTTTTCAATCAGAAGATGGTCAGCAATCTCTCCACAAAATACACCAACAATAATGCCTGAAAAGAGGAAGTTCAGGATCGTCTACTCGATAGAGAGTTATTGCAAAAAAAGCAACATGATCAACATGCAAAGGATCTTGCCAGACTTAGCACAGGACAACTGGTACGAGTACAAGAGCATGATGCGAAGAACTGGACTCCAGCTGTAGTCAGGCAAATCTGCACTGAACCACGATCCTACATCATTGAAACCCCAACAGGAGATGTTCTTCGCAGGAACCGTAGACATCTCAGGGAAGATGTTAGCAACAAGGCAATGACGCCTCTCCATGGTACACCCCCACATCACTCTGAGCCTCCACCCCCTCAATACACTTCCTGCAAAAACACCCAACACACACACACCAACATTTGCACCCCACCTGAAATAACACACAGACCTGTACATAAAACGCAGCCTAGTGGTAAGACACCAACAGAAACAATCACTAGATCTGTTCGTGTCGTAAAACCTCCCCCAAAATACATCTTATAGAAAAAGGCTCTGAATGAACTCCTTTTCATTTCAGTGAACAATCCTCTTAATGAAAGGGGGATGTCGTGAGTTGCCTTCCCTTGGGACAGAGGTTACTTCCCTTAATAAAGAGGTTGCTAATGTATCCATTACGGAGGTCTCGCTTGTATGCTTAACTTCTCACCTCGTTGTTTCTCTTCTCTAACAATATTCATACTAACGAATACCATAATACAGCTGACGAAAAAACAAAACAAAAGACTTTTTATCAAAATTCCTAACGTGTCGGAAAGGATTAAAAAAAGGTTAAAGGTTAAAGGTTTTTTTTTTTCGACAGAACATTATCGCACAGTAGGATGCCATTATTTTGAGGTAGACTGGTTGCTAGCCAAGGCTAAAGAACCCAATCTGTCCTGTTATTTAACCCATAACTGTAGGGAAAAGACGCATTAATACCTTTCTCAAAGACATCTGCACGTAAGTGAATGCAAGGAATTCAACGGAATTCGAACTCGGCTCTCCAGTTTATTGTTCGAAGCCGATTTCCACTGCAGGACAATGCACATATCTCATATTCATGCAGCGTTTGCAACACTGTAGAGTAAGCAAATGGTTATTATATACATGAACATGCCTTGTTTTTTTTCTTGAGAATTGGTAAAAAAAGTAATAAATACTACTTATATATCACATAGTGTTTTTTTGGTTGGGGAGGGGAATGGTTGGTAATTTTATATTAAGCATGTAGTGATAGAATAAAGAAGAAACGACGGAGGTTTAGGAAATAAATATTTGTATTAACAAAACATACAAGTGGTAAATCGGTGTGAATGTCATTCAAACAAAACGATGAGTAGAGTCATAAAAGTTACCCGTGTAGCCATGTAGTAATAGTGGAATGGTGAGTTATGACTGACTGGGGCGATGTGCTTTGGTGGGTGACATTAGAGATGGGAGTTTGCATCTTGATGAGTGTTTTGAATCATGGCTGCAAAAGAATTGTTTCATGGGTTTTTATATCCTTTTCTTGGGCTCAGATCAGCTTCAATTTTTATTTTGTTTCTTCAGGTGGGATGGGGTTCTACTGGTGAAAATTGTGGATTGTAATTTTCTTTGAGTGTGTAGGTGAAATGGAAGATATGTGCAGAGCCGATGAGCAGTTGAGAAAGTTTCAGTCTTCGGTTTTGGAGTATTCACAACCGGCTAGTGGTGGAACATGAATCAGAAGAAGATCTGGTTTTATGAAAGCTATGACAGCAAACATAGCTTAATTGGCAATTGATTCCAACTTTATAAAATGATAAGGATTTATATACAGTTGATTCACATATTAATGATTTTGTAAATGTTTATGAATAGTAATTGTTTACAAATTCATTTTTTTATGAATTGGTAAATGATAAATATTGCTTTGCATTAGTTTCAAATTTTTTTGATGTTGTAAATATGAAATAATATTTGTAATATAAACAAATAAATAAAGATTCTAATATTTTTGTTGCAAATTTGTAAGAACAAAAAATATATGAATTCATTTTCATATTTAGGCTTTATTACGATTCTGATCAATTTCGGACACGATGTGGCTTCTGGTTGAGTTTTACGAAGCTAAATTAGTCTGTATTGATTTGGTGTCACAAGAAAAAAAGAGGGCATGATAGGTTGCTATTCATACATGCCCAGGGGCCAGTAATAACTCTTACAAAGGAATGCCATTTATTTATATGAAATTTCAACTTATAAAATATTTATCAAACACATATTCTAAAATTGGAATATAAAACTCATACTCATAAGAAAAAGTTTTAAAATTGTCCACTGGGTTGCATCCTATCAAACAACTAACTATTTTACAATTATTTCACCCCAAGGGTTGCATCCTATCAAACTAAATATTTTACAATTATTTCACCCCAAGTAAGGCAGTGGTTTGCAGGGGGTTACAGTTAGAGAAAAGCAAGGTACAGGGCATGCTGAAGACAAGACAAGGGATGGATAGGAATGAAATAGATGACAACTGGCATTTTTCTTTAATCATATCACCCCAATCAAGGCGGTGACGCACTGATGCGCATAGGGCTACTTAAGAGTAGAATGATTGGAAAAGACAAAGCCGGGAATCACACACTAAAGAAGAAACAAGGGATGAGCCTCTTCACCTGTTCAAAAGACGTGGGTGGAGTGTGAACCGGGCGATAGTTAAATCTTTGGAAATTGTAGTTTTCAGGGAAGCAAGCAAATGAAAAGGATTTCCACTAATGGGAAGTGTGAGAAAAACTATTAAAGTAGAAGAGGCAGTTACATTTAACTATTTCAATGGTAAAAGGATGGTACCTTAATGCCAATCTCATAGCATATGCAACAACATGTGGGTTGGGACAACAGGGAAAAAAGCTTGTAAGATGAATTGCCGTGAAAATACTTGTAAAAAAGACAAGGGGAAGCCACATCACATCAGTGAGAAAGTGAGTTAGGGTGGAATGTCAAGTCAGGATTGATTATGTTGCCAATCCTCTCTTGGATTTTATCAAGAAAAATAGCAAATATGGCAAGAGTATTTAATGCACAGACAAATAGTATATTGATTCTGATGAGAAAAACTTCTGGCCTGATACAGTGACCCAAAGTTCCTGGCAGTAGATGCAACGAGAGATTTGATGTAGTCAATCAATTTAAGGTTGTCTCATCGAGTGAGGTCAAGGAGGGGCAGTGTGTTGATCTCTGGGATATTAGCGTGATTTATTCTGATGCGAGGCAGGAAAGTTTCTCTGTGGTAGTTAAATAAATATGTTCTTACATTTGTAATCAATTCAACTAGAAAAATTTAACAATATATATATATATAAATAAAAATTAGCTACATGCCATAGTGGACCATTCCATGAACATATTAATAAAAAGTAAATATTAATGTCAACATGAGATTTTCTTCTTGATCAGTCAGTTAAGTGTCATACGTGATACACGCTCAGGCGATCATGTCTCGAAAGAGACATGACTGACTGGGCAGAAGATTATCCCGCAGTAGGTTGCCATTGCTTTCTGGGATAGACTGGTTGCCAACCAAGGCTATAGAACCAAATCTGTCCTGCTATTTAACCCATAACCCATAACCCATAACTAGAAGGATTAATGTAGCAATCCACACATAAATATTTCTTTTAATATTTCTACAGAAATGTCGTATTTAAAAAAAATAACCCATTTGAAATGATCTTTTATTGACTGTTCTTGGTCCAGTATCATTTTTTGATGTTTTCACTCGCGCACAACAACTGATGGGTTTTTTCTCCCACTTACCCATTACATTTGCATCTTCAGTGACTACTAACGACACCTCAACTTGGTTTAAATTAATTTGTATATTTAAAATATCTTTAAAACATACTGTTTAAATAAATCTCTCTAGATTATGTTTATAATGGCAAAATATGTCAAAAGAGAGAATGTATTGTATAGCAATTTCATGAATGTACAACAGTGAAAAATGGAGGTTTTGAAGAGCATGGAACCACCTCGTAAGGGCTGTTTTCCCCAGTTCTAGCCCGACACAGTGAGGTAGCACCTTTTAGGACCCATCTATGAGCAAATACGGAAACCCAACATACAAAAGACAATTAAAGTATAAAAATACATTTTTATAATAAAAAACTAGCAACATATTTCAGATTAAAAAATTACCAAGAATACCCACTTAAAGCAAAATGACCAACGATACATTTATGAGAGAATTACCAGGAATAAATTTTTAACAAATGATCAACAGTACAAATGTAGTTAAAGACACAATTATATTTCAAATATTGATATTTCAGCATTAAATAAATCAGAGAATTTGATATGCTGCTAAATTAACCAATCAACCAACCTGAATATCTTTCAAGTACTTCTTAGTCCAACCCCACATTTATTTGAAAAGAAGTTAATACATAGAACAAAAAGAAAATAATTATATTTCTCCATATTACATTAGATAATAACTCTTCACTTCCTCCTACGTTTCGGGTGGTAGTCATTTCATATATATATATGTAAAAAAAAAAATATATATATATATATGTAAAAAAAAAAAATATATATATATATATAAACAGTCTTGCTTGCAATTAAGCAGTGCAGACAGCAGAAAATTTCATAAACACCAGCTATTTAGGTCTTTACGCTATGTTCTTTTGTTACTGTGTAGCATGCCCGTTCAAATCGATTATTGAATAGAATGCTGCCACTGATGGCGTTGTTTACATATCATGAAATACATTATACACTATGAAATTGCCTTTTATGTGACATTGCGCATATATATATATATATATATATATATATATATATATATATACACACACATAGTGTTTAATTGTGATAATATTTAGTGTCAATATTGTTTTTTCAATGGTTTTACTGATAAAATGTATTTTGGAAACAAGATTTATTGTAAATTTCTTGATATCGGGTTGGAGGAAGAGCATTCATAATCACAAATAGATTGTCGCTTTATATGCGCAGATTATCAGTTTAGTATTCTCTCTCTCTCTCACTCACTCTCACACTCACACACACCAAAATACTTTTGGAAACTTTGAGGGAGATTCCCCATAAAGAACATGATCAAAAGTGCATGTAAATAAGGGATCACAAAAACAATAGTTTTATGTAGGAGATATAATGTGGAAACACTTCAACACATCATGGGGACGTGCAAAGCCATTCAACACTGTCTTGAAGTATTTCAAAGATTTTGCCAATCAATGATCCAACGGATGCCTGCATGTGCAGAAGCAAGTGGAGAACATTTGTTCTGAGTTGCCATTGAGGTACTACAATGGCCCTTTGAGCATACATGTATATGGACATTTTACCTTGATCTGGTGTCAGTTTTTTGTTACAGTATTTTTTTATACCCTGTATGCGTTAGGATAGAGAAGACCTCGGATCCTCTCTGCGAACAATCTTACCAATTTTTTATCTATTTGGGTTGACCTAATGTTTGGAAAATAATCTTTGGCTCCTGTCAAGAGATTTCATATTGCCCCTATTGCCCGGTGTATTTCTGGTCAATGTTATGATTCCTTGGAGATTCAGAACGTTCCTGTGGTCTTCCTGTTGACAAAGGTACATCTAAAATGTGGCCCTAATGGAGCATGCTTCATTAAGGTGTACTTGTATATCATACATATTTTTCCCTTGGGAAATTTTTTGTTTTATTGGGATCCATAAAGGTAGATCGAAATGACAGAGCCCTAAAAGTTAAAGAGAGAAGGTTCCTTACTTTATTTTTGTTTCTAAGACTTCAGATCCTTCCCAGAAAGCAAATGCTAATTGCTCTTGGATTTGTCCATGGCCATCTCTGCTCTGTTTTATCCAGCCCACATTTCTTTTGTTTTAAATACTTTTCCTTTCTGTTCCCCACTTTTACACATCAAGGTGCAAGGAGGCCATCTTCATAACCACGTACAAGTCCAGCTGCAGTAGCAACTTCTTTTAATGCTGATGTACTAGCTGCTGCTGCTGTTGATCTGACAGCTCCTGTTTACACTGTTGATGTTGTTGCGTCTCTTGCTGTTCTGGCATCTTCTTTTGGAGTTGTTCCTACAGAGTCTTGTGCTCCATGGTACGACAAGACCAAAATGGGATTTACAACCCTTCACAACAATGAAGACTGTCCAGCTGCAGCAGTCAAGATATCAAGAATATCTGAAAAAGACACGTGTAGAACATTGTCATCTGCAAGATTATATCCTTGGTGGGAATAACGGCATGTCTCTTCACTGAAAAATCATCCTTGATCTTTTTGGATGCTCCACGTTGCATTTGACTTTCTCACAAACACTTTTACTACAATGTTGAAATACTTGAATGCCTCCTCCATTCTTTCGCTACTGACACAACCACCATCTTTGCGGTTTTATGTCTGATGGAAGCAGGGAAATTGGAGACAATTACTAAAACGACAAAGCTGAGGGAATGGCCAGGAACTCATGTCTCGTAATAAAGTCATGATACCTTTCCTGTTCTTTCTTGTAATATTCAGCTTTCTATTTTAGGGCTTGTTTGCTACCCAGCTGTGGTATAGTTGAGCATTAGATGACTGGCTGTTCCAGCACGTGAGGAGTACTTTTGGCGAAGAGCCACAAACAGAAAAATCAGTTCACAAACAAAATCTAAGCAAAACGACATCAGAAGAAAAACAAATTGCAACATAAAATTTCAAAACAGGGGGATATATAAAAAATGATTTGAATATAAAGGTATGCTCAACAAAGAAAGCAAACAATATGGTAAAAAATAACACCGAAAAATAAATTAAAGCTTGAATAATAATCAAATACACAATTAAAGTAGAAAATAAAAACTGGCTTAAAGAAAAAAAATGAAAACGAAAGTAAAAATTTTCAAAACTAGTCTTTTTTTGTTTCCTAGGCTAAGGAACAGAGAAAAATTACTTCACTGAAAATTCCACACAGATTTTTCGTGAAAATAAATATAGCTGTTGAGAGCAAAACCATGATAGATTGATGGACAGCTGAATGAATAAATGAAAAAACATGAAGGAGAAAAGACACAGAGAAAGGAAGAATTTAGGAAAGATAGAAGCATGTGAGAAAGAAAAAAAATTGTTTTGTCTCCTGAGACTATAAAATCAAACATTAAACTTAATTCATGATACTTACCTACATATGAATAAATCTATGTTGCTACTCTGTTTATACCACTAATTCTGCTCTGAGATTTATTAATGAGAAGCCTTTTTCATGGTTCAAACTCATTCAGTTCACCTTCTTGCTCAGTTGATACTTCATAGGTAATATCTCTATAAAAATGATGATTGATCATCTTATCAAAAATCCCATGTTCTTTACTGTATTTCCTTTGATATTTTCTATATTATAGTTCTCTATCTGGAGCTATTAAACAGTCATCCAAATAGTTCCTATGTTACAGCACATTTGTTTTATCAAGGATATTTTCTCTTTAGACTTTGTTAAAATAGGTGCAAACTAACGTAATAGAAAATACAAATCAAATACTACTGCAGGTGAGTTGAAAAGGAAAGAGAAAAATGGTCAGTATAAAAATCTGTGTTGATGGTAATGTGAGAATGCCGGCAAATTTTGGAAAAAACGTCACTAAAGTAAAACCTTTCAAAAATAAAATATACTATTTAAATTTACTAAATTATTTTTGCATACATTATAAGTCAGGAGTGTCATTTTGCGGTTTTTGTTTGTAACCTCTGACCTCACAGGCTATTTTGCATGAATAAAGGTTATATTCAAATAATTTTTGAGGTGTTATTAGACATTAATTTTACAAAATTCTATTAACAATTGAATTTTCCAAATGACTTCAAAACATATTAGTTTCTCATCTATAATGAAGTGTATGTTATGGATTACTATTATGTATATGCATTTTTAACAATATTTATGCAAATATGTTTATTTAGTATTGTTCTGGATACTTTTCAGTAGTCTATTGCTAGTCATATTAAATTCGACTATGCAATTAAAAAGGTCCAAAATATATTAGACTTCTGAAAATAACATCCACAATAAAGAGGTTTGAATCAGAGGAAAATTAAACATTGTACAGGATTCATTGTGTAAAATGAAGGAATTATACATGGCTGACCTATAAAAATACACAAAACAGAATCAGTGAACAGAGTAAAAATACTGGCAGAGATAGATGATTATCGTTTCACAATGTTTTAATATATGTAAATTTAAATAAAATAACAGACACCTAATGGAAAGTAAATGCTTTATTCAGACTACTTCATTCTCTACGTGTGAGCTCTAAACAAAAATGGCTCATCTGATCCATTCAGCTTGAATAGTAGCCAAATCGAGTAACTTGTAAAGATGAAAAATACATTATATTAAAAGACACTGAGAAACAATGTTTCTATTAATGGGGACAAATAAAATAAATCTGACCCCATGAAAAAATATTTTTATTTTATTTGTTTTTTTTTAAATATTGAATTTAATTTGTTTTAGATTAATAAACTTTGCAAATCATCATACATGCAGCTCTCACTACTGTGTGTTATATATGTCAGAGAAGACATGGCATTTATGGAAATACCAACTCCAAAATGCTGACACTGAAATTGCAGCTCAATGATACTGGTTTCTCTGAGAAGGCCGATTTGCTTATTTTGCAAATGCAATGTCACCCTCTGATAAAAAAAAATGAATATAATGTAGAATATTCTAAAATTAAAAAATAAAAAATATTCAGATATGATTTCTAGCCTGTGTGTGTTTGAATATGGTAGTTAAAATAAAACCTCTGTAAAAATAGAGAACCACACATTTCATAATATGGTCTCTTTCCAGTATGTATACGCACATGGAACACCAAAGTCAACAATTTTGAAAAGCAGATCCCCAAATTTCACAAGAATGTGGTTTCTCTCAAGTATGTTTTTGCATATGCCGCAACAAGGAGAATTTAACCCTAAATGCAGATCCACAAATTTCACAAGAATATGGTTTCTCTCCAGTATGTTTTCGTATATGAATCACCAAAACTGACTTCGTTGAAAATGCTGATCCACAAATTTCACAAGAATAGGGTTTTTCTCCAGTATGTTTTCGTATATGAACCACCAAATTTGACTCATGTGAAAATGCTGATCCACAAATTTCACAAGAATAGGGTTTTTCTCCAGTATGTTTTCGTATATGAACCACCAAATTTGACTCATTTGAAAATGCCGATCCACAAATTTCACAAGAATGTGGTTTCTCTTTGGTGTGTTTTCGCATATGAATCACCAAAACTGACCTCCTTGAAAATGCAGTTCCACAAATTTCACAAGAATATGGTTTCTCTCCAGTATGTTTTCGCATATGAATCACCAAATGTGACTTCTGTGAAAATGCTGAATCACAAATTTCACAAGAATGTGGTTTCTCTTTGGTGTGTGTTCGCATATGAACCACCAAATTTGACTTCCTTGAAAATGCCGATTCACAAATTTCACAAGAATATGGTTTTTCTCCAGTATGTTTTCGTATATGAACCACCAAATCTGACGTCCTTGAAAATGCAGATTCACAAATTTCACAAGAATATGGTTTCTCTCCAGTATGTTTTCGTATATGAACCACCAAATGTGACTTCCTTGAAAATGCAGATTCACAAATTTCACAAGAATATGGTTTTTCTCCAGTATGTTTTCGCATATGGACCACCAAATGTGACTTATATGAAAATGCTGATCCACAAATCTCACAAGAATGTGGTTTCTCTTTGGTATGAGATCGCCTATAGACCTGCAAATTTGACATATCTGAAAATTCAGATCCACAAACTACACAAGAATATGGTCTTTCTCCAGTATGTATTTGTTTATGGCGCGTCAAAGATGACTTCTTTAAAAATGCAGATCCACAAATTTCACAAGAATATGGTTTCTCTCCAGTAAGTTTCCGCATATGAATCACCAAATATGAATTTTTTTGAAAACGCTGATCTACAAATTTCACAAGAATACGGTTTATCTTTGGTATGTTTTCGCATATGAATCAACAGATCTGAATTCTGTGAAAACGCTCATCTCTAATTTCACAAGAATGTGGTTTCCATCCGATATGTGTTCGTATATGGCGCACCAAACATGGCTTCTTTGAAAATGAAATCCACAAATTTCACATGAATGTGGGTTTTTCTCTGCTGATCCACAAACCACATAGTAGTATGGTTTTTCTCCAGGGTGTGTTCGTCTGTGACGAACCAAATATGACATCTATGAAACTGCAGATCTGCAAATTTTTCAAACATATGATCTTTCACCAGTGTGTGTTTGCATATGACATAGCAAAGATTATTTGCGGGAATATGCAAATCCACAAATTTTACAAGAATGTAGATTCTCTGCAGTTTTTATTTTCATATCACACTTCAAATGTGATATATACGAGTAGATGAATTCATAATCCTCACATAGATTCTATTCTTTCTCCTTTAGCAAATAGTGCTTCAAATGTGACTCCTGTAAAGATACACACCCAGAACTTCTTAAGAACATGATTTCTCTTCAGTGTATGTTTGCATATGGCAGTTCATATTTGATAAATACGTAAAGGCAGAACGTCAAAATGTGGTTTCTCTCCAGTATGTTTCCATGTAATATCATGAATTCCTTGAAATGCAGATCCTCCAATTTCACAAGAACATGTGTTTTTCAATATGGCTTACTAAATCTAAATTATTCCAAATGTTTGCAAACATTGCACAAACATGATTTCTTTGTTATCATACAATTACACTAAGTTTCTATAAAAAAGGGAAAACTGCACAGTTTGAAGTATGTGACTCCTTGGTAGTTAATTTGATTTTGTCAATACAGATACACAACTTTTACATGATAACAGCATATATATCATCGTTGTTAACAGAAAGTCAAAAATCTTGTTTCCTTTCATTTTAATTTCCAAATAATATCAGGTTATATTAAAATGATTTTCTGTTCAGTCGAAACACCTGTCAAGGAAAAAATGTATTTTAAAACAGACAATGAATAATAAATGAAATCAGTTTATATTTTAACATACATTTATCTAAATGACAAGTTTAGTCCAACACAGAAACAATAATGCAGCCACACGGAAAAATCAATAAGTTTTATCTAAATTTCATTTCAGAAAATATGTGAGTAGTCATTTTTTGGAAAAATTTCAACATGTCTAAGATATAACATTTTTCATAAACAATTCCTTACACTTTAAAAAAAAAACACAATTTTCCTTAAATTAAAGGAGACAACAGCAAAGCAATTATCAAAAAATGTGAACAACAAACGCTTAGATACGAATCTTGAAATGAGAAAAAAAAAGCATTAAATTTGACACATAATGACCAAGGAAATCTTTGTTTAAGAATGAAGAATCAATTTCAAATATCAAGTAATGAAGTACTTTTTATACACATTGTATAAAACATGATGGTGATTGAAATCTGGCAATTATTATCTTGATATGAATATAATTACAACTAAATATTGTTACAAACATGTTGCAAATATAAAACTTAAAATTAGAAGAGAAGGTTTAGCTTCTTGCCAAAGGTTACGGCCAATTTTTTCTAGTCTGGGAGTGGATGATTCCTTTCACAGGGTCAGAATATGCTGAAGGAAAATAATCAATAGAGATGAACAACAAACACCATTATAAAAATTTAATATTTAATTGAGAACGAAAATAATACAAGGAAACATGTCTATGTGGAAATTTTTGTGAAATGAAGGCAATAAGAGAATTGAAAATTTTCGTTGGTTATCTGAAATCAGAAATTATTTGTTTCTTGTCTCTTTTTTTAATATTTTACATTTGTCTTTTCCCTTCATTTTTTTAGTTCAGGTTTTTAATTCTTTGTTACCCCATTGAGAGTGTCATTCAGCAAACTTCACTATCTTCTGTTCCCAAGTGAAGTTCATTTCGTTTTGGCAGTTTTCAACACCATCTAAGTTATCTTTCTCTTGTGAAAATTCAACAATGAGGTGACTGACATCTTCTCAGTTTATCTTAACTGGAAAAACATCATGCATGACTTTATATTTAGTGATTAACATAGATGGTGATTCAGAGTTGCTGTTTTGTTTGTGAGTGGTCAATTGAATAAATGTTTATATGTGGCATGATATTAATGTAAGTGCGGTAGTTAAAATATTCCACATCTTCATTTTGCAACCTCCAAACTTGTAAGGTCTGCAATCCAGCTCTTAATATGTGGGAATGGAATACACGACTTGGTCTCTTCATTAATCAATCTCTTAATTTGACGATAACTTGAGTATACATTATCTCTTAAGATTTGCAGTCTAACTGATTGACTGCATTTTCCTACACAATTCTTTGTATTAAGTCACGAAACTCCACAAATGTGATGTTCTACTTCAGCCATCAAGAAGTCTGATTGCCAAGGTTTGCTATTTAATTTTAGATGTATTAACTCAACTGCTGATTTCAAAGAATATATATATATATATATATATATATATGAGAATGGCTGGCTCTCACATTTAGAAAAAGAATGAGTTATAGCGTATAGACAGTACATCACTAATGCTGGTGGTGGGCTGTTAAGTGGTGATGTAGCAATGTCAGC
Organism: Ascarosepion bandense; assembly: GCA_037127315.1. Taxonomy (NCBI): domain Eukaryota; kingdom Metazoa; phylum Mollusca; class Cephalopoda; order Sepiida; family Sepiidae; genus Ascarosepion; species Ascarosepion bandense. The sequence continues at coordinate 179,841 of JBBBDQ010002756.1, read as the reverse complement.
ACTATGGAAATCATTTAATCTTTAAGAAAAATTGTTATAAAACCAATCTGTATGAAATCTATGGAACAAAAGATGGTTTTGAAATTTATATGAAAAGTTTCAAATAGTTATTATTATGCATCATGAAATCTTGGGATATAAAGAAATATAAATAATAAAAATGTGGCTTTCAAAATCTGATACAAATTAACTAAGTATTGATTATGTATAAAAGTACCATTAATTAGTAACTGACAAAAATTATTTGCAGAAGTATCCATTTGAAATGTTGCAAGTAATGATGCTTCATTTGATTACCTCAGTGGAATAATTCATAAAAGCCTAACCTATTTGTCTTTTTTTAAATGTGAAAGGTCACTGGAGAAATTATGTTTAATCCTTATATAAAATTTATATAAAGAGTGATTCCTATAATATAGGAGAGAAATGTGCACCTAAATATAAAACTCTTCTAAAATCTGTTTATATTTTCACAAATGTGTTTTAAAATTAAATGTGAATGAAAAATCATGCCAATAAAATAAGCTAATTTTTGACCAGGTACCCTGATTTAATAAAGAAAATTAGCATAAGATGAAAAAACGTCCTAAACTTAAGAAAAACTATGTTTTATTGTCAAAATCTTGATGTTCTTAAGAGGAAAGACGATTGGATATTTTGATAATTAAATTATTTTGGTGTTTCCTTTTTAGAACTTTGAAACTTTGGTTAAAATCTTGTTTTTTTTTTGCAGTGTAAATACCAATGAATAGTACAAGAAATTTTAGTGCCTCTTTTGCATTACAAATCACATTGATTTGGAAATTTCAGCAAAAATTCAAATTGTTGGATTTTAATGAAACAATTTAGAAAAATTTAGAAAAATGATCAAATGAGAAGTCATTTAAATGTTAATATTGCATTGCCATGGTTAAGGAATATTGCTTTAATATTAATATTAATATTGTGGTGAAAACAGATAAATAAGGAAGTCTGAATGGTATTATAACGCTGCTTATTGCCAGACTCGTAACTAGCTTCAACTGCATATTTTTACTACGTCGCCAGAAGTCACGCATTAAAATATATATAATTAAAAGAGTTCATTTCTTGCAGAAGAGAACCATAACACGGAAAAGTTTGATAAAACCTGACAATTATTTGGTTTTTGCAAGAACTTCCAATTCGATGTGCTTCTTATCACAATCAGATTCCCTATACAAATCTTAAAAAATAAAGAAAATAAATAATGATTCATTATAAAATTTATCAATGAATGAAGATTGAAAATTTAAATATAACCAGATAATTTGCAGAATTTGACTTTTTAAAAATATTCACTGATATCAAAAAGAAAAAAAACGCCATTAAATTTCATGACCTAAATTTGAAAGTGAAATTCTTTCTTGAAGCATTCACTTTAAACTAAATGATTTAATTATTTTCAGAAAGGAAAATACTTTCATATATTTCAAATAGACATTACATTGACAAATTTCCAAAAAAGCTATTTCTTAGATTTAAAAATCCTGCAAAAATAAAATATACAACTGTGACATATTGTTTTGGGAAAATTAGCAAATTTCAAATTAAATTTGCTCTGATTTGAAACAAGTATTACTTACAGTATGAAATTTTGAATAAAATATCTTTTAATTATGGTGCTTTTATTTTTCTCAAGTGTGAAGTAGCTTGTCAGCACATCTAACTGACAGCAGCCATGTATTTTTGACCAGAATTGACAAACTTACGAAATCTAAGTGAAAGATTAATAGAAGGAACGACACATGGCCCTTTAATGATATGTCATTTATCAAAACACATACTAAAAAAAAAAATAACTATTCTACATAAAAATAAATAATTATTTTAAAAATCTTAGTGTGAAATGATTTGTAACAAGCTTTCCAATTTTCAATTAAATATAGTATTTAGTTAATAACTGAATGCAAACAGTTACTAAAAAAATTGAAAAGATGTTTGAAACTTTATAAATCATCATCTTTAAGAAAAAGTGCAAGCAATTCAACTAAAAATTCATTAATAATCAAAAAATAATTTTTCTTCACAATATGGATAGACTTGATATATATTTATAAAAGCAATTAAATGCTTCTTTAAAGAATAGTTTTAGTGCATTTTTTATTTGATTATTTTGGATACATTTTTGGAAAAGCAGCTATTGTTTGGCAAAAAAAATGTGTCAATAACTTTTTTAATGATTTCTTCTGATAATCAACTTTTAAATTGAATTTTCAAAAGTAAAGTTTTTGAAACTTTTATTCAGCTAAATGAGTAAATTTACTAGTTCTAGTAAGCAAAATTCTCTGGGGTATTTCAAAGAGAAATTAAACTGACTGTAATCTAAAAATTTCTATTTTTTTAAAAATCTTTTTAAAAATGTGTTTTCGGCTATTTTTGAGTGATCAACACAAAAGTTAATTCTTGGTTTAAATATCTTGCGAAAATAAAATGTACATCTGTGACATGTTATTTTTGGAAATTTAGCAAATTTAATATTTAATTAATCTGATTTGCACAAATATTACTTCTAGCAGGAAATTTAGAATAAAAGTATTTCTTAAATACAGAGGTCAACTGTAACCATTCTTCCGAATGTGTTGACAGATTAGACAGGTGTGAGATGCAAGATAAGTGTTTGGCGGTCACACGTGACATAATAGTACAATTTTTTTCCTGCAAGATGAAGAAACCCTGAAACACATGACCTTTTTATTTACACAGATACCATACAAAAAAAGGAAATAAGATCGTCAAATACACAAACGAAATTAATTTTAAAATAAGAAGGCACAACGATTTGTATTAAGCTTTTTAATTAGTAAATATAATCTTTGTTTCCTAAGTTTATAATCTAACAACAAATCGTTTAAATATTTTTAAAATATTTCTGAAACTATATAAATTATCATAATTAAAAAAATGAAAACAATTTAAAAAATTTCATTGTTAACTGAATTTCTTTCTTCAGACTAATTTCTCTAATTCATATTATTTATTAAAGAAATTGAAAGCTTCTCAAATTAAATGTCAGTTATAGTGCCGTTTTTATTTTACTAAAAGGAGCAGATTTTCAGAAATAAAGTCAAAATTTTTCAAACAAATTTTAGATGATTTGCATTCCACAAAGATCCTTGCGTTTAACTAATGAAACTAATTTTCTCAAGAAAATTTTTAATTTCTTAAAATTTTATGGATTTACAATACATGGAGGTGGGTAACAGAAGTATATAAAGATTTATAACAATTTCATTCAATTGTAAATAATTCTTGCAAGTTTTACTGGCGGACCTGAAGTATAATACCACCACATTTATTTTCACCGTTTTTCAATTGTTTTCAATTTTTTCACCGCAGTCCTATTGATTACCCACTAAGCTTTACGATTATCAAATAAAAAATGAAAATAGAAATAAAACAAAATTGGAAAGAGTACAATAAACAAATTTGAGGGGGCTCAGTTTCTCATAAAAGGCGAAAGTAAATCGATCCCCATTTTGAAATCAGTCGCCTGAACGACATTACCGTCAACTGTAAATTTGTACATTATAAATTTTTTTTAAAACCGTTTTTCAATACAATGTTACTTTTTTTGTTTTTACACCTGAAACTTCACCAATGACATAAAAACTTTGCAAAAATTTGAATTTTAAAACAAATTGGTTGTGGGGGGGCATTTTTACATACAAATTTATAGTAAATCACTCCTTCAATTCGGAAACACTGGCTTCGATATTTTTTGTTCAACTTGGAAGAAAGTAATGAAATTAAACATGTACATGTTTAATAATTTTATCAGTGCTGGGGAATTTTCTATTAGTGTTTTACATGCCATTATTTTATTTTAAATATCACATTGTTATTTTTTCTCTTCCTATTTCAAGAAAATTATACACAAATTTATTGATTTTTGGGGGTGGTGGCGGGGTTTAATAGAAGGTTCAAATTTTTTTTAACGGGGTTTTCAATAGCCTGTACAGAAAAAACTATGTTCAAGGAAACTATGCCCAATTATTATTTTTTGTGTGTGTCTTTTCAATATAGCATATCCAAAATTTTTTTTGGGGGGGGTGGGTTTCAATAGCATATTTTTTCCAAGTTGTTTTTTTTTAAGTTTTAAGGAAACTATTTCCAAATGGACTTCATGTCCAGGGACACCCATCAGTTTCTGGTCTTTCTCCATCTTGCTTGTACAGAGGTCTCTGCAATATTCATACCACTGAATGACAGAATTTAATGAAACTCCATTCAATGTCGCTGAACTGGTCACCGGTACTTGGCATACGAAATCAAAAATTAGTTAGAATATCACGTACAGTGACAATTTGGACTTATCAAAAAATGTCCCATTCCTAATGGATATTTTTTTTTTTTGGATTTGGAACATCTCAAGCAAACCTTATCCGCTTTGAAGTTTGCACATGCCTTTAGCAAGATGTGTTCCTGTGGGCATGCTATGTGCAATTAACTTTTGGGTTTGCGGATATTCAATAATGACTGAATCCTTTTTGAAATTCTTCAATGGAGCCATTCTTGGAGTTTCAGAGGAAGATGCCATCGGAAGTTATGAAGAAAACGTGAGAAAGACAAGAATAACAACACGTTAAAAAAGAAAAGCAAAAAACAAAGCGACCTGAAGGCTAAAACCAAGCAGCAAGAACACGTCCCAAAACAGTTAAACAAAGCGATCCCAACGCGATTGGATTGAAAATGTAGGACCGAATTACTTTAAGGTTGTATCAGAAACTGACCCCCCACCCACTAAAATTTGTTTATATATTGCAATTGTTACAGATTTTCTTTTGTTAAACGGAATCTAGTTAACAATCAAGAAAACTGCGATGAAAAAAAATTGAAAAAGGGCAAAAAGAAACGTGGTTGTAGTAACCTTCAGGTCCGCCGTTTAACTGAAATCCGACAATTTGATTTTTGCAAGAATTTCCAAATTAATATGTTGGTCATCGAAAACAAAAAGAATTTTAATATTACGTTTTTAATTTTTCATATGGATTTGGTTACTCGCTAACATTCAAAACAATATTTCTAACCAAATTTTGGAACGTGTAAGGAGGCATTAAAAGTTTAACGAAAATGAATTAAAAATATCTTGATCTTCCATGAACGTTTTGAACAAACAAAAAAAAAATGTACGTTTTTAATTTTTTTTTTCAGGCATTTTTCTTCGTACTATGCAGGTTTTTTTTTGGTTTGTTTGTTTCCTATTTTTAGTGGAGATAAAGATTAATTTATTTCCTAAGTCTTTCATTAAAGTAATAATGAAACGAAGTTTCTGGGTAGTATTAATTTGCTAGAAATGTCACTAAATTAATTGTAGTTGGGGGGGTTAACAAATGTAAAAAATATATTTTACCAAAATTTTATTAAAATAATCATATTAAAAACTTCATTCTAATGAGTCTTGAAAATTTCAATAAAATCAGAGAATTATTATTTCATATTTGCAAAAAATTCCATATTAAAGTGTTTTGGTTTTTCACAGGAAAAAAAAAGTGCTAATCCATATTAATCTTTTTAATCGATAGCTGACGGAAAAACAAAAACAAAAAAAACAACAAACAAACAAACGAGATTTTTTTATCACTTTCAAAGATGCTAGAAAGGATTTTTAAAAAAATTAAACAATTTGAAAATACTTTCGTTTTTCCACTTAAGATTTTGACGATAATTTTTTTTTTATTATGCGCGGTGTTGTTTTTTTCAGTGAATTTGTGGATGTACCGAAGAGTTTTTATGTTGCCCGAAATAGCACAGAGTGGGGGAGGTTACCGGAAAAAAACCAACCCAATGTTGAAGAAAATAATTATATTGACAGTAACACGCACTTTTACAAGATGACTTATTATATTCTCCCCACCCCATGAAAACAATTGACCGATTTTTCTATTGAAAAGTGGCAAATATATTTTCATATTTTTTTTTCTACCAAAAGGAATATTTTTCATTTGGCTATTATACCTAAAAAAATAGAATAAAAAAATAAATTTCAAAACGAATTTTATAAAATGTAAAAAGTTCTCTTTTGGTTTATTTTAAACATCTGAATTTCATTTTTTGTGCGGAATAACGAAATGAAATGTCGCGTGGGAAATCAGTACAAAAAGAAAAAAAATTATTTATTTTCTTCCACTTACCTTTCATATCAGAATATGCAACGAAAAAAAATCGAGCTGGTTTCTTAGTGTTCAAACAATTCTGTTAGTATTTCTTTTTCAACTTACTCAGATTTTGTATTTTTTGTTCATTTAACAGTGCAACACAGTCGAAATGGAAGCGCATTACAGAGAAAAATTAGGAGGTCGAAAAGAAAGACAAGTAAAGTTGATATAAATCACTTCTCCTGGAACAAATTATTGATATAAGTTATACTTGTATATGAAAACATGATGCAAATTTAGGTTGCACCTCCACCAATCACAGACTTCTCAACCTAAACAGGTGCTGCATGTGACTGGTAACTTGGCTTTGAGTTGTTGCTTAACGTAAAGATGTAAAGGAGAATTTCTTGAGATGAGCAGTTTCTGTATCAAAGTTTGTACCTTCAAAATTCTACAAACGATTTCAGTATCATGACAGGTATGATGTGTGACATAAAGTTGATACCTGAATTTGATGGTTCAGTGACGGGACAAGCAGGTACTGAATGAATATAAAAGTGGAACTTGCCTTGAGATTGACTAATGGGGCATTTGCTGTTTACCAGCAAGTAAATAATTTAAGTGCAATCTGTTATACACGCTTGGGTGATAATGTCTTGAAATATACATGACTGACTGGGCAGAAGATTTTCTCGCAGTAGGTTACTATTTATTTCTGCAGTATATTTGTTGACAACCAAAGCTATAGAACCCAATACGTAATGTTATTTAACCCATAGCCGGAGGGACGAGACGGATGAATAATTTTATTACATCTCTGTGTGACTTTCACAACGATTTATCGTCTGAAAGTGATCAGATAATTGAGCTCAATGCATCTGATGCTTCCACGGATGCAGAGGTTCAGAATATGCCTGATGACTCCTCAGGAGATAACTCCCCAACACATGCTTTGAAGATGGTCTCATTAGGATGAAGCACTATGATAAAAGCTTTACTTCAAGCTAATTGATTTGTAATCATGCAATCAGGGAGTAGTCTGGTGAAGAAAATGGTGACCTATCTCATCAAACCAAGTGAAAAAACAGCAGAGTATGAAGAATAAAATTCCAAAATTAATAAAAACGAACTTTTTTCAATCAAAATATTTATATTATTATTAAGAGAAAAGATCAAATTATTTTTTAGTTATTTTTAAAAGTTTTTTAATCCTTTCTAACACGTTCGAAATTTTGTTAAATTCTTGTTTTTATTTCCGTTAGCGGGGAGTCAAATTATTACATGAGTTTACAATGGAAAACATAACTCACTTTTTTCCAGTGACAAACACATTAATTTCGAAATTCTTGTGAAAATCAAATAATTGCCGGATTTTAATGAAACTTTCAGGACTTATTCACAAATGAATTAAAATATTTTTGAAATCATTATTTTAAAAAGAATATTCGTAAAAATATTTTTTTAACATTTGTTACCACCTTTTCAAGAAATTAAATTTTGTAGGCTAAATTGGTTTTATTATTTAAACGCAAAACTTTTTTAATCATTTCACCACGAGCAAGGCGGTAACGCCACTGATGTGCAGGGGAGAGATGTAAGAGTGAAAAGATTTGAAAAGAGAAAGCCGGAAACCACATCCTAAACAAGGAAACAAGGGATGAGCCTCTACACCTGTTCAATAGACGTGGGTGGAGTGTCAAACCGGGCGATAGTTTAGTCTATTTGGGGAATGTAAATCATCTGTTATTTTGGCCTCTCATTCCAAAAATCTGCTCTTAATAGTAAAATAAAAAATGTATTAAACTATGACATTATTTAATTTGATAAGCTTTTAACCACTTTAATAAATTAGGGACATTATAGCCTGAAGAAAAATAATTTTGATTAATAATGAAATTTTAAAAGAATTATTTTAATTTTTTTAAATTGTAATAACTTATAAAGTTTTAAAGCAATCCGTACTCAGTGGAATATCAGTTAAGCTATGTTAGTCAAAATTTGGTCTCTAAGGATTTTAAAAGCAGTAGGTTTCTTGGCAGTTACAGAGCAAAATAGTATTAGGCTTTCACTTGCAAAAGCAACAGTCGACGCGAAGTGCTTTAAATACCCCGACATAAGAAAGTTATTTTTATATTTAATATCAAATGCAAATTTTGTTGAAACAAATGATTTAATTAAATATCAAAGTATCATTATTTGTTTATGCAGTGTAGTTGTTTAATGTAAATTTTACATTTTCACTGACGTTGTGGTGTTGTGGATATCACCTTGGAATGAGAAATCGGAGAGCCGAGTTCAAATTCTAGTTGAATTCATTGCATTCACTTACGTGCAAATACCCTTTCGAAAAATATTAATCCGTCTCTTCCTTCCAGCTATGGGTGAAATAACAGAACAAATTGGGTTCTATAGCTTTCGTTGGTAACCTACTGTGGGAAAATTTGCCCAGTTAGTTATGTCGTGAAAGAGACATGATCGCCGAAGCGTGTATCACAATGGGAACTTAACAGACTGATACCATGATTACTGTAAAAAATAATACAAGGCTGAATATACAGTAATAATTAAATTTAAATCTTTCAAGCAAAATCATACATATTTTACACACTCGTTGACTGAATGACTTTCTTTCTTTCAAAAGTCCCAAATGGTAATAACCACTGAAGAAAATTTAGAATTGTAATAAAACCTAAGTCGAGACAAAGGTGGAGGAATGGATAGTGGCTCGGATTGAGGGAATGGAGAGCCGAATATAAATTCATTATATTTAATTACGTGTAAATACATTTGGTATCAATTAGTCTCTTCTCCCAGCAAAGAAAATAGCAGGAGAGACTGGGTTCTATAGCCTTGGTTGGCAAACAGTCTACTGCAGAAATAAATGGCAAGCTTCTGCGGGTAAATCTTCAAATGTTCTCTTCCAACATGAAAGAATAACTCATAAAATTAACATGACAATTAGTAAGTCAGTTAAGTGCCAGACGTGATAGACGCTTGAACGATCATGTCTCGGAAAACTGACTAGGCAGAAGATTATCCCGCACTAGGTTGCCAGTACTTTCTGCGGTACACTTGTTGCCAGCCAAGGCTATAGAACCCCATCTGTCCTGTTATTTAACCCATAACTGGATTGAAGAGACGAATTAATGCATTTCCCAACTCTGTGCGTAGATGAATGCAAGAAATTCAAATGTGTTTCATCAAGTTTTATCTGAGGATGTTTATGGATAAAAAACAACACAACGAAAACATCTGTTGTATATCATGGTTGTTTATTCAGGGGCCCGAAAGCTGCAACACTGAAGACGGTCCTTCAATGAAACGGTGAAAACCCTACTTCAGTCCCTCATGGAACATCTCTCTTCTGAACAAAGAAAATTAAAATACACACACACAAAAAAATAATACTAAAGGTAACTAAAAATCAAAACATGTTCACACTGTCCTAGTGACTTAGGCATTCATCGAGCTGACTACCCTCTTGCCTAACAGGGATTATTCTGCCCTTTTCACTTCGGACTCAAATTATGATGTGTAGTCCTTGAATCTAGCAGGATTTTTTATTAGTTTTCCTGACCTTGTCGTCCTCACCCTTTCGGGATTTGGTTTTGTTAGGGATGGTGTCAGTCTCACCCTTTCTTTTCTATCACTTTCCTGTCCAGTTGTTTGTGAGTTACAAATGTTTTTTACAACCGATCCTGCAGTCGCTGGTACCTCGCCATACTCCTGGTATGGCTGGTCGATCAATGATGGTAATGGGCGTGATTCTGCTGTTTTCTTCAAGTCCACCCTACATGTGTAACATTTTGACACATAATCGCTGATGTCACTGTTCATGTTTGGCCAGTACAAGCATTCTCCTACGTGTGTAGAATGTAACATTTCTTTCAATACGGTCCGCTGAGTCATCAGGACTACTACTCGGTTTCCTCTGAAAATTAGCCCGTCTTGTACAGTCATTTCATTCCGAATGCTAAAATATGGTCATACCTCTGGGTCAAGATTTGCCTAGTCTTCTGGCCATCCTTCGACAATTACCCGCTGCAACTGCTGCATGCATCTGTATTCCTTCAAGGCGGAGCGTAATTCAAGCAGCATTCTCTCTGTCACCGAAATATATCAGTTTCCTTGACATCATCCTCGTCATCCATATGTTCACTGCTCACTCCATGGATACATGCCCTTGACAGTGGATCTGCAAGTAACATCGTCCTACCCTGATAGTACAGAACTGTAATGTTGTAAACTTGTAACCGCATCAACATATTCTGCAGTCGCTTTGGGTATTTCCGCAATTCTTATTTCATTATCGCTTCCAATAGCCTATGATCGGTCAGCACTGTGACTTGTTGATCAAATGTATACTGGTGAAAGCGTTCACATGCGTATACTACTGCTAACAGTTCTTTTTCAATCTGTGCATACCGGGTTTCTGTGTCTGTAAGTGATCGGCTGATATAGGCTAAAGGCTGACCCTCTTGCAGCAGTGGACCCCCCATGCCCTTCTCAATTGCGTCATTTGAATGACCAATGGTTTTTTGTTGTCATCGTGTCTCAATACCGGTGCTTCACTCACTAGCTTTTAGATTTTCTTAAAAGCCACTTCAAGGATTTCGGACCACGTCCATGGCACACCTGTCTTCGTTAAATTTCGAATTGGAGCCACCACGTCGGAGATATGAGGTAGAAATTTTGCCAGATAAGTCACAAATCCCCCCAATCGTTGTACTTTTTTATCTGTTGGGCACGGCATATCCTTTATCGCGTTTACCTTCTCTGGACCAGGACGTAAACCCTCACTGGTTATCATGTGTCCCAGGAACGATATGTATGTTTGCCGTAAGTTCAATTTTCGGTCATTCAGTCGCATCCCACGTTCGCGACATTTCTGCAACAATTTTTTTTATCATGATCAGCTGTTGCTTCATCCATGGTTGTACCTTTCCCAACCACCAGAAGATTATCTGCTTTGTTAATGACTCCTTCCAAATCAGCCACATTGTTAAATAGCACCCTCTGAAATATCTCAATAGCTGGAGCAATTCCAAAGCGTAACACTTTCCAGGGAAACCAACCATATAGAGTGGCAAATATTGTGAAGCGACTGCCGGTTTCATCCAGTTTTATATGCCAAAATCCACCCCGTAGATCTAGGGTAGGGAACACTTTACTGTCGGCCTGTTCTGGGAGTAGATCGTCCAATACAGGTAACTGGAAATGTTCCCGTTGAAGAGCCTTATTTAGTGGTCTTGGGTCTTTACATATTCGTAGTTTCCCCTTTTTCTTGACCACCAGCGCTAATGCGCTTACCCATGGTGTTGGCTCCCTTACTCGTTCAATCGCTTTCTTTTTTACTAGTTTTTCTAATTTTTCTGACAGCTTTCATATGGCTATGCATTTTTGTCAATCTAACTGTCTTATTTTCAGTAATTCTGCTTGTATATGGGTATTATGCACTGATGAAACACATTTGTCACAACAATGACACGTTTTCACCAAAGTCCAAACTGCCGTAATAAATGCTTCAACAGTTTACGACTTCCCTACCGTTCGTATGTTTCATTTGGTTCCCCTATAGCGTATCTATCGAACGCCTGAATTATTTCGCCAGGTGTTCTCTCCTTTTCAGGAGTTAAGAACTGAAACCAATAATACACCTTCAATGCCTCGTCTCCCAGCGTATGAAGCAAAAGTGTCGTTTCTTACTATCCCGGTTGTCTGGACAGATACGTAATAATAGCGTAATTATAACATTTTAGTTTAAAAAGTTTCCAGTTCGCCGATAAATTATTTTCCCTGCATAGGTGTGGTGGAAGTCTTATGCTAGCCACAGACCTCCACTCACTTTTGATAATTAACTTTTAAATTCAAGTTTTAAAAATAAAAATGTTTTCTTGAAACTTTTATTTTAGTTTGAATTGAAAGATAAATAATAAAATTTACGATTTCCAGTAAGCAAAATACACTGGTCTATTTCAAACAGAAAACATGTTGCTTGGAATCTAAAATTTTGGGATTTCCTTTTTAATTTTACGGTCATTTTTTATCAATCGACACATTTGTAAAGAAAAGTTTATTCTCAGTTGTAAAAAAATTAAGATGTATACGTCTGTGACACATTATTTTTGACAATTTACAAACTTAATGTTAAATTAGTATTACTTATAGCAAGAAATTTAGAAAAAACATACCTTAATCACAATGATGAACTTTCTGAACTTTTCTCCCATATTTGAAACGTGTTGACATCTTGACAGATGCAAGGTAATTGTACGGCGATCACAAGTGACATAATTGTATAAATTGTTTTTCAGTAAAGGGAAGAAACTGAAATACATGACCTTTTAATGTCTCCACACAAGTTATTATTCAGAACAAAAAACTTTAGACACACACCCATACACAAAATGATGAAAATTATGTTAAGAATATTATAGCTAGATGATTTGTATTAAAAATTCCAATTTTCAATTAGTAAATATATTTTTCACTTTATAACCCACCAACCTAACATGTACAATCTGGGAAACTTTTTAAAAATATTTTTGAAATGTTATAAATTATTATAATTTAAAAAAATGAAAACATTTCTTTTAAAATTTCATTATTAATCGAAATTTCCTTTCTTCTGACTATAATGTCCTTAATATAAATTATATATTAAAGCAATTATACCTATTATATATTCATTACTACAGTATAAAATTTTGCCTATATGCGTATTCGCATTGTCACTGTAAAACTTGAATAAATGGGTATTCTGGCTGGCTGGCTTGATGCATGTCTGCTGAACACCTCCAACCCAAATATTTATTCGAAAATACAAACAAGTCATTGAAAAGAAGTGGTTAAAAATGATGGATAGTTTTAATTATATATCCGTGCTGCTGTCCATCATTTTACTGCATGAAAAAACAAGTCATCTTATTGCAGCTTATGTCGATTTTATCAAAGGAGAAAATGTCATCATTTTTCCTATAAGGTTTATAAAGTTTTTGATTGCAGATTGTGACTTCGTAAACTTTTGAAAGACAGGAAATAAAACTATACTTGCATAGATACTAAAGTGGAAATAAGAGAAATGAAGAAAATACAGAGTAACATTTTACTTCTATAGAATATATTTGTTTGATAAATTTCTTGCCACATCTCTTAACAAACATCCAACACAAAAGCACTAATTTGTTTTTAAATAATGTTTTTCTGAAAAATATTAAAACTTCTAAACTGATGTTAGTTTTGTTGAGATTATTCTTTCTTCTTAACTTCTTTTTTTGCAAAAATGTCTAAAGTATTTAATTTGAAGACTTTTAGAAGTAACTCAATTTTTTTGTTTTTATTCATGCTGTTAGAAAGGAGACAATAATAAGCGTGCAGTGACAGCTTGAAAATCTGGTCAGAAATGACAATGCACCATAAAACTGGCAGTGTCAATAACTGGGTAATCATGTGCACCTTATTTTATTAAAACGAAAGACTAAAATATTTTTTTATTATTAAATCATATTTTTAATCCTTTTTAAAGTTAAAAATTTCCTGTGATGTTTTAAGTTACATGCAAGTAATCTTTATTTTAATTATAATGAACTGAAATTTAAATCAATTAATTAGGTACCTCTACAGAGTTGCTATACGTCAGGGTTCAACTTAATTTTTAAAAACTAAAACCTTCCATGAAGCTTTTCTTTTAGTTTGGAGTTTAAGATAATAGATTAAATATTTCCAATAAGCAAAATACTTTGTTGTATTTCAAAACTAATCCAAATTGATTAATAGTTTTTATTTGAAATGACTTAAATTTCCGTCATTAAGCTTCTGTTTAAAAACTTTTGAAGACAGCAGTAGCCATTTATTTAATGTGATGACATCTTTGCCAGGTTGATATTTAATGTTGTACTGTAGACTTTAACCCCAAAAAACTGAATTAGTGTCTTTAATATATAATTTTCATGTAGAATATAATTTCAAATATTTCAGAGAATATTCTCCATTATCTAATATTTTATATATTTTTAGACATTTTCAGATTTACATCCACTTTTTTTACTAAAACAACAGCACATCATGATGCCCAAAATGTAATTAAACAAGTTTAATGCCAAAATGTTTATTTTATTATTAAGAAGAAAAAGTCAAAATATTTTAAAAATATTTTTTGTCTTTTTCAGGGAGTTTGAAATTTTAGCTAAAAGTCTTGATTCTTCTTGTGACCAGAGCTGACTATGGGAATTTTAGGGCCATTGTTTCTGGTTAAAAACATTAATTTGTAAATTCTAACAAAAATCAAATAATTGTTGGATATAAATGAAACTTTCAGAACTTATTCACAAATTAATTATTTCATCAAATTATTTTTTATAAAATCTTTGTAAAAATATATATTTTTTACATCTGTTCCCCAACCCACCAAATTAACATGAAATTTCTAAACATTAATTCTCTTCTGTAAGTTTTTTATTAGATAAATAAAGGACTCCTAGTAGTATATAAGACATACAATTTTTTTAAGAAACAGTTGTCACTTTTTTCAAACTCTACTCTGAATATTATAATGAAAAAATGCAAGAAAATATTATATTGTTTAATTAAATAATCTTCTATAAATTGTATTAAGGACAATGTGTCCTGAGGATATAATCAACTTTTCAATTTATGATTATCAAACATACTTTAACTTATTAACATTATCTCCAAAGAGAGAAACCATTGAAACTGCATTTTAAATGTGTGAAATATTTAAAAATTCTTCTAATTAAACTTTCAAAATGTAAACTTTTAAAAATGCATTATTCATCAAAAAGAATTATTTTCTTTTAGAACATTAGCTCTTCTTTTAGAATGATGTTTGAGTTTGAATGTGGTTTTTCTTTTATGAATAATAGCAATTTTTTTGTTAAGGCAGTTCCAATTTTCCAATTGGATATCAATTGTCCAAGAGTTCTGCTTTTAAGTAATATCATCACTAAATATTTAACTTTTTTAATTATTGAGTTTTTATTAAGTTATTGGGGTGAAAAGAAAAAAATTCTAAAATAATTAATTCATGAATATGTCCCGAAGATTACATTAAAATCTGACAATTATTTTATTTTTGCAAGAATCTACAAATCAATGAATCTTAAAATTTGCTATGCTAATTTGTAGTCCATCCTCTGACACAAGAAAAACAAGACTTTTGAAGAAAATCTTGGATGTTCAAAAATGTATTAAAAACTTGAATATTCAAAAAATATTTTGGTCTTTCCTTTGAGGATAAAAATGAAATTTTTGTCAATTTGGGAGCATTTTGTCATAATAATATGATGAACATTTTTCAGCAAAATAGTTGAGGTAACTACAATTAATCCTCCTCAAAGATGGAGAAAAACACATTTTATTTCTAGAAGATTTTATAAAAATAATCACATTGTGCTGAGAGATTTTTCATATTTAGTCTTTTTAGACAAAAATGTCATTTCAATCAATTTAAATTCATATTGGAAATTAAATGTAAAAGACTGAAATTAAAACTAAAAAAATAATGTATATTTTTACTATTAAAATAAATTTTTACACCTTCAGTTTTGATTTTTTATGAAAGTTAATTACCTATTCAAAAGAAAATTAAATATATGTGATGCTTGAAAAATTATTAACATTATTCTGCAAAATAAATTGGGACAAGCATCAACAAACTGATGGATGTGCATTGTGATACAATGGATATTAGATTGAAATCAGAGAGCCATGTTAGAATTCCAGTTGAATGCATTGCATTATGTTATGAGAAAATACTCTTGGAAAAATCTGTGCCTTCTCCCTCCAGCTATGGTTGAATAGCAGGATAGATTGGTTTCTATAGCTTTGGTTGGCACTCATACTGCCGCAGAAAGAAATGAGAACCTACTATGAGAAAACCTTCTACCTATTCAGTCATGGATTAAAGCAGACATGACTGCCCCAAATTGTATGACGTAAAGTGTGGTGATACCACCGACCAAGCAAAAGGCTCTATGACGACCAGAAAAGTCGTCGTGCGCAAGTGGCTCCGCGCAGATATTCCGGTTGAAAAATAAAAATTAATCAAATATCAAATTACCATTTTTATTTACCAACAAATGAGAAACCCGGAACCAAATACAAGGATGAAATTCGAAACGACCAGCGTTTTGAGACAGAAGGAAAATGTAAAAGCCGTAACAAAAGGCACCCAGACAGACAGGCACAGACTAGAGAATAGCGTAATTAGTTTCTTCCTTGACCTAAGACGAGCGGCTACTACGTTGCTTCTTTCCTCCTCCCATGTTCTCAAAGCACTAACTGACCTTTTCTAAGACATTCTACAAACCAACTTGCTGACCTACTGACCTTAGAAACGGCAACTTGATAATGAATATTAATCATACTACCAAACTTTTAGCTTTCAGCGTTATATCTTCCTTGCACATTCTTTTTTCTCTTTCAGCTCATTATTATCTGCCATGAACTCTTTCTAACTTCTGTGGGACCTTTATTTCAAGTATTGTTTTAAGAGTAAAATATAATTGCTATATAAATGTTATTTCATACTCTAATTGCCTTTCGTGAATTTATAATCATTTTACAAATTATAGTGGGCTATCTTCCCACAAGGCCAAATTCTGTTAACCTACTACGGAATCCTACTACCCCTACTACAACTACAAAAGAAATAAGAGATACCCTCTATAATAGCACTCAACTGATTGACTGACCACGAAATTCAAAAGTACACTCACGATATTGAAAAAATGCAGACATTTTTGGCTTTCATTTCAGAAAATAATTAGCATTCATTTTAGTGCTAAATTAAATAAAATCTTCGAACAATTTGTGCTTTTCTTTCTGGAAAAAATTTTAAAAAATAAAACTACATTTTTTTAGTCGGGCGTGAATTCAACAATATTTTCAAAATTTTCAAATTAAATTATAGTTGGACAATTTGTGAACTTTTAGAAGAGTGAATCTATTTGCATTTTGGTTTGACATTTGCCTTTCAAAGATTTTATTTATTTATTTATTTTAAAGACAAGAAAAAAAACAAGAAACTTCTGGTGAGAAATTTTCTGGACGAACTTTTTACTTTTGAAACTTTAACAAATTCCCTAAAATAATAATTTTTTTTCAAAGTATTTATTTTTTTTTTTTTGTGGATCAAAAACAGCATAGTTTTGGAACGACTTGTATATGTCAACATTATATTCGTGAAGTAAAGTAATTTTGTATTTTTAATAAATCTTGTGATGGGCTGCTTGTAGCGTACAGTAAGAATAAGAGTTTGTAAAGTTTAACAGGTACAACTGAGCGAATGACGAAGAAAACAATTATTTGCTTTAAAAACTTATAAATATTTCAGCAAAAAAAAAATCGTCATAAACGTAAGTAAAGTAATCACGTTAAAAATATCTTCATTTTTTTTGTTTTATTCCGTAATTATTCTAGTTTAAGAAAGAAGTAATTTTAAAGAGAAATCATAAATGTTTCTAACTGGATTGATGGGGAGTGACCTTTAAAATAAAAAAAAATTCAAAAACAAATGGAATTTCTTTACTTTCTATTTTGAGTTATTATTTCAAAATATTTCTTTAAATTTTAATTTAAAAAATATCTAACAAAATTAAAATTATCGATTTGATTTCAGCATATACATTTGCACGGAAATAAGGATGTTTTGGAAACATTTGAAGGGTTAACGAACTTCGGGGAATAAATAAAAAAATTACCAAAATATCTAACAAAAATATTTTTGGGAATTTCTTTGGATGTTAACAACAGTAAAATAAAACAAAAAAGCAAGCAATAATTTAAATAACTAATTCATCTTTTTTATTAAAATTAGTTATCTACATTCACGTAACTTTTTCAATTCAAGGAGAAAATCCGAACTGCTTGATTTCGTTTTTAGTGTTCAAATGATTTTCTTTGGATTTTTCTGTCAGTCTACTCAATTTTTGATTGTCAGTTCACTTCAGATGATAATAATGTCGAAAATTATACGAATGATAAAAAGAAAAATTGAAAAAATTGAAAAATAAAATATAACCGTGCTGTTATTTTTCAAGAAAATATTTTGCATGACAAAGACGAAAGATATTAAGCAGTGTTAGGCTAGATTTGATTCCTTGTGTTTAAAATATACGTTTAGATTTCTTGACGCCTAAGGGGTAAAAAGAATTCATCAAATATATTCACGTCTTCCTCTCTAGTCGCTTAATGTCCAATTCCTGAATCTATGATACAACCTTCACACTCATATTTTATGAAGTAGAATGCATCTGATTTTTTAAAAATTAATTATTCTCCAAAGCAGGGCAATAATGCCACAAGCACAAGAAGACACAGGGTTTATTGAGGGTAAAGAAAAAGAAAACATTAAGAAGAATTAAAACGAGGTTTGTATTATCTTATAGATACCAACATTTTCCTCCAAATATCTAAGTTGCTAAGTTTACAACTCAGAAAATAAATAACAATTTCACTTATAGTGAAACCGGAGAGAATCTGACACGTTCAAATGTTGGAAACGATCAAGAGATTCTGATTAAAATTGTTTTTTTTTAATTTACCAAGAAAACTCTAGCAGACGATAATTATTATATTCGCGCCAAGACACCAGGTGTTTCCTTGCGTTCTTTGCCATATAAGTATCAAGAGAACACCCTTCCAAATACGTATCAAGGTAACGCCCATTTTCCCCAAATAGGGAATATTCCAAATATGGTAGTTTACAACAATACTGAACGCGCTCTTGTGGTTTATTTTTTAAAATAAGGAATTTTTAGGATAAATCCTTATAATTTAATAAATTTCAACCTCAAAGATATTTAACAATAAAATAAGAAAAACATTATTATTATGATTTGGTTGAAATATAAAAAATAATTCTTATATTTCTAGCCACCTGTGCAGACAGTCACTAAAGTGCCCTTGTCCACATCTTCTCCCTAAGGTGATCGACGTGGTATCTATTGATGAGAGCGAACTCGTTAATCAGATCAACCAGGCTACGATAGCCCGACCTCCAGCTAGCTCCCCACATCCTATCTACATTGGGGTCCAGAATGGCATTGCAGTCCCTCACTAAGACAAGTGGTGTAGAATCCTCCAGAAACGACCCAAACTGACGGGAGAGAGATGAGAGAAGCTCCTCGCAATCCTTGGGCGCATGAACTGCAACAATCCAAAACAAACTACTGTTCAAGGCAATTGACTGGACAAGGTCCACACTCATACCTAGGGCACATTTAAACAACAGTGAAACACCTCTGGTCTGCTTGTTTCTGTCCGCCGAATAGACAACAAATTCGCTCGAGCGATCGAATTTTCTCCTCGAATGTCTGGCGGCCTTGCAAGCCATTCCCCGGTCCAGTGACCTTTCACAGCCTAGGAGAGTCTTCTATCAAGGGTTAGTGGAGGGCGTCGCGAAGGATTCATCATGTGATGTACTCCGCTTGTCAACATATTTTAGATCCAAAAATTAACAAGAATATCTACTTAGAGCAAAATGACCAAAAATACATTTCAGGTAGAATTACCAGCAATACACTCTTAGCAAAAGATCAACAATACATTTTACATGTAGTTAAACACACAGGATTACACTTCAAATATGTATATTTCAGCATTAAATAAACAAGAGAAGTTGATATGCTGTTAAATTAACCAACCAAGGAACCTGTATAACTTACAATTACTTCTTAGTCCAAACCCACATTTACTTGAAAAGATGATACATAGGATAAAAGAAAACAATTACATTTCTCAATATAACATTAGACAACAATAACACTCTTCACTTTCTCCAGTGTTTTGGGTGGTAGTCATCTACATTATATATATATATATATATATATATATATATATAACACTCTCGCTTGCAAGTGAGCACTGCTGCGAGGAGAAAATTTTATATAGAGCAGCTATTTACGCTATGTTATTGTGTAGCACGCCCATTCAAAGCGATTATCGGATTGAATGCTCTCACGTTGTTTACATATCATTAAATACATTATATACTATGAAATTGCCTTCTCTGTGATATTGCGCTTATGGTCTGGTAGGCGAACATCCAACTACTGTTTAATGTTTAATCAGTTGGGTTTCAATCCCGGCTTGTGGCAAAACATTTAATCTAGCTGCACTTAAGATCTGTGATACAAAAAAACAGGCTTGTCTGCAAATGGTTTATATTTATATATACATACATATAAATCGTGTTAAATTGTGATAATGTTTAGTGTCAATATTGTTTTTTTTAATGGTTTTACTGATAAAATATATTTGGGGAAGCAAATATTTTATTGTAAATTTCTTGATATCGGGTTGGACGTAGAGCATTCATAATCACAAATAGTTTTTCGCTTTTAATGAGCAGATTACCAGTTCATTATTCTCTCTCTCATATATATATATATATATATATATATATATATATATATATATTGAATTTCTTGAAATTTCATTAATTGGAGTGGGTTTAACATATGGAAAAATATTTTTACGAAGATTTTATTAAAATAATAATTTTAAAATTTCATTTTTTTTTAGTAAGTCTTGAAAATTTCAGACAATGATTTGATAATTGCAAAAATTTCCAAATGAATGTGTTTTAGTTTTTCACAGGAAAAACAGCAATAAAATATCCATAGTAATCTTCTTGGTGCACAGCTTGTCATGGCATGGGATAGGGGGTTACTTCCCTTAAAAAAGAGTTTGCTTCTGTATTCATTACGGAGGTCTCCCTTGTAAGCTTAACTTGTTTCCTTGTTTCTGCTCTCTAAAAATATTTATACGAAGGAATACCATAACATGGTGGCAGCGGTAAAAACGAACGAAGAATATTACAGTGAACACAAACAGGAAAGCGGCTGTAAAGTCTAGCAAGATCTCATTCATACCGGCTTTTACGAATCAAGAAGCAGACACGTGCTTTATTAAAAAAAACAAAGGAAAAAGACGCCATATTGGAAGTTTGTAACCACAACTGTAAGTTATCTTATCCCTTCTTTTCAAGTCCTTGATTTATTCAAAATAATAATAATAATAATAATAATAATAATAATGTATAGTCATTCAAGTGAACCACTTATGTGCTGGGAAACATCAAATTTGGTGGAATACCTGAAATTTTTCAAACAGCAATGTGAGTTATTCTTCTCCGTGAAAGGCATACCAGAGAACAAACAAGTCGACCACATTCTTTTGTTATCGGGAAAAGAAGGTTTAAGATGCTACAACTCATGGTCGTTCGAAAAGGAAGCTGGCAGACGCAACTCTGCGGCAATTTGTGGAAAGTTTCTAGAGCAAATAGAGCCACAAACTAACTATCGGATTGCACGTTTCTGCTTGCAAAATTACTCACAAAATGAAGCAGAGAACATTGATGATTTTCTGGCAAGATGTAGGCACAAAAATGCAAGTTCAGGGACGAGCGTGAGATGGAAGAACGAGTAATCGACCAGATCATAGCCGGAACAATATTCTCTAAGCAGCTACTTAGCACAAATGAGACAATGTCCATGTCAGAAGTACTTAGCATGTGTAGGAGTTACGAGGTTTCAATTAATTACATGAAGCAAATGGGCGAGCTACAAGGGAAAGGCGACAGCAAAATAAGTGCAATAAAGCACGGATCTGAGGACACAGACAACTGTGGCAAATGTGGACTTAGCCATCAAAATGGAAATGGCCCTGCTCAAAGTAGTACTTGCTCAGCATGTGGACGGAAGAACCATTGGGCTAGGATGTGCCACAACAGAAAAGTCAAGGAAAACATTGGCAGACAGCCACAGACAAACAGGTGTACCAAACACAGAAGATTCACACCGGTACAGCACGCATATAAAAACCGTCAGAATTCCATTAATGTTCAGGACCAGGTAGTGGACGACTTCGAGAGGATATCTTTCCATTCAGTGAAAGCCCACGGTAAAAAATACTCTCAGACAGAGGCATTCGTCACATTGGACCTAGTGTTACCAAACAGGAAAGGCGTACACAAATTAAAAATCAACAGGTGCGGAGGGAAATACACTTCCTGTACACACATCCCAGCAAATGTTTCCAGAATGCTTAGACCGGAATTGACAACCAGTCCCTGGCACAACACAGAAAGAAGCTGCAGTACTTACGGCGTAGAACGGATCTAGTATCCCGCAACATTGATCGATACAGATTCAATGTGCATACAAAGGCGAATGGAGGTACGTGAAATTCTACGTAGTGACTTCCAAGGGACCTACCATACTAGTATTACCCTCCCTCCAGGACTTAAAACTGGTTATCTTACACTGTTCCATTCAGAGAACAAAGTATGTCCCAGTCAGACATGCGTCGGGTACCCCAGCTACACCATCAGACAATCCACCAATCAACTCCACGAAAGATCTGATTGAAGCGTATCCTGATGAATTTGATCGAATTAGTAACTTCGCAGGGGAATACGACATTGTACTTCGACCCAATAACCATCCGATAGTTCATGTACCGAGAAAATGCCCCATCCACATCAGAGATGAAATAAAGGCAGAACTGGATGAAATGATTTCCCAAGGGATAATCCGCAAAGTTGATGAACCAACAGAGTGGGCCAACAGCATTGTATAAGAGTCATTGACTTAAACATCAAGGTAAACTTTGTGCAGTTCTCAACTGAGAAACTGACTCAGATCCGTCAAGCAACTAATGCCGACCCAATATTGTGTGAATTAAGGGTACGGATTCTTCAAGGCTGGCCAGAATCTCACAGAGAACGACATAAAGACCTTCATCCATACTGGTCTTATCGAAATGAGCTCTGTATAGAGAATGACATATTGCTCAAAGGTGACATGATACTGATCCTTAAATCAATGCAACCCGAAACCTTGGAAAAAATACTTTATGGACACCAAGGAAGCGACAAATGCAAGCTCAGGGCAAAAACCTGTGTTTTCTGGAGTGGCAGAAATAGCGACATCGACAAGAGAGTACAATAATGCGCCAATTGCCAAAAACTCCAGAAGTCCCAAACTGCAGAGTCCCTCATGCCACATGAGATCCCAGTACGACCATGGCAAATTGTGGCTACTGATATTTTCAACCTGAACGAGAATAAGTACCTCCTCATTGTGGATTACTACTCGAAATACTCCTTCATCCGCAAACTAAGGGAATTCTCAGGCAAGGAAGTCATTCACCTTACCAAATAAATCTTTGCTGAATAAGGAGTTCCGGAAAGGTTTATCAGTGACAATGGACCACATTTTAGCTCTCAGCAGTTTAAAGAATTTGCCAAGGCATGGGATTTTGAGCACATCACATCTTCTCCTAAATACCCTTAATCGAACGGCATGGCAGAACTGTGCATACAGACCATAAAGGGAGCCATGAAGAAGGCCATACTGAGCAACCGGGACATGGACATGAGCCTTTTGTGTCTCCGAGCGACTCCAATGGATCATGTAATCCCATCTCCGGGAGAACTACTTTTCAATCGGAAGCTGGTCAGCAATCTCCCCACAAAATACACCAACAATAATGCCTGAAAAGAGGAAGTTCAGGATCGTCTACTCGATAGAGAGTTATTGCAAAAAAGCAACATGATCAACATGCAAATGATCTTGCCAGACTTAGCAAAGGACAACTGGTGCGAGTACAAGAGCATGATGGGAAGAACTGGACTCCAGCTGTAGTCAGGCAAATCTGCACTGAACCACGATCCTACATCATTGGAACACCAACAGGAGGTGTTCTTCGCAGGAAGCGTAGGCATCTCAGGGAAGATGTTAGCAACAAGGCACTGACGCCTCTCCATGGTACACCCCAACATCACTGAGCCTCCACCCCCAATACATTTCCTGCAGAAACACCCAACACACGCACACCAACATTTGCACCCCACATGAAATAACACACAGACCTGTACATAAAACGCAGCCTAGTGGTAATATACCAACAGAAACAATCACTAGATCTGTTCGTGTCGTAAAACCTCCCCCAAAATACATCTTATAGAAAAAGGCTCTGAATGAACTCCTTTTCATTTCAGTGAACAATCCTCTTAATGAAAGGGGGATGTCATGAGTTGCCTTCTCTTGGGATAGAGGTTACTTCCCTTAATAAAGAGGTTGCTAATGTATCCATTACGGAGGTCTCCCTTGTATGCTTAACTTCTCACCTCGTTGTTTCTCTTCTCTATCAATATTCATACTAACGAATACCATAATACAGCTGACGAAAAAACAGAACAAAAGACTTTTTATCAAAATTCCTAACGTGTTGGAAAGGATTAAAAAAGGTTAAAAAAGACTTATTAATTAGAGAAAAGACCAAACATTCTGATTATTATTTATTTTTTTTTTTACATCATGCTATTCAGTTTTTTCAGTGAATTCGTAAACTGAGGCTTTGCAGTTGTTGCCCGAAAGAGCACATGGGGGTACCGATTAAAAACAAACCAAATGTTGAAGGGAATACATTCTAATTATTAATTTTATTAACACGACTTTTATATGATGACTTATTTGTTTTTTCGACAGAACATTATCCCACAGTATGATGCCATTATTTTGAGGTAGACTGGTTGCTAGCCAAGGCTAAATAACCCAGTCTGTCCTGTTATTTAACCCATAACTGTAGGGAAAAGACGCATTAATACCTTTCTCAAAGACATCTGCACGTAAGTGAATGCAAGGAATTCAACTGGAATTCGAACTCGGCTCTCCAGTTTCTTGTTCCAAGCCGATTCCCACTGCAGCACAATGCATTTATCTCATATACATGCAGTGTTTGCAACACTGTAGAGTAAGCAAATACTTATTATATACATGAACATGCCTCTTTTTTTTGTTTTTCTTGAGAATTGGTAAAAAAAAGTAATAAATACTACTTATATATTACATGGTGTTTTTTTGGCTGGGGAGGTGAATGGTTGGTAATGTTATATTAAGCATATTGGTGATAGAATAAAGAAGAAACGACGGAGGTTTAAGAAATAAATATTTGTATTAACAAAACATACAAGTGGTAAATCGGTGTGAAGGTCTGTCATTAAAACAAAACGATGAGTCGAGTCATAAAAGTCACCCGTGTAGCCATGTAGTAATAGTGGAATGGTGAGTTATGACTGACTGGGGCGAGGTGTTTGAGTGGGTGTCATTAGAGATGGGAGTTTGCATCTTGATGAGTGTTGTGAATCATAGCTGCAAAATAATTGTTTGATGGGTTTTTATATCTTTTCCTTAGGCTCAGATCAGCTTCAATTTTTTTTTGTTTCTTCAGGTGGGAGGGGGTGCTACTGGTGAAAATTGTGGATTGTATTTTTCTTTCAGTGTGTGGTGAAATGGAAGATATGTGCAGAGCCGATGAGCAGTTGAGCAGTTGAGAAAGTTATAAGTTCAGTCTTCGGTTTTGCAGTATTCACAACCGGCTAGTGGTGGAACATGAATCAGAAGAAGATCTGGTTTTAGGTAAATTATGACAGTAAACCTTGCTTAATTGGCAAATGATTCCAACTTTATAAAATGATAAGGATTTATACCCAGTTGATTCACATATATTAATAATTTAGTAAATGTTTATGAACAGTAATTGTTTACAAATTCATTTTTTTATAAATTGGTAAATGATAAATATTGCTTTGCATTAGTTCCAAATTTTTTTAGGTGTTGTAAATATGAAACAATATTTGTAATATAAACAAATAAATAAAGAGTCTAATATTTTTGTTGCAAATTTGCAAGAACAAAAAATATATGAATTCATTTACATATTTAGGCTTTATTACGAAATGTGATCCATTTCGGCCACTATGTGGCTGCTGGTTGAGTTTTACGAAGCTAAATTAGTCTGTATTGATTTGGTGTCACAGGAAAAAAGAGGGCATAATAGGCTGCTTTTCATACAAGCCCATGGGCTAGTAATAACAAAGGAATGACATTTATTTATATGAAATTTCAAGAACATAGAAAAATATTGAAAGTACTTAAAAATTATAAATTTTAAATATCATAAATTACATGAAAAATTTTAAAACATTTTTTAACAAATATTCTACATGTATTTGTAAAAATTTCAACTTTATCAAACAAATATTCGAAAATTGGAATATAAAATTCATACTAAAAGAAAAAGTTATAAAATTGTCCACTGGGTTGCATCCTATCAAACAACTAAATATTTTACAATTATTTCACCCCAAGCAAGGCAGTGTTTTGCAGGGGGTTACAGTGAGAGAAAAAACAAGGTACAGGGCATGCTGAAGACAAGACAAGGGATGGATAGGAATCAAATAGATGATAACTGGCATTTTTCTTTAATCAGATCACACCAAGCAAGGCGGTGACGCACTGATGCGCATGGGGCTACTTAAGGGTAGAATGATTGGAAAAGAGAAAGACGGGAACCACATCCTAAACAAGAAACAAGGGATGAGCCTCTTCACCTGTTCAAAAGACGTGGGTGGAGTGTGAACCGGGCGATAGTTAAGGCTTTGGAAATTGTAGTTTTCAGGGAAGCAAGCAAATGAAAAGGATTTCCACTAACGGGAAGTGTGAGAAAAAACTATTAGAGTAGAAGAGGTAGTTACATTTAACTATTTCAATGGTAAAAGGATGGTACCTTAATGCCAATCTCATAGCATATGCAACAATATGCGGGTTGGGACAACAGGGGAAAAAAGCTTGTAAGAACAATTGCCGTGAAAATTCTTGTAAAAAAGACAAGGGGAATCCACATCACATCGGTGAGAATGTGAGTGAAGTTGAAATGTCAAGTCATTATTGATTATGTTGCCAATCCTCTATCGGATTTTGTCAAGAAAAATGGCAGATATGGCAAGAGTATTTAATGCACAGACAAATAGTATATTGATTCTGATGAGAAAAACTTCTGGCCGGATACAGTGACACACAGTTCCTAGCAGTAGATGCAACGATAGATTTGATGTAGTCATTCCATTTAAGGTTGTCTCATCGAGTGAGGTTAAGGAGGGACAATGTGTTGATCTCTGGGATATTAGCGTGATTTATTCTGATGCGAGGCAGAAAAGTTTCTCTGTGGTAGTTAAATAAATATGTTCTTACATTTGTGATCAATTCAACTAGAAAAATTGAACAATATTATATATATATATCTATATATATATATATATATAATCACAAATAGATTGTCGCTTTATATGCGCAGATCATCAGTTTAGTATTCTTTCTCTCTCTCTCACACACACACACACAGAGAGTACCAAAATACTTTTGGAAACTTTGAGGGAGATTCCCCATAAAGAACATGATCAAAAGTGCATGTAAATAAGGAATCACTAAAACAATAATTTTATGTAGGCGATATGTGGAAACACTTCAACACATCATGGGGACGTGCAAAGCCATTCAACGCTGTCTTGAAGTATTTCAAAGATTTTGCCAATCAATGATCCAACGGGTGCCTGCATGTGCAGAAGCAAGTTGAGAATATTTGTTCTCAGTTGCCATTGAGGTACTACAATGGCTTTTTGAGCATACATGTATATGGATATTTTACCTTGATCTGGTGTCAGTTTTTTGTTACAGTATTTTTTATATACCGTGTATGCATTAGGATAGAGAAGACCTCGGATCCTCTCTGCGAACAATCTTGCCAATTTTTTATCTATTTGGGTTGACCTTATGTTTGGAAAATAATCTTTGGCTCCTGTCAAGAGATTTCATATTGCCCCTATTGCCCCGTGTATTTCTGGTCAATGTTAGGATTCCCTGGAGATCCGGAACGTTCCTGGGCTCTTCCTGTTGACAATGGTACATCTGAAATGTCGCCCTAATAGAGCATGCTTCATTAAGGTGTACTTGTATATCATACATATTTTTTTCCCCGTGGGAAATGAATTTTTCTTTTATTGGGATCCATAAAGGTAGATGGAAATGAAAGCTCTAAAAGTGAAAGAGAGAAGGTTCCTTACTTTATTTTTGTTTCTAAGACTTCAGATCCTTCCGAGAAAGCAAATGCAAATTGCTCTTGGATTTGTACATGGCTCTCTCTGCTCTGTTTCATCCAGCCCACATTTCATTTGTTTCCTTTTCCTTTTCATGCAGATGCACTAGCTGCTGCTGATCCTATTTACACTGATTATGTTGCTGCTTCTCTTGCTGTTCTGGCAGCTTCTTTTGGAGTTGTTACTACATCTTGTGCTCCATGGTACGACAAGACCACAATGGGATTTACAACCCTTCACAACAATGAAGACTGTCCAGCTGCAGCACTCAAGATATCAAGAATATCTGAAAAAGACGTGTACAACATTGTCACCTGCAAGATTATATCCTTGGTGGGAATAACGGCTTGACTCTTCACTGACAAATCATCCTTGATTTGTGGATGCTCCACATTGCATTTGACTTTCTCACAGACGCTTTTACTACAATGTTGAAATACTTGATTGCCTCCTCCATTCTTTCGCTACTGACACAACCACCATCTTTGCGGTTTTATGTCGGATGGAAGCAGGGAAATTGGAGACAATTACTAAAACGACAAAACTGAGAGAATGGCCAGGAGCCCATGTCTCGTAATAAAAGTATGATACTTTTCCTGTTCTTTCTTGTAATATTCAGCTTTCTATTTTAGGGCTTGTTTCCTACCCAGCTGTGGTATAGTTGAGCATTAGATGACTGGCTGTTCCAGCATGTGAGGAATCCTTTTGGTGAAGAGCCACAAACAGAAAAATCAGTTCACAAACAAAATCTAAGCAAAACGACATCAGAAGAAAAACAAATTGCAACATAAAATTTCAAAACAGGGGGATATATAAAAAATGATTTAAATATAAAAGGTATGCTTAAAAAGGAAAGCAAACAAAATGGTAAAAAATAACACCGAAAAATAAATTAAAGCTTGAATAATAATCAAATACACAAGAATAATTAAAGTAGAAAATAAAAACTGGCTTAAAGAAAAAAATGAAAACGAAAGTAAAAAATTTTAAAAACTAGTCATTCTTTTGTTTCCTAGGCTAAGAAACAAAGAAAAATTACTTCCTTGAAAATACCACACAACTTTTTCGTGAAAATAAATATAGCTATTGAGAGCAAAACCATGATAGATTGATGGACAGATGAATGAATAAATGAAAAACATGAAGGAGAAAAGACACAGAGAAAGGAAGAATTTAGGAAAGATAGAAGCATGTGAGAAAGGAAAGAAAAAACAAATTGTTTTGTCTACTGAGACTATCAAAATCAAACATTAAACTTAATTCATGATACTTAACTACATATGAATAAATCTATGTTGCTACTCTGTTTATACCACTAATTCTGCTCTGAGATTTATTAATGAGAAGCCTTTTTCATGGTTCAAACTCATTCAGTTTACCTTCTTGCTCAGTTGATACTTCAGAGGCCAATATCTCTATACAAATGATGATTGTTTCATTTTGATCAGCTTATCAAAAATGCCATTTCCTTTACTGTATTTCCTTTGCTATTTTCTATATTATAGTTCTCTAACTGGAGCTATTAAAGAGTTATCCAAGTAGTTAGTTCCTATGTTACAGCACATTTGTTTTATCAAGGATATTTTCTCTTCAGACTTTGTTAAAATAGGTGCAAACTAACGTAAAAGAAAATACAAAACGAATATTACTGCAGGTGAGTTGAAAAGGAAAGAGAAAAATGGTCAGTATAAAAATCTGTGTTGATGGTAATGTGAGAATGCAGGCAAATTTTGGAAAAAATGTCACTAAAGTAAAACCTTTCAAAAATGCATTTTTAACAATATTTATTCAAATATGTTTATTTAATATTGTTCTGGATGTTTTCAGTAGTCTATTGCTAGTCATATTAAATACGACTATGTAATTAAAAATGTCCAAAATGTATTAGACATCCGAAAATAATATCCACAATAAAGAGGTTTGAATCAATCAGAGGAAAATTAAACTTTGTACAGAATTCATTATGTAAAATGAAGGAATTATACATGGCTAACCTATAAAAATACACAAAACAGAATCAGTGAACAGAGTAAAAATACTGGCAGAGATAGATGATTATCGTTTCACAATGTTTTAATATATGTAAATTTAAATAAAATAACAGACACCTGATGGAAAGTAAATGCTTTATTCAGACTACTTCATTCTCTACGTGTGAGCTCTATACAAAAATGGCTCATCTGCTCCATTCAGCTTGAATAGTAGCCAAATCGAGTAACTTGTAAAGATGAAAAATACATTATATTAAAAGACACTGAGAAAGAATGTTTCTATTAATTGAGACAAATAAAATAAATCTGACCCTATGAAAAAATATTTTTATTTTATTTGTTTTTAAAAATATTGAATTTAATTTATTTTACATTAATAAACTTTTCAAATCATCATACATGCAGCTCTCACTACTGTCAGATAAGACATGATATTTATGGAAATACCAACTCCAAAATGCTGACACTGAAAATGCAGCTCAATGATACTGGTTTCTCTGAGAAGGCCGATTTGCTTATTTTACAAAAGCAATGTCACCCTCTGATAAAAAATGAATATAATGTAGAATATTCTAAAATTAAAAAATAAAAATATTCAGATATGAATTCTAGCCTCTGTGTGTTTGCATATGGTGTTTAAAATAAAACCTCTGTAAAAATAGAGAACCACACATTTCATAATATGGTCTCTTTCCAGTATGTATACGCACATGGAACACCAAAGTCAACAATTTTGAAAAGCAGAATCCTCAAATTTCACAAGAATGTGGTTTCTCTCAAGTATATTTTCGCATATGGTGAAACATGGATAATTTAACCCTAAATGCAGATCCATAAATTTCGCAAGAATATGGTTTCTCTCCAGTATGTTTTCGTATATGAATCACCAAATCTGACTTCCTTGAAAATGCTGATCCACAAATTTCACAAGAATATGGTTTCTCTTTGGTGTGTTTTCCCATATGAATCACCAAAACCTACCCTCCTTGAAAATGCAGATCCACAAATTTCACAAGAATATGGTTTCTCTCCAGTATGTTTTCGCATATGAATCACCAAATGTGACTTACTTGAAAATGCAGATCCACAAATTTCACAAGAGTATGGTTTCTCTCCAGTATGTTTTCGTATATGAATCACCAAAACAGACTCCGTTGAAAATGCTGATCCACAAATTGCACAATAATAGGGTTTTTCTCCAGTATGTTTTCGTATATGAACCACCAAAACTGACTTCCTTGAAAATGCAGATTCACAAATTTCACAAGAATAGGGTTTTTCTCAAGTATGTTTTCGTATATGAACCACCAAATTTGATTTATGTGAAAATGCTGATCCACAAATTTCACAAGAATAGGGTTTTTCTCCAGTATGTTTTCGTATATGAACCACTAAATTTGAATTATGTGAAAATGCTGATCCACAAATCTCACAAGAATAGGGTTTTTCTCCAGTATGTTTTCGTATATGAACCACCAAATCTGACTTCCTTGAAAATGCAGATCCACAAATTTCACAAGAATAGGGTTTTTCTCCAGTATGATTTCTTATATGAACCACCAAATTTGAATTATGTGAAAATGCTGATCCACAAATCTCACAAGAATAGGGTTTTTCTCCAGTATGGTTTCGCATATGAACCACCAAATTTGACTTGCTTGAAAATGCAGATCCACAAATTTCACAAGAATATGGTTTCTCTGCAGTATGTTTTCGCATATGAATCACCAAATGTGACTTCTGTGCAAATGCCGAATCACAAATTTCACAAGAATGTGGTTTCTCTTTGGTATGAGATCGCCTATGGACCCGCAAATTTGACATATCTGAAAATTCAGATACACAAACTACACAAGAATATGATCTTTCTCTAGTATGTATTCGTTTATGGCGCGTCAAAGATGACTTCTTTAAAAATGCAGATCATCAAATTTCACAAGTATATGGTTTCTCTCCAGTAGGTTTCCGCATATGAATCACCAAATATGAATTTTTTTGAAAACGTTGATCTACAAATTTCACAAGCATACGGTTTCTCTTTGGCATGTTTTCGCATATGAATCACAAATTCTGACTTCTGTGAAAACGATCATCCATAATTTCACAAGAATGTGTTTTCTATCCGATATGTGTTCGTATATGGCGCAACAAAGATGGCTTCTTTGAAAATGAAATCAACAAATTTCACATGAATGTGGGTTTTTCTCTGCTGATCCACAAACCTCATAGTAGTATGGTTTCTCTCCAGGGTGTGTTCGTCTGTGAGGAACCAAATATGACATCTACGAAACTGCAGATCTGCAAATTTTTGAAACATATGATTTTCTCCAGTGTGTGATTGCATATGACATAGCAAAGATTATTTGCGAGAATATGCAAATCCACAAACTTTACAAGAATATAGATTCTCTGCAGTTTTTATTTTCATATCACACTTCAAATGTGATATATACGAGTAGATGAATTCATAATCCTCACATAGATTCTCTTCTTTCTCCGTTAGTAAATAGTGCTTCAAATGTGACTCCTGTAAAGATACACACCCAGAAACTTAAGAACATGATTTCTCTTCAGTGTATCTTTGCATATGGCAGTTCATATAAGATAAATACGTAAAGGCAGAACGTCAAAATGTGGTTTCTCTCCAGTATGTTTCCATGTAATATCATGAATTCCTTGAAATGCAGATCCTCCAATTTCACAAGAACATGTGTTTTTCAATATGGCTTATTGAATCTAAATTATTCCAATTGTTGGCAAACATTGCACAAACATGATTTCTTTGTTCTCATACAATTACACTAAGTTTCTATAAAAAGGGAAAACTGCACAGTTTGAAGTATCTAACTCCTTGGAAGTTAATTTGATTTTGTAAATACAGATACACAACTTTTACATGATAACAGCATATATGTCATCGTTGTTAACAGAAAGTCAAAAATCTTGTTTTCTTTCATTTTAATTTCCAAATAATATCAGGTGATATTAAAATGATTTTCTGTTCAGTCGAAACACCTGTCAAGGAAAAAATGTATTTTATAACAGACAATGAATAATAAATGAAATCAGTTTATATTTTAACATAAATTTATCAAAATGACAAGTTTAGTCCAACACAGAGACAATAATGCAGCAATAAGGAAAAAATCAATAAGTTTTATCTAAATTTCATTTCAGAAAATATGTGAGTTCAGTCATTTTTTGGAAAAATTTCAACATGTCTAAGATATAACATTTTTCATAAACAATTCCTTCCACTTAAAAAAACAACTCAATTTTCACTAAATTAAAGCAAACAACAACAAAGCAATTATCAAAAAAGGTAAACAACAATCAAGAAAACAACACTTAGATATGAATCTTGAAATGAGAAAAAAAAGCATTAAATTTGAGACATAAGCACCAAGGAAAGCTTTGTTTAAGAATGACGAATCAATTTCAAATATCAAGTAATGAAGTACTTTTTATACACATTGTATAAAACATGATGGTGATTGAAATCTGGCAATTATTATCTTGATATGAATCAAAATTACAACTAAATATTGTTACAAACATGTTGCAAATATAAAACTTAAAATTAGAAGAGAAGGTTTAGCTTCTTGCCAAAAGTTACGGCCAATGTTTTCTAGTCTGGGAGTGGATGATTCCTTTCACAGGGTCAGAATATGCTTAAGGAAAATAATCAATAGAGATGAACAACAAACACCATTATAAAAATTTAATATTTAATAGAGAACGAAAATAATACAAGGAAACATGTCTATGTGGAAATTTTTGTGAAATGAAGGCAATAAGAGAATTGAAAATGTTTCGTTGGTTATGAAATCAAAATTTGTTTCTTATCTCTTTAATATTTTACATTTGTCTTTTCCCTTCATTTTTTTTAGTTCAGGTTTTTAATTCTTTGTTACTCCCTTGAGAGTGTCATTCAGCAAACTTCACTATCTTCTGTTCCCAAGTGAATTCATTTCGTTTTGGCAGTTTTCAACACCATCTAAGTTATCTTTTACTTGTGAAAATTCAACATTGAGTTGACTGACATCTTCTCAGTTTATCTTAACTGGAAAAACATCATGCATGACTTTATATTTAGTGATTAACATAAATGGTGATTCAGAGTTGCTGTTTTGTTTGTGAGTGGTCAATTGAATAAATGTTTATATGTGGCATGATATTAATGTAAGTGCGGTAGTTAAAATATTCCACATCTTCATTTCGCAACCTCCAAACGTGTAAGGTCGGCAATCCAGCTCTTATTATGTGGGAATGGAATACACGTCTTGGTCTCTTCATTAATCAATCTCTTAATTTGATGATAACTTGAGTATACTTTATATCTTAAGATTTGCAGTCTAACTGATTGACTGCATTTTCCTACACAATTCTTTCCATCCAGTCACGAAACTCCACAAATGTGATGTTCTACTTCAGCCATATAGAAGTCTGATTTCCAAGGTTTGCTTTTTAATTTTAGATGTATTAACTCAACTGCTGATTTCAAAGATTTATATATATATATATATATATATATATATATATATATATGAGAACGGCTGGCTCTCACAATTAGAAAAAGAAAGAGTGATAGCTTATAGACAGTACATCACTAATGCTGGTGGTGGGCTGTTAAGTGGTGATGTAGCAATGTCAGCACTATGGAAATCATTTAATCTTTAAGAAAAAATTGATATAAAACCAATCTGTATGAAATCTATGGAACCAAAGATGGTCTTGAAATTTATATGAAAAGTTGTTTACTTTCAAATAGTTATTATATGCATCATGAAATATTCTTGGGATATAAAGAAATATAAATAATAAAAATGTGGCTTTCAAAATCTGATACAAATTAACTAAGTTTTGATTATGTATAAAAGTACCATTAATTAGTAACTGACAAAAATCATTTGCAGAAGTATCCATTTGAAATGTTGCAAGTAATGATGCTTCATTTGATTACCTCAGTGGAATAATTTATAAAAGCCTAACATTTGTCTTTTTTTAAATGTGAAAGATCACTGGAGAAATTCTGTTTAATGCTTATATAAAATTTATATAAAGAGTGATTCCTATAATATAGGAGAGAACTGTCCACCTAAATATAAAACTTTTCTAAAAACTGTTTATATTTTCACAAAGGTGTTTTAAAATTAAATGTGAATGGAAAATCATGCCAATAAAATAAGCTAATTTTTGACAAGGTACCCTGATTCACTGAAGAAAATTAGCATACCAAGGTGAAAAAACGTCCTAAACTTAAGAAAAACTATGTTTTATTGTCAAAATCTTGATGTTCTTAAGAGGAAAGACGATTGGATATTTTGATAATTAAATTATTTTGATGTTTCTTTTTAGAACATTGAAAGTTTGGTTAAAATCTTGGTTTTTTTGCAGTGTAAGTACCAATGAATATTACAATAAATTTTAGTGTCTCTTTTGCATTACAAATCACATTGATTTGGAAATTTTAGCAAAAATTCAAATTGTTGAATTTTAATGAAACAATTTAGAAAAATTTAGAAAAATGATCAAATGAGTAGTCATTTCAATGTTAATATTGCCTTGCCATGGTTAAGGAATATTGCTTTAATATTAATATTAATATTGTGGTGAAAACAGATAAATAAGGAATTCTGAATGGTATTATAACGCTGCTTATTGCCAGACTCGTAACTAGCTTCAACTGCATATTTTTACTACCTCGCCAGAAGTCACGCATTTAAATATATATAATTAGAAGAGTTCATTTCTTGCAGAAGAGAACCATAACACGGAAAAGTTTGATAAAACCTGACAATTATTTGGTTTTTGGAAGAATTTCCAATTCGATGAGCTTTTTATCACAATAAGATGTCCATATTCCCTATACAAATCTTAAAAAAATAAAGAAAATAAAGAAATAATGATTCATTATAAAATTTATTAATGAATTAAGATTGAAAATTTAAATATAACCATATAAGTTGCAGAATTTGACTTTAAAATATTCACTGATATCAAAAAAAAAAAAACGCCATTAAATTTCATTACCTAAATTTGAAAGTGAAATTCTTTCCTGAAGCATTCACTTTCAACTAAATGATTTAATTATTTTCAGAAAGGAAAATATTTTCATATATTTCAAATAGACATTACATTGAAAAGTTTGAAAAGAAAAGCTATTTCTTAGATTTAAAAATCCTGCAAAAATAAAATATACATCTGTGACATATTGTTTTGGGAAAATTAGCAAATTTCAACTTAAATTTGCTCTGATTTGAAACAAGTATTACTTACAGTATGAAATTTTGAATAAAATATCTTTTAATTATGGTGCTTTTATTTTTCTCAAGTGTGAAGTAGCTTGTCAGCACATCTAACTGACAGCAGCCATGTATTTTTGACCAGAATTGACAAACTTACGAAATCTAAGTAAAATATTAATAGGAGGAACGACACATGGCCCTTTAATGATATGTCATTTATGAAAACCCATACTAAAAAAAAACACAAAAATAACTATTCTACATAAAAAATAAATAATTATTTTAAAAATCTTAGTGTGAAATGATTTGTAACAAGCTTTCCAATTTTCAATTAAATATAGTATTTAGTTAATAACTGAATGCAGACAGTTACTAAAAAAATTTAAAAGACGTTTAAAACTTTATAAATCATCATCTTTAACAAACAAAAAATTCAAGCAATTCAACTAAAAATTCATTAATATTCAAAAAATAATTTTTCTTCACAATATGGATAGACTTGATATATATTTATAAAAGCAATTAAATACTTCTTTAAAGAATAGTTTTAGTGCATTTCTTATTTGATTATTTTGGATACATTTTTGGAAAAACAGCCAGTGTTTGGAAAAAAAAGGGTCAATCACTTTTTTAATGATTTCTTCTGATAATCAACTTTTAAATTGAATTTTCAAAAGTAAAGTTTTTGAAATGTTTATTCAGCTAAATGAGTAAATTTACTAGTTCTAGTAAGCAAAATTCTCTGGGGTATTTCAAAGAGAAATTAACCTGACTTGAATCTGAAAATTTCTATTTTTTAAAAATCTTTTTAAAAATGTGTTTTCGGCCATTTTTGAGTGACCAACACAAAAGTTAATTCTTGGTTTAAACATCTTGCGAAAATAAAATGTACATCTGTGACATGTTATTTTTGGAAATTTAGCAAATTTAATATTTAATTAATCGGATTTGCACAAATAGTACTTCTTGCAGGAAATTTAGAATAAAAGTATTTCTTAAATACAGAGGTCAACTGTAACCATTCTACCGAATGTGTTGACAGATTAGACAGGTGTGAGATGCAAGATAAGTGTTTGGCGATCACAAGTGATATAATGGTACAATTTCTTTCCTGCAAAATGAAGAAACCCTGAAACACATGACCTTTTAATTTACACAGATTACCATACAAAAAAGGAAATAAGATCTTCAAATACACAAATGAAATTAATTTTAATATAAGAAGGCACAACGATTTGTATTAAGCTTTTTAATTAGTAAATATAATCTTTGTTTCCTAAGTTTATAAGCTAACAACAAATCGTTTAAATATTTTTAAAATATTTCTGAAACTAAATAAATTATCATAATTAAAAAAAATGAAAACAATTTAAAAAAATTTCATTGTTAACTGAATTTCTTTCTTCAGACAATAATTCTCTAATTTATATTATTTATTAAAGAAATTGAAAGCTTCTCAAATTAAATGTCAGTTATAGTGCCGTTTTTATTTTACTACGAGGAACAGATTTTCAGAAATAAAGTCAAAATTTTTCAAAAAAATATTAGATGATTTGCATTACACAACGAATCCTGCGTTTAACTAATGAAACTAATTTTCGCAAGAAAATTTTTAATTTCTTAAAATGTTATGGATTTACAATACATGGAGGTGGGTAACAGAAGTACATAAAGATTTATAAAAATAATTTAAAAAATAATTTCATTCAATTGTAAATAATTCTTGCAAGTTTTACTGGCGGAAATGAAGTATAATACCACCACATTTTTTTTTCACCGTTTTTCAATTGTTTTCAATTTTTTCACCGCAGTCCTATTGATTACCCACTAAGCTTTACGATTATCAAATAAAAAATGAAAATAGAAATAAAACAAAATTGGAAAGAGTACAATAAACAAATTTGAGGGGGCTCAGTTTCTCATAAAAGGCGAAAGTAAATCGATCCCCATTTTGAAATCAGTCGCCTGGACGACATTACCGTCAACTGTAAATTTGTACATTATAAATTTTTTTAAAACTGTTTTTCAATACAATGTTACTTTTTTTGTTTTTACACCTGAAACTTCACCAACGACATAAAAACTTTGCAAAAAATTCAATTTTAAAACAAATTGGTTGTGGGGAGGGGGCAATTTTACATACAAATTTATAGTAAATCAATCCTTCAGTTCGGAAATACTGGCTTCGATATTTTTTCTTCAACTTGTAAGAAAGTAATAAAATTAAACATGTACATGTTTAATAATTTTATTAGAGCTGGGGAATTTTCTATTAGTGTTTTACATGCCATTTTTTTTTGTTTTAAATATCAAATTGTTATTTTTTTCTCTTCCTATTTCAAGAAAATTATACACAAATTTATTTATTTTGGGGGGGTGGTGGGGGGGTTTAATAGAAGGTTCAAATTTTTTTTTAACGGAGTTTTCAATAGCCTGTACAAAAAAAACTATGTTCAAGGAAACTATGCCCAATTATTATTTTTTGTGTGTCTTTTCAATATAGCACATCCAAAATTTTTTGTCGGGTGGGTTTCAATAGCATATTTTTTCCAAGTTGTTTTTTTTTAAGTTTCAAGGAAACTATTTCCAAATGGACTTCATGTCCAGGGACACCCATAAGTTTCCGGTCTTTCTCCATCTAGCTTGTACAGAGGTCTCTGCAACATTCATACCACTGAATGGCAGAATTTAATGAAACTCCATTCAATGTCGCTGAACTGGTCACCGGTACTTGGCATACGAAATCAGAAATTAGTTAGAATATCACGTACAGTGACAATTTGGACTTATCAAAAAATGTCCCATTCCTAATGGATATTTTTTTTTTTGCATTTGGAACATCTCAAGCAAACCTTATCCGCTTTGAAGTTTGCACATGCCTTTAGCAAGATGTGTTCCTGTGGGCATGCTATGTGCAATTAACTTTTGGGTATGCGGATATTCAATAATGACTGAATCCTTTTTGAAATTCTTCAATGGAGCCATTCTTGGAGTTTCAGAGGAAGATGCCATCGGAAGTTATGAAGAAAACGTGAGAAAGACACGAACAACACGTTAAAAAAGAAAAGCAAAAAACAAAGAAGAACACGTCCCAAAACAGTTAAACAAAGCGATCCCAACGCAATTCAATTGAAAGTGTAGGATCGAATTACTTTAAGGTTGTATCAGAAACTGACCCCCCACCCACCAAAATTTGTTGATTGCAATTGTTTCAGATTTTCTTTTGTGAATCGGAATCTAGTTAACAATCAAGAGGACTGCGATGAAAACAAATTGAAAAAGGGCAAAAAGAAACGTGGTTATAGTAACCTTCAGGTCCGCCGTTTAACTGAAATCCGACAATTTTATTTTTGCAAGAATTTCCAAATTAATATGTTGGTCATCGAAAAGGAAAAGAATTTTAATATTACGTTTTTAAACTTTCATATGGATTTGGTTACTCGCTAACATTCAAAACAATATTTCTAACCAAATTTTTGAACGTGTAAGGAGGTATTAAAAGTTTAACGAAAATGAATTAAAAATATCTTGATAAACGTTTTGATGAAAAAAAAAAAATGTACGTTTTTAATATTTTTTTTTTTAGGCATTTTTCTTCGTACTATGCAGGGTTTTTTTTTGGTTTGTTTGTTTCCTATTTCAGCGATTTTCAGTGGAGATAAAGATTAATTTATTTCCTAAGTCTTTCATTTAACTAATAGTAAGACGAAGTTTCTGGGTAGTATTAATTTGCTAGAAATTTCACTAAATTAATTGTGGTGGGTGGGTAACAGATGTAAAAAAAATATTTTTTACCAATATTTTATTAAAATAATATTAAAAACTTCATTCATTTTAATAAGTCTTGAATATTTCATTAAAATCAGAGAATTATTATTTCATATTTGCAAAAATTTCCATATTAAAGTGTTTTCATTTTTCACAGGAAAAAAAAAGTGCTAATCCATAGTAATCTTTTTAATGGATAGTTGACGGAAAGAAAAAAAACAAAAACAAAAGAGATTATTTATCACTTTCAAACGTGCTAGAAAGTGATTTTTAAAGAATTAAATAATTTGAAAATACTTTAGTCTTTCCTCTTAATACACATTTTGACGATAATTTTGTTTTTATTATGTTTGGTGTTGTTTTTTTCAGTGAATTTGTGGATGTACCGAAAAGTTTTTGTTGTTACCCGAAAGAGCACAGAGTGGGGGAGGTTACCGAGAAAAAAAAACCCCCAAAAAAACCAAAAAAAACCCAATGTTGAAAATTTTATTAACACGCACTTTTACAAGATGACATTCTCCTCACCCCATGAAAACAATTGACCGATTTTTCTATTGAAAAGTGGCAAACATATTTTCTCTGCCATCAGTAACTTTCTAAACGAACTTGTTAAACAAAACCAAGGTGAAATGAAATACGTGAGAATTTTTCAAAATATATTTTTCTACCAAAAGGAATATTTTTCATTTGGCTATTAAATAGAATAAAAAAATAAACTTCAAAACGAATTTAATAAAATGCAAAAGGTTTTCTTTTGGTTTATCTTAAATAAACATCTGAATTTCATTTTTTTGTGCGGAATAACGAAATGAAATGTGGTGTGGGAAATTTGTAAAAAAAAAACGATATTATGAAAATTATTTATTTTCTTCCACTT
This sequence comes from Ascarosepion bandense, assembly GCA_037127315.1. Classification (NCBI taxonomy): domain Eukaryota; kingdom Metazoa; phylum Mollusca; class Cephalopoda; order Sepiida; family Sepiidae; genus Ascarosepion; species Ascarosepion bandense. The sequence continues at coordinate 138,880 of JBBBDQ010002756.1, read as the reverse complement.
ACCTTTCAAATCAGAATATGCAAAGAAAGAATATCGAGCTGGTTTCTTAATGTTCAAAACAAATCTGTTGGGTTTCCTTTTTCAACTTACTCAGATTTTGTATTTTTTGTTCAGTTAAAAGTGCAACACAGTCGAAATGGAAGCGCATTACAGAGAAAAATTAGGAGGTCGAAAAAAAAAAAGACAAGTAAATTTGACTTAAATTATTGATATAATTATACCTGTACATGAAAACGTCATGCAAATTTTAGGCTGCACCTCCACCAATCACAGACTTCTCAGCCTAAACAGGTGCTGCATGTGACTGGTAACTTGGCTTTGAGTTGTTACTTAACGTAAAGATGTAAAGGAGAATTTCCTGAGATGAGCAGTTTCTGTATCAAAGTTTGTACCTTCAAAATACTACAAGCGATTTCAGTATCATGACAGGTATGATGTGTGACATAAAGTTGATACCTGAATTTGATGGTTCAGTGACCGGACAAGCAGGTACTGAATGAATATAAAAGTGGAACTTGCCTTGAGATTGACTAATGGGGCATTTGCTGTTTACCATCAACTAAGTCAGTTAAGTGCCATATGTGATACACACTTGGGTGATCATGTCTTGAAACATACATGACTGACTGGGCAGAAGATTTTCCTGCCAACCAAAGCTATAGAACCCAATCTGTAATGTTATTTAACCCATAGCTGGAGGGACGAGACGGATTAATAATTTTAGTACATCTATGTGTGACGTTGACAACGATTTATCGTCTGAAAGTGATCAGATAATTGAGCTCAATGCATCTGATGCTTCCACGCATGCAGAAGTTCAGAATATGCCTGATGACTCCTCAGGAGACAACTCCCCAACACTCGCTTTGAAGTTGATCTCATTAGGATGAAGCACTATGATAAAAGCTTTACTTCAAGCTAATTGATTTGTAATCATGCAATCAGGGAGTAGTCTAGTCAAGAAAATGGTGACCTATCTCACAAACCAAGTGAAAAAACAGCATAGTTTGAAGAAAAAGGTTTCAAAATTATTAAAAACGAACTTTATCCATCAAAATTAATTTCGAAATTCTTGTGAAAATCAAGTAATTGCCGGATTTTAATGAAACTTTCAAGACTTATTCACAAATGAATGAAATTATTTTTGAAATCATTATTTTCAAAAGAAAATTCGTAAAAATATTTTTTTACATTTGTTACCACCTTTTCAAGAAATTAAATTTTGTAGGCTAAATTGGTTTTATTAGTTAAACGCAGGACATTTTTTTTAATCATATCACACCGAGCAAGGCAAGGCGGTAATGCCACTGATGTGCAGGGGGCTATGTAAGAGTGAAAAGATTTGAAAAGAGAAAGCCGGAAACCACATCCTAAACAAGGAAACAAGGGATGAGCCTCTACACCTGTTCAATAGATGTGGTTGGAGTGTCAAACCGGGCGATATTTTAGTCTATTTGGGGAATGTAAATCATCTATTATTTTCGCCTCTCATTCCAAAAATATGCTCCTAATAGTAAAATAAAAAATGCATTAAACTATGACATTATTTAATTGGATAATCTTTTAACCACTATAATAAATTAGGGACATTATAGCCTGAAGAAAAAAATTTGATTAATAATGAAATTTTAAAAGCATTTTTTTAATTTTTTAAAATTGTAATAACTTATAAAGTTTTAAAGCAATCTGCACCAAGTGGAATATCAGTTAAGCTGTGTTAGTCAAAATTTGGTTCCTAAGGATTTTAAAAGCAGTATGTTTCTTGGCAGTTACAGAGCAAAATGGTATTACGCTTCACGAGCAAAAGAAACAGTCGACGCGAAGGACTACGAATACCCCGACATGACAACGTTATTTTTTGATTTAAATCAAATGCAAATTTTGTTGAAACAAATGATTTATTTAAATATTCAAGAATCATTATTTGTTTATGCAGTGTAGTTGTTTAATGTAAATTTTACATTTTCACTGACGTGCGTAGTGGTGTTGTGGATATCACCTTGGAATGAGAAATCGGAGAGCCGAGTCCAATTTCTAGTTGAATTCGTTGCATTCACTTACGTGCAAATACCCTTGCGAAAAATATTAATCCGTCTCTTCCTTCCAGCTATGGGTGAAATAACAGGATAAATTAGGTTCTATAGTCTTGGTTGGTAATCTACTGTGGGAAAATTTGCCAAGCTAGTTATGTCGTGAAAGAGACATGATCGACGAAGCGTGTAGCACAATGGGAACTTAACTGATTGATACCATGATTACTGTAAAAATAATACAAGGCTGAAAATACAGTAAGAATGAAATTTAAATCTTTCAAGCAAAAACATACATATTTTACACACTCGCTGGCTGAATAACATTTTTTCTTTCAAAGGTCCCAAATGGTAATAACCACTGAAGATAATTTAGAATTGTAATAAAACCTAAGTCGAGGCAAAGGTGGAGGAATGGATAGTGGCTCGGATTGAGGGAATGGAGAGCCGAGTTTGAATTCATTATATTCACTTACGTGTAAATACCTTTGGTATTAATTCGTCTCTTCTCCCAGCAAAGCAACTAGCAGGAGAGACTGGGTTCTATAGCCTTGGTTGACAAACAGTCTACTGCATAAATAAATGGCAATCTACTGCGGGTAAATCATCAAATGCTCTCTTCCAACATGAAGGAGTAACTCATAAAATTAACATGACAATCAATCAGTCAGTTACGTGCCAGACGCGATACACGCTTGAACGATCATGTCTCGAAAGACTGACTGGGCAGAAGATTATCCCGCACTAGGTTGCCATTATTTTCTGCGATATACTTGTTGCCAGCCAAGGCTATAGAACCCCATCTGTCCTGTTATTTCACCCATAACTGGAGGGAAGAGACGGATTAATGCATTTCCCAACTGTATTTGTGCGTAAGTGAATGCAAGGAATTCAACTCTGTTTCATCAAGTTTTCTCTGAGGAAGTTTATGAATAAGAAACAACAAAACGAACACATCAGTTGTATATCATGGTTGTTTATTCAGTGGCCCAAAACCTGCAACGCCGGAGAAGGTCCTTCAATGAAACGGTGAAGACCCTACTTCAGACCCTCATGCAACATCTTCTCTCTTCTGAACGAAAATAATTAAAACACACACACACACACACACACACACACACACACACACAAATTATTATACTAAAGGTAACTAAAAATCAAAACATGTTCACACTGTCCTAGTGACATAGGCATTCATCGAGCTGACTACCCTCTTGCCTAACAGGGATTATTCCGCTCTTTTCACTTCCGACTCAAATTATGATGTATAGTCTTTGAATCTAGCAGGATTTCTCACTGGTCTTCCTGACCTTGTCGTCCTCACCCTTTCTGGATTTGTTTTGTTATGGATGGTGTCAGTCTCACGCTTTCTTTTCTATCACTTTCTTGTCGAGTTGTTTGTGGGTTACAAATGTTTTTTACAACCGATCCTGCATTCGCTGATACCTCGCCATACTCCTGGTATGGCTGGTAGATCAATGATGGTAATGGGCGTGATTCTGCTGTTTTCTTCAAGTCCTCCCTACATGTGGAATTTTGACACATAATCTCTGATGTCACTGCTCATGTTCGGCCAGTACAAGCATTCTCTTGCTCTTCTGCAACATTATTCGACCCCTACGTGTGTAGAATGTAACATTTCTTTTAAGACGGTCCGCTGAGTCATCGGGACTACTACTCGGTTTCCTCTGAAAATTAAACCGTCTTGTACAGTCATTTCATTCTGCATGCTAAAATATGGTCATACCTCTGGGTCAAGATTTACCTTGTCTTCTGGTCATCCTTCTACAATTACCGGCTGCAACTGTTGCATGCATCTGTCTTCATTTATGGCGGAGCGTAATTAAAGCAGCTTTCTCTCTGTCACCGAAATATATCAGTTTCCTTGACATCATCCTCGTCATCCATATGTTCACTGCTCACTCCATGGATGCATGCCCTTGACAGTGGATCTGCAAGTAACATCGTCCTACCCTGGTAGTACTTCTTTTATCTGTTGGGCACGGCATATCCTTTATCGCGTTTACCTTCTCTGGACCAGGACGTAAACCCTCACTGGTTATCATGTGTCCCAGGAACGATATGTATGTTTGCCGTAAGTTCAATTTTCCGTCATTCAGTCGCATCCCACGTTCGCGACATTTCTGCAACAGTTTTCTTTATCATGATCAGCTGTTGCTTCTTCCATGGTTGTACCTTTTCCAACCACCTGATATTCATCTATCTTGTTAATGACCCCTTCCAAGTTAGCCACATTGTTAAATAGCACCCTCTGAAATATCTCAATAGCTGGAGCAATTCCAAAGCGTAACACTTTCCAGGGAAACCAACCATATAGAGTGGCAAATGTTGTCAAGCGACTGCTGGCTTCATCCAATTTTATATGCCAAAATCCACCCCGTAGATATAGGGTAGAGAACACTTTACTGTCGGCCGGTTCTGGGAGTAGATCGTCCAATACAGGTAACTGGAAATGTTCCCGTTGAAGAGCCTTATTTAGTGGTCTTGGGTCTTTACATATTCGTAGTTTCCCCTTTTTCTTGACCACCAGTGCTAATGCGCTTACCCATGGTGTTGGCTCCCTTACTCGTTCAATCACTTTCTTTTTTACTAGTTTTTCCAATTCATCTTTCAGTTTGCCTTTAAGTGCTACTGGTATTCTCCGTGCAGCTGCTACATGAGGTGTTACATTTGGATCCACTTCCAAATGTACCACTCTCGGTAAATGACCCAGTTCTTCCTTGGACATATCACTGAATTCTGTTATAAGTATGTCCGAGTGATGGCTGCTGAATTCATCTAATTGAGATACTTTGGAAACCATCTTGAACTTATCGTTATTGACTGTGATGAGGGCCATCTTCTGAATTGAATTCGCCCCAAGTAGTGGATGAAAATCCTCCTTTAAAATAACAAACTTTACTGCATATTTCTGTCCATTTTGGGTTTTTTTCCTTTTAACCCGACACTCCCCTAATGATTTCATCTCTACCCCATTCCACATCACAAGAGTCTTATTTGTCCCATCACATGCTTCTCATTCAATATATTGACTATATATATATATTGACTATATATATTCATTTGACAGCTTACATATGTCTATACATTTTTGTCAATCTGTCTTATTTTCAGTAATTCTGCTTGTATATGGGTATTATGTACTGATGAAACACATTTGTCACAAAAAATGACACGTTTTCACCAAAGTCCAAAGTGCCGTAATAAATGCTTCAACAGTTTCCGACTCCCCCTCCTTCCTTGTATGGAAAATGTACCGTTCGTATGTTTCATTTGGTTCCCATATAGCATATCTATCGAACGCCTGAATTATTTCTTCAGGTGTTCTCTCCTTTTCAGGAGTTAAGGACTGAAACCAATAATACACATTCAATGCCTCGTCTCCCAGCGTATGAAGCAAAAGTGTCGTTTGTTACTATCCCGGTTGTCTGGAGAGATACGTAATAATAGCGTAATTATGACATTTGAGTATAAAAAGTTTCCAGTTCGCCGATAAATTATTTTCCCTGCATAGGTGTGGTGGAGGTCTTATGCCAGCCACAGGTCTAGGTACCTCCACTTTTCAGTATAAATTTTCGATACTTGATATTAAAATGAAATTTTTAAAATGAATAAGTTATATTTTAGCATTAAAATTAGCTTTAATTGAAAGTCAAGAAATTAAATTTAGTAATTCCAGTAAACAAAATACACTGGCGTATTTCAAACTGAAATTATATTGATTGGAATCTAAAATTTTTCAGATTAAAAAAAAATTAAACGTGCCGCCATTTTTTGATTTATCGACACATTTACGTAAACAATAGCTACATTTCTGTTTTAAAAATCTGGCAAAAATAAAATATACGTCGCTGACACGTTATTGAAGTCAATTTCTTAAATTATAACTTACCTTCTTCTGATTTCAAACTATTGTACTTGCTTACTCTCTGAAATATTCGGTAAAACACATTATCTGTTACGGTAGCCGTTGTTATCAGTGTTAATCTCGGACGATGACAGTTGTAATGGCAGCAGGAAGCTGTCAAGAGGGCTAAGTACGGAGGCCATAGGCGACAAAAATATACGAATTTAATTTTTTGTGTAAAGGAAGAAAACCCTTGAATCACGTGACATTTTAATGATAAACATCACGTACAGCTACCCGTACAAATAAAGATACGGGCAATCAAAATGCACGCAATTAAAATGTTTTAATTATTTTAAAAATTGATGGGCTCAATCATCTGAATTAAGCTTTTAAATTTTCAATTAGTAATTGTAGTATTCATGCATTAATTACATACCATAGCCGACCCATTAGAGGAAGAAATTTAAAAATAATTTTGAAATTTCTTTTTATATCATTATAATAAAAAATGAAAAAAAAAATGAAAAAAATTCTTGTAAAAATGAATTATTCATTGATGTTTTTTCTTTTCAGACTATGATATGCTTAATTTTTTTTGTTCATAATCAATCTGAAGTTTATCCACATTAAAATTGTCATAGTTATTGCATTTTTTGTAATTCGGACCTATTTTTAAAATGTTGGGCTCTATCGGAGAAAAAACAACTTTCGATTAGCATTCCCCAATGATTCCTGAATTTAATTATATTAGGCTTATTGCTGCCCGTTGTCGAATTTTTAAGCATTTCTGGAAATTATTTGGTCAAAAAGTGCAATATTACGTTTTTTTTTATTTTACAAACGTTCTGTCAATTTAAGTCTCGCACTGACGTAAGAAAAAAAGACTTTTTACAAAAATTTCAAACGTGTTAGAAAGAATTAAAAATTTTAAAAATAATGAAAAATGCTTTGATCTATCCTCTTAATGATAATATAAAAATTTTGCCGATAAAATTTTGTATTTATTTAGTTTGGGGCATTTTCCCTTCATAGTATGCTGTTTTTTCAGCGATTTTGTGAAGATACCTACTAGGTACCTCCACTCACTTTTGATTACTAACTTTTAAATTCAAGTTTTAAAAATAAAAATGTTTTCTTGAAACTTTTATTTTAGTTTGAATTGAAAGATAAATAATAAAATTTACTATTTCCAATAAGCAAAATACACTGGTCTATTTCAAACAGAAACCATGTTGCTTGGAATCTAAAATATTGGCATTTCCTTTTTAATTTTACGGTCATTTTTGATCACTCGACACATTTGCAAAGAAAAGTTTATTCTCAGTTGTAAAAAAAATAAGATGTATACGTCTGTGACACATTATTTTTGACAATTTCGCAAACTTAATGTAAAATTAGTATTACTTATAGCAAGAAATTTAGAAAAAATATACCTTAATCACAATGATGAACTTTCTGAACATTTCTCCCATATTTGAAACGTGTTGACATCTTGACAGATGTAAGGTAATTCTACGGCGATCACAAGTGACATAATTGTATAAATTGTTTTTCAGTAAAGGGAAGAAACTGTGAAAGACATGACCTTTTAATGTCTACACACAAGTTATTATTCAAAACAAAAAAAATCTTTAGACACACACACGCGCACACACACACACACACACACACATAAAATGATGAAAATTATTTTAAGAATATGATAGCTAGATGATCTGTATTAAAAATTCCAATTTTCAATTAGTAAATATATTTTTCACTTTATAACCCACCAACCTAACATATACAATCTTGGAAATATTTTAAAAATATTTTTGAAATGTTATAAATTATTATAATTTAAAAAAAATGAAAACATTTCTTTTAAAATTTCATTATTAATCGAAATTTCCTTTCTTCTGACTATAATGTCCTTAATATAAATTATATATTAAAGCAATTATACCTATTATATATTCATTACTACAGTATAAAATTTTGCCTATAAGCGTATTCGCATTGTCACTGTAAAACTTGAATAAATGGGTATTCTGGCTGGCTGGCTTGATGCATGTCTGCTGAACACCTCCAACCCAACCATTTATTCGATAATACAAACAAGTCATTGAAAAGAAGAGGTTAAAAATGATGGATAGTTTTAATTATATATACGTGCTGCTGTCCATCATTTTACTGCATGAAAAAAAGCAAGTCATTTGATTGCAGCTTATGTTGATTTTATCAAAGGAGGAAATGTCATCATTTTTCCTATAAGGTTTATAAAGTTTTAGATTGCAGATTATGACTTCGTAAACTTTTACCACTGTCTAATTTTTGTAAAATCTTGATTCCAGTTTATTCCCTGTCAATGTGGGTATACAACATGATGACTCATGATGTGAATTCATAACACGGGAACATGTCTGACAATGAACTAGAAGAAGAATTGAGCAATTATATATTCATTTTCTTTTATAATCGTTTCACCCCGAGCAAGGCATTTCACTGCCACTATTGCGCAGGGGGTTACATAGAGGGGAAAGTGGTGAGAAAGGATGGTTAGATATAGGAAATATTAGAAGGATGGTGATAGACTGTTAAGTATACCGAGAATGAGTGTTGGGTAGATGATGAAAGTTTTGGGAGAATAGATGCAATTTAGTGTGATAGGAGGTGTCTATTGACCTTGCACGTAAACTCCTGGAAATTGTAGCTGTCGGGAGAGCAGACATGTGGAAGGGAATTCCACAGGCGGGAAGCGCGAGAAAAGAAGCTGTTGGAGTAGAAATTACAGGTTAAATTTTATCTGGTTCACTGTAAAAGGGTGGGCCCTAGTTGCTAATCTAGTATCTCGTGTAAATCCGTACCTAGGCGGCACCAATATTCTAAGTTCATCGGAGCAGAAGCCGTGAAAGTATTTACAGAAGAGTAACAGGGAAGCCACGTCACACCGGTGGGAGAGTGGTTGCAGCCGGTCTGCCAAGTCAGTATCGATCAGGTTACAGATTCTCCGTTGTATTTTCTCAAGAATCCCAAGGAGAGTAGCAGGGGCACCCAACCATATGTGGCAGCACTATTCAATAAACGGGCAGATGGTAGATATATATATGTGCAGGATAGATTAAGAGGGGAAAAACTTCCAGGCCCTGCACAGAGAACCGACTTTCATAGCGGCGGATTTGGCAATGGATTCGATATAATCATTTCATTTGAGGTCCACCGAGAATGTAATGCCAGGGAGGCGTAGTTTTACTCTCTGGGAGGCAAGCCTGTTCCATGCTAATGGGAGGTAGATGTGATTGTCTATGGTGGTTAAATGATAGTAGCTTCGTTTTAGAAGGATTGAAATTTACGAGCCATTTCCTACCCCAGTCCACTACGGATGAGAGGTCATTTTCAAGCTCGGCAGCAAGGTTCGCTTTGTCGCCCACACCGGGTTTATGATCGAGGCGAGAGTAAATTGTGGTGTCAACGGCGTACATGCATACTTGGGATCTAATGGCATCGGGGAGATCATTAATGTAGATCAGAAAGAGCGTTTGACCTAGGATAGAGCCTTGAGGGACACCCGCGTTGGTAAGGTAGTTTTGGAAGTCATGTCCATTTAATACTACCTTCAATGTGCGGTTAGAGAGGAATGACTGGATTAGGTCAAACAAATGTCTAGTTATACCGTAGCTCCGCAATTTGCATAAAAGACCAGCATGCCAGACTCTGTCGAACGCTTTGGAGATATGCAAGGCAACGGTTCGTGTTTCGCTATTCTTTCAAGAGCCTGGTATATGTACGCGGTAATGGTAGTTAGCATATCAGCAGTAGACTTGCTGAAGCGAAAACCGTACTGTTTGTCTGAGAGAAGCCTGTAGGCTGTGAGATGCTGAATCACCTCGGCGTTGATAATGGCTTCGAAAACTTTGCCGAAGATCGGGAGGAGACTGATAGGGCGGTAATTAGCGGGGTCTTAGGGTTCGCCAGTATTCTTAAATATAGAAAATGCAGAGGAGAACTTCCAATAGGCAGGAAAGCAGGAAGCAGATTGGTAGAAGTTATAGAGTTTTGACAGGACAGAGGAGAGTTCTGGGGCACATTTCTTCAGGACTATGATTGGGATTCCGTCCCCACCGCTCGCTTTGTGAGGGTCATAAAATTTTGCCTTTAAGCATATTCGCATTGTCATTGTAAAATTTTTAAAAAAATGGGTATTCTGGCTGGCTGCCTTGATGCATGTGTGTTGAAAACCTCCAACCCAGCCATTTATTCGAAAATACAAAGAAGTTATTGAAAAGAAATGGTTAAAAATGATGGATAGTTTTAATTATATATCCTGCTGCTGTCCATCATTTTACTGCATGAAAACACAAGTCATCTTATTGCAGCTTATGTCGATTTTATCAAAGGAGAAAATGTCATCATTTTTCCTATAAGATTTATAAAGTTTTTGATTGCAGATTGTGACTTCGTAAACTTTTGAAAGACAGGAAATAAAACTATACTTCCGTAGATACTAAAGTGGAAATAAGAGAAATGAAGAAAATACAGAATAACATTTCACTTCTATAGAATATATTTGTTTGATATTTTCCTTGCCACATCTTTTAACAAACATCCAACACAAAAGCACTAATTTGTTTTTAAATAATGTTTTTCTGAAAAATATTAAAACTTCTAAACTGATGTTAGTTTTGTTGAGATTATTCTTTCCTCTTAATTAACTTCTTTTTTGCAAAAATGTCGAAAGTATTTAATTTGAAGACATTTAGAATTAACTCAATTTTTTTCTTTTTATTCATGCTGTTAGAAAGGAGACAATAATAAACGTGCAGTGACAGCTTGAAAATCTGGTCAGAAGTGACAATGCACCATAAAACTGGCAGTGTCAATAACTGGGTAATCATGTGCACCTTATTTTATTATTAAAACGAAAGACTAAAATATTTTTTTATTATTAAATCATATTTTTAATCCTTTTTAAAGTTAAAAATTTCCTGTGATATGTTAAGTTACATGCAAGTAATCTTTATTTTAATTATAATGAACTAAACTTTAAATCAATTAATTACGTACCTCTACAGAGTCCCTATACGTAAGGGTTAAAATTAATTTTTAAAAACTAAAGCCTTCCATGAAGCTTTTCTTTTTGTATGGATTTTAAGATAATAGATTAAATATTTCCAATAAGCAAAATACTTTACTGTATTTCAAAACTAATCCAAATTGATTAGTAGTTTTTATTTGAAATTACTTAAATTTTCTTCATAAAGCTTCTGTTTAAAAACATTTGAAGACAGCAGTAGCCATTTATTTAATGTGATGACATCTTTACCAGGTTGATATTTAATGTTGTACTGTAGACTTTACCCCCAAAAAACTGAATTAGTGTCTTTAATATATAATTTTCATGCAGAATGTAATTTCAAATATTTCAGAGAATATTCTCCATTATCTAATATTTTATATATTTTTAGACATTTTCAAATTTACATCAGATTTGCATCCACTTTTTTTTACTAAACCAACAGCACACCATGATGCCCAAAATGTAATTAAACAAGTTTAATGCCAAAATGTTTATTTTATTATTAAGAAGAAAAGGTTAAAGTATTTTTGTAATACTTTTTGTCTTTTCCAAGGAGTTTGAAATTTTAGCTAAAAGTCTTGATTCTTCTTGTGACCAGAGCTGACTATGGGAATTTTAGCGCCATTGTTTCTGGTGAAAAACATTAATTTATAAATTCTAACAAAAATCAAATAATTGTTGGATTTTAATGAAACTTTCAGAACTTATTCACAAATTAATTATTTCATCAAATTATTTTTTATAAAATCTTTGTAAAAATATATATTTTTTACATCTGTTCCCCAACCCACCAAATTAACATGAAATTTGTAAACATTAATTCTCTTCTGTAAATTGTTTATTAGATAAATAAAGGACTCCTTGGAGTATATAAGTCATACAATTTTTTAAAGAAACAGTTGTCACTTTTTTCAAACTCTACTCTGAATAGTATAATGAAAAAATGCAAGAAAATATTATATTGTTTAATTAAATAAGCTTTTATAAATTGTATTAACGTCATTGTGTCCTGAGAATATAATCAACTTTTCAATTTATGATTATCAAACATACTTTAACTTATTTAAAATATCTCCATAAAGAGAAAACATTGAAACTGCATTTTAAAAGGTGTGAAATCTTTAAAAATTCTTCTAATTAAAATTTCAAAAAGTAAACTTTTAAAAATGCATTATTCATCAAGAAGAATTATTTTTTTTAGAACATTAACTTTTCTTTTAGAACGATGTTTGAGTTTGAATGTGTTTTTTCTTTTATGAATAATAGCCAGTTTTTGCTAAGGCAGGTCCAATTTTACAATTGGATTTCAATTGTCCAAGAGTGATGCTTTTAAATAATATAATCACTAAAACTTTAAGTTTTTTTTAATTTTTTGAGTTTTTACTAAGTTAGAAAAACAAAAGAAAAAAATTCTAAAATAATTAATTCATGAATATGTCCTGAAGATTACATTAAAATCTGACAATTATTTTATTTTTGTGAGAATCTAGAAATCAATGAATCTTAAAATTTGTAATGCTAATTTGTAGTCCATCATCTGACACAAGAAAAACAAGATTTTTGAAGAAAATCTTGAATGTTCAAAATAGGCGTAAAAAATTTAATATTCAAAAAATACTTTGGTCTTTCCTTTGACGATAAAATTGAAGTTTTTGTCAATTCGGGAGCATTTTGTCATTATAATATGATGAACATTTTTCAGCAAAATAGTTGAGGTAACTACAATTAATCTTCCTCAAAGATGTAGAAAAATACATTTTATTTCTAGAAGATTTTATAAAAAATTCATAAATCTAGGTACCTGTTATAACTTGCATTTTCAGTGCCCGATACATGTGACGTAATGGAAGAGTTAGTGAAAAAAAATTCAATTTTGGCACGAGGTTAAAGTGAGGGACTGGAGAAAGTTAGTGATAATCAGCCTCAATCTATCTTATACTATAGTGGGTTATCCATTATAATGAAATGTATGTGTGTTGAAACAGATCAGTTTGATTTGGCCTTGTTTGTTAGATAGCCCACTACAAGAGTGGTAGAAAACAAGAAAACCAAATTGTAAATAGAAACAACAATTTATATACATATCAATCAATTAAGGTTTTTATAAATAAAAGTAATATGTTTTGGTTGATACAAGGTCATTAAAATGTTCGTAATAATGTTTGCAAAAATCAGTTTATGTGCACGCAGGCACATATGTGTTTGTGTATGTATGTATGTATGTATGTGTGTATGTTTGTTGCGTGGGAATGCCGTCAATGTATTCACTCAGTCTTAAAAGGTTTCATCCGGTTATCAAGTATTAGAAAATGTAGAAGAGTAAATTGTGCGAATAAAGAGGTTTTGGAGAAAGATAGATCGCTTGACGTTTGTCGAAGGACATGTTAATTACTCTCGTCTTCTTTTCTCTCTCTGGCGACAGTCGTCTTGTCCCGTCTTTTTATTTCGTTTGTGGGGGATCCAAGACGTAATTTGGAATTTCATTTCGGATTAGATGCTGGCCTTTCTATTTTGTTTTTAGCTGTTTCCTAGTTTTCTATTGGCTGAAAAACATTTCACATCGAGGTATGAAATTTCCTGAGTTTTGTGTGTGCTAAGCAAAGTTTTTGTAAATTCGAGTAAATTCATTTATTTCTAACAAAATCGACGAGTTAGTGCTTAGCAATTGAATTTTAAAATATAGAACTTGTTTTGTTCACTACAATACCAAGCTTATCAGAAATATGACCCAGTCACTCTTTACGATTCTGGACATTCACCACAAGAATCCATCTATCAGCAACCAATTCACCATATATAAGACCAGTCCTTTTCCAGCTGGAGATCCGGCTTGAACCATACTCCAAGAATGCAGATGGGTCAGTCAGTCAGTCAGTCAAACTGAAGGGGCCCAGAAACGAAACACTCTTCCAGTCACCTTGTTATATATCACAAACAACAAACAAATATTTATATAAAAATATGAGTTATATTTTTATTAATGACGATGGACCGTGTGGCACAAGGCAGGGAATTGAGAGCGCGCTTCTAATGGGGGTTGACGGGGGTGTCGTCGAATCTGTTGTGTGTCTCTCTGTCTGGTCCTCGTCTGACTGACTCTCTGTCGACTCTCCGTGAAATCCGTGCTCCGAGGTCTTTTTATCTCTAAACCGAAACTTCCGGCTTTGCCTCGCCTCCGCACGCCCACGTAATTCTCAGAGACACCTGTTCTGTTTGCCTCTTGTAGCCATTTCCGCTACTTGCCGGAAATAAGGTCAAACAACCATCCGCTCCTTTCAATGGCCGGAAAACGCCCCCGCTTCCTCACTTCCACGGGTGGGCCTAGATTGTTATATTACATTCCTCGCCCACCCATTTTCCAAAATGTTCACCTAAGAACATTTTAAGCGCAACATCCTCACTCTCCTCCCCATGCCACACAAGCCCTACAATTGTATAAAACATGTGTCGAAACAAACAAAACAACAAACATGTGCATGCTGAAATAAAAAAAAACAACAAAAAAAATATATAGGGGAACCTACATCGGCAACCCCATAATGTTCATGTCCATCTTGAAAATTGTTCTACCAGCTCGATGTTTCATTGTTCTTTTTTTTCTTTTTCTTTCCTCCTTTTTTTTTTTCTCTTTTTCTTTTTTTTTTTTTTAATATCCATTTTCACAGAATTGGGCAAAGTTCTTAAAAATGTTCATTTTCTTTCTCGACTCTGTCCATAAGCGTAGACCCCTCGATGCATAACCCACAAACTAACATTGAGTAAATGACCTTTGACCAACACCATGCGTGTCTCTGCCTGAGTTTATTGTTACCACGTAACCTCATTTAATTTAATTTAATTTCAAACATACTATGTTTGAACACAGAAAAAATGGTCATTATCTGCCGTACATAACATTCATAGTCTGACCGAGAAATGTTCAATAGAAATTTAAGAAAATTACCCTGATTCCAACGTTAATCCGCATGCAATTTACTTGTGGAGGATTAGAGGCTTCATCTATCTTATTAAAAAAAAAAAAAAATGGACCCGTGACTCGTAGTTCCTTAGTTTGTACAATGTTTTCTATTCCCTGAACTACTTCCTCTGGATTCGAAACCAAGCATATCTGCTTTGTTGACATCTCTCTGTTTAACGCAGAGACAGTTGAGGATTGAACACCCGTTGACCCCGGAGTACTATTCACAAAGGATAACTCAATTTCCTTTTCCAAAGCACCGTTGCTTCTTTCCCACTTAAAAATCCGCTTCCTGGCTACTATTCCCAGGATTATTATTACGCCGACCACGCCAGCAATGACTCCTATCTTCAACTTCTTCGGGAGTTCCTCATATCCTTCACTAAATCTCTCCATATTTACTAGTTTTCAGAAATTAATATATCTTCAAAAGATATTTCACAAGTCACATAAATGAAAATTCACAGAGGATGTTGAATTGATGGGAATCTGCACAAAAGCATAATTCACACATGGTAAAATATTAACAACGAAAATAAATCATTAACTCAGATATTTTGTACTTATAGACAGGTAAATATCTCAACCTCTTCCTTTTACATAAGTTACATTTCACTTACTCCATAAAAAGTAAGATTAATTAAGCACATACCGGTAAACTCACTTCACATATATGGTAAAATATTAACAACGAAAATAAATCATTAACTCAGATGTTTTGTACTTACAGATAGGTAAATATCTCAACTCCTTCCTTTTACATAAGTTTACATTTCACTTACTCCATAAAAAGTAAGATTAATACCAGTAAACTCACTTCACATATATGGTAAAATATTAACAACGAAAATAAATCATTAACTCAGATGTTTTGTACTTACAGATAGGTAAATATCTCAACTCCTTCCTTCCGTCAACTTTAACACCCTTTAATTTTAACACTCCCCACCCCCGTCAACTTTAACATCCCCCGTCAATTTTAACACCCCCGTCAACCCCAAACCCAAGCGCTAGGCATAACTCTCTCTACATCACCGGCGTTCCCTGCTATGTAACCTGTACCCCGTCCGTTCTATCGAACAATCCATTTTTCAACTCTAGTTTCAGATCGGCAAAAGTATGCATTTTTTTTTCTAACTGGACTTATTATAAACACGAGCAGAGAACACACACACTATTAAATCAATGGGTCACTTACCTTCCGATGTCTATATAGTCGAGCGGCTGCTATATTTTCGTCTTCTTTTTTCTTTTTCTTCCTTTCGTTGCTGTCGTCCGGTTGTTTACTATTTTCGTCTTCTATCCGGTAGTTTTAATTCCGTTGAATTTTCAATCTCACCGTGGTAAACCAGTTCGTATCAATCTGTCTTGTTGTTTCAAAACAGCAAGTCACGTAGGCACCAAAACACAAGTCTGTTGTATATCGATAAACAACAAACAAACTCGCATATATATAAAAATATGAGTTATATTTTTATTAATGACGATGGACCGTGTGGCACAAGGACAGAGAATTGAGAGCGCGCTTCTAATGGGGCTGACGGGAGTGTCGTCGAATCTATTGTGTGTCTCTCTGTCTGGTCCTCGTCTGACTGACTCTCTGTCGACTCTCCGTGAAATCCGTGCTCCGAGGTCTTTTTATCTCTAAACCGAAACTTCCGGCTTTGCCTCGCCTACGCACGCCCACGTAATTCTCAGAGACACTTGTTCTGTTTGCCTCTTGTAGCCATTTCCGCTACTTGCCGGAAATAAGGTCAAACAACCATCCACTCCTTTCAATGGCCGGAAAACGCCCCCGCTTCCTCACTTCCACGGGTGGGCCTAGATTGTTATATTACAACCTAACCGCAAACTGAAAAACTTGTTGCAATTAATTTTGGCCTCTCATGCACCTTCTGTAACATCTCAGTGGATATGCCATTGGCATACACAGAAACCCTGCCTCAAACCCCACCAGGGACAACGATTTTGCGTAGGGTTGGACTGCACGACCTGCTTCCTAGCCGTCGAAGAAAGAGCACCAACGCCATAGTGTAAAGCATTAGTCACAGCGAGCAACCCTAACAAATCGACCGAGGTAGAGCAAATGCGCCTGATCTCTTTCCGTTTACCTGTACCACAGCACAGGGGAAGCGGTACAGCAGATTCATCTGCTTGCGGAAATCGGGTTTGAATCCAGCAGCCAAATACCGATGATCTATTCTATCAAATGCCTTAGACTGATGCAAATAGAACAGCACGGCCTGTTTATTTTTTTACACCCTCTATCATGGTGCAGTTCATATGCAGGTGGCTCTGAAGTGTTCAACCCTTCACAGCCCAAGTCTGCTCAGGTCTGAAAAAAATCACGATTAGTGATTGCAAACGCACCGTCAAGCTCTTGGCTAAAATTTTTAACTCTGTGTTTAGCAGAATTATGGGCCTGCGATCAACGCCCTTGACATATTTTAACAGCGTGATCACAAACCTGGAGATTTGGTCGGGGATGGACCACTGCCAGAACAAGTTGTTGAACACCACAGTCAAAAATCGGTACAATTCATAAGGGAAGACAATCAAGTCCTGGAGCCTTGCTACTGCCAACCCTCTTCAATGACAAGTGATCTTCATCCACTGTGATTTTTCTTTTGCAGCTAGCTGCTTCAGTCGGCGTCAGCTGAGAAACATCAAAAAAATACCTGTGAAACTAGCTTTCACAGAGTCCAGGCTCCTTGTTAAAGTGGTTCTCGAAAGGCCACGCACATATTATCAGTCGACTGCAGAGTACGCCCTACTGGAATTTTGACCACTCGAATATATCGACTACCACCTTAATGGAACTTCTCCTTGCACAGTCAGTGTCCATGCTCACGGCTTCGTTCATCATCTTGTTTAACCTATGCCTAATTACCTGACCCCAGTAACGAAGGAGAACCAACCGCTCCAGGGCCTGCATAACTAACACTATCTCAAGGGGACCCACTCACTTGCTTACACCCGATATAGACTATCTTTTAATGTCTTCAACTTGTTATCCTTAACTAGGGCTATTTGACAGATATAGTCAACGGTGAAAGACCTAATGTTATCCTTAAGTCTCTCCTGTCACGTATTCTCAATAACTGCCTCCACTAATTCCCGCTGCACTACTTTCGTCAGCAGTTGTTTGATGTCCAGTAAAAACATATTGAACTTCGAGTGTCCAGCCAATCTAGCCCTACAATCTAACGCCATCTGAACACAAACGAGTCCGTGGTCTAAATAACCAGTGGAACGTGGGACAATCTAGCAAATCCAGATCGACCCTGTTCCCTAACATTTTATCTAGATATCTGAAAAAAATAAATAAAAAAAGAAAGGATTTAAAATGGGAATAGAAAAAAATTAAAAGAAAACTTTCTGTTGGTGACGTACAATGTTTTACTTACTTGCTTACGCTGTAAATAAATAGGATTTAAAATGCATCTGTTACTCTTTTATATAGAACTACAAATTCCGTGGATCCAATTCAAAACCAAATTTATTCAAACAATGTCTTGCAATAAATTTCCTCAAAGCAAAAAGGTCTAACAGATATTAATTATTATTATTATTATTATTTGATAAATGAAAATGAAATGATATATTTTTGTTTGAAACCAGCCGACAAGTTTGGAGGAAGTTATTTCCTTTACACCGGCTGTATTACTATATATATTAATTAATTTACGTTAAATTTTCAAAGTAACATTTTAAATTGTACTTTTGTTAATAAAGAGACAATATTTTAAAATCTCAGTATTAAATTTAGAGATATATAGTAATTTTTCATACTTATAGAAAAAAACATTTCATAGGTTCTTTCTAATTTTATATATTTTCCACAATTAAATACGCAAAATATAAATAACGTTTAAACCTTATGGTTTATATACTTTAAAAGACTTTATTTAGGCAAAAGTCAAAGCCATTGAATACAAGTTATTAAAATTGTAATTTTAATTTGAAGAAATTACATATTAGAGCAGTTAATATGTAAATTATAAATGAAGCTTTAAATAAAACGCTTAGTTTTAAATCACTTCAAAAAATAGTAGCAATTTCACGACTTAAATGTCACCGAAAAACTCTGAAAACGTAATTTAGTTTGTTACGCACATTTTTTTTCTCACCGGAGAAAATCTGACACGTCCAAATGTTGGAAACGATGAAGAGATTCTGATTAAAATTGTCTTTTTTAATTTACCAAGAAAACTCTAGCAGACGATAATTATTATATTCGCGCCAAGACACCAGGTGTTTCCTTGTGTTCTTTGCCGTACAATTATCAAGAAAACACCCTTCCAAATACGTATCAAGGTAACGCCCATTTTCCCAAATAGGGAATATTCCAAATATGGTAGTTTACAATAATACTGAACGCGCTCTTGTGGTTTATTTTTAAAAATAAGGAATTTTTAGGATAAATCTTTATAATTTAATAAATTTCAACCTAAAAGATATTTAACAATAAAATATTAAAAAATCATTATTATTATTTGGTTGAAATATAAAAAATAATTATTATATTTCTAGCCACCTGTGCAGACAGTCACTTAAGTGCCCTTGTCTACACCTTCTCCCCAAGGTGATCGATGTGGTATCTATTGATGAGAGCGAACTCGTTGATCAGATCAACCAGGCTACAATAGCCCGACCTCCAGCTAGCTCCCCACATCCTATCTACATTGGGGTTCAAAATGGCATTGCAGTCCCCCACTAAGACAAGTGGTGCAGAATCCACCAGAAACGACCGCAACTGACGGGAGAGAGATGAGAGAAGCTCCTCGCAATCCTTGGGCGCATGAACTGCAACAATCCAAAACAAACTACTGTTCAAGGCAATTGACTGGACAAGCTCCACACTCATACCTAGGGTACGTTTAAACAACAGTGAAGCACCTCTGGCCTGCCAGTTTCTGTACGCCGAATAGACAACAAATTCGCTAAAGCGATCGAGTTTTCTCCTCGAATGTCTGGCGGCCTTGCAAGCCATTCCCCGGTCCAGTGACCATTCACAGCCTAGGAGAGTCTTCTATCACGGGTTAGTGGAGGGCGTCGCGAATGATTCATCACGTGATGTGCTCCGCTTGTCGGAGGATGAGTTTTGTTCGTTCTGGTCTTGGGCGGTAAGTACCGATTATATCAGCAACTCTTAGTTTTTGCTCACCTGGCGATTGACTCGGAATCAGTTGCCTCTCAAGGACATGGACTTCATATGGGGCCTGGCGGATTTGCCAGAATGTGAACGCTGCAACCTTGGTTTGGAAGAAACGGTTTCGCACGCATTCTACCATTGTTCGCGAGTTTGCCCTCTATACACTGGCGATAAATCTGCAGGCATCATAACCCCGACGGAATGTCCCAGGTTACCGGTACCCATCTCAGATGTAATTAATCCGTGATTTATTTTTCTTTTCCGCTTCGGATTGACCACTATTAACTCCATTGCTTTTCTTGTTCTTTTCTAATGGCCTATTTTGGGAGCCATTATAGAGGTTGGAATGTTAAAAGTGTCGTATATTACACCCATCGCTGTTTCTTCAGGAAACCCGTTATCAGCCTTTTCAGTTGGGCGTTTTCTTAACTTAATTTTTATTTACAGGAAACAAATCTCTCAAAGCATGTGTTATTGGTCTGAATGTAGTGTATAGCAATTTCATAAATGTACATCAGTGAAGATGGAAGTTTTGAAGAGCATCGAACCACCTTGTAAGTGATGTTGTTCCCAGATCTGCCCTGACACAATGTGGTAGCACCTGTTAGGGACCCAGCTCTGAGCAAATAGTGAACATCAAACATACAAAAGACACTATTAAAGTATAAAAATACATTATTATAATAGAAACTAGCAACATATTTTAGATCAAAAAATTAACAAGAATATCTGCTTAGACCAAAATGACCAAAAATACATTTCAGGTAGAATTACCAGCAATACACTTTTAGCAAAAGATCAACAATACATTTTACATATAGTTAAACACATAGGATTACACTTCAAATATGTATATTTCAGCATTAAATAAACAAGAGAAGTTGATATGCTGTTAAATTAACCAACCAAGGAACCTGTATAACTTACAATTACTTCTTAGTCCAAACCCACATTTACTTGAAAAGAAGATGATACATAGGATAAAAGAAAACAATTACATTTCTCAATATAACATTAGACAACAATAACACTCTTCTCTTTCTCCAGTGTTTTGGGTGGTCGTCATCTGCATTATATATGTATATATATAACACTCTCGCTTGCAAGTGAGCACTGCTGCGAAGAGAAAATTTCATATAGAGCAGCTATTTACGCTATGTTCTTGTGTAGCACGCCCATTCAAAGCGATTATCGGATTGAATGCTCTCACGTTGTTTACATATCATTAAATACATTATATACTATGAAATTGCCTTCTCTGTGATATTGCGCTTATGGTCTGGTAGGCGAACATCCAACTACTGTTTAGTGTTTAATCAGTTTGGTTTCAATCCCGGCTTGTGGCAAAACAATTAATCTAGCTGCACTTAAGATCTGTGATACAACAAAACAGGCTTGTCTGCAAATGGTTAATATTTATATATACATACATATAGCGTTAAATTGTGATAATGTTTAGTGTCAATATTGTTTTTTTAATGGTTTTACTGATAAAATATATTTGGGGAAGCAAATATTTTATTTTAAATTTCTTGATATCGGGTTGGACGTAGAGCATTCATAATCACAAATAGTTTTTCGCTTTTAATGAGCAGATTACCAGTTCATTATTCTCTCTCTCATATATATATATATATATATATATATATATATATATATATATATATATAAACACACAAACACACACAATGTATGAAAATACTTTTGGAAACGTTGAGATGATTCCTCATAAAGAACATGAACAAAAGTGCTTGTAAAGAAGAGAACACAAAAAAAATTGGTTTATGCAGGAGATATAATGTGGTAACACTTCATCTACACATCATGTGGACATGCAAAACCATTCAACACTGTCTTGGAGTATTTAAAAGGGTTCGCCAATCAATGATCCAAATGGTGCATGCATGTGCAGAACCAAGTGGAGAACATTTGTTATGAGTTGCTGTTGAGGTACTACAATGGCCTCTTGGGCATACATGTATATGGACATTTTACCTTGATCTGGCGACAGGTTTTATTAGAGTATTTTTATATACCCTGTATAAGTTAGGATAGAGAAGACATCGGATCTTCTCTGCTCACAATCTTGCCAAGTTTTTAACTATTTGGGTCGACCTAATAGTCTTTGGCTCCTGTGAAGTGATTTCATATTGCCCCTATTGCCCCCTGTATTTCTGGTCAATGTTATGATTCCGTGGAGATCCGGAATGTTCCTGGGGTCTTGCTAATATAAAGGTACATCTGAAAGATTGCCTCAATGGGCCATGCTTCATGAAGGTGTACTTGTTTATCATACATATTTTCATCCCCATGGGAAATGATTATTTTCTTTTATTGGAATGCATGAAGAGAGATGGAAATGACAGAGCCCTAAAAGTTAAAGCGAGAAGGTTCCTTACTTTATTTTTGTTTCTAGTACTTCAGCTCCTTCCGAAAAAGCAAAGGCAATTTTCTCTTGGATTTGTCTATGGCCCTCTATGCTCTGCTTCATCCAGCCCACATTTCATTTTTTTTAATACTTTTTCTTTCTCTTCCCCACTTTTGCACATGAAAGACCCTGCTTATATTGCTGCTGCTCTTGCTATTCTGCCAGCTTATTTTGGAGTTGTTACTACATTTTCTTGTGCTCAATGGTGTGACAAGACCATGATGGGATTTACAACCATTCACAACAATGAAGATTGTCCATCTGCAGCAATCAAGATGTCAAGAATATCTGAAAAAGACACTTGTAGAACATTGTCACCTGCAAGATTATATCCTTGGTGGCAATAACGGCTTGATTCCTCACTAACAAATCATCCTTGACTTGTGGATGCTCCATATTGCATTTGACTTTCTCACAAACACTTTTTCTACAACGTTGAAATACTTAAGTGCTTCTTCCATTCCTTCTCTACTACAGACCCATCAACTCTGCGGTCTTATGTCTGATGTAAGCAGGGAAATTGGAGGCAATTACTAAAAAGATCAGAAATTTCACAAGAATTTTCCCCAGTATGTATTCGCATATGAATCATCAAATTTGAATTCTTTGAAAATGGTGATCCACAAATTTCGCAAAAATGTGGTTTCTCTCCAGTATGTTTTCGCATATGAACCACCAAATGTGACATCTTTGGAAATGATGATCCACAAATTTCACAAGAATATGGTCTCTTCAGTATGTGTTCGCATATGAACTACCAAATTTGACTTCTGTGAAAATGCAAATCTACAATTTTTACAAGAATATGGTTCATCTCCAGTATGTGCTCGCATACGGTACATTAATTTGACATTTGAGAAATTCGATCCACGAATTTTACAAGAATGTGGTTTCTCCCCGGTATGTATTCGCACATGGCATACTAAAGAAGACATAACCTTAAATGCAGATCCACAAGTTGCACAAGAATATGGTTTCTCTCCACTATGTGTTCGCACATGGATCTTCAAATTTGATTTCTGTGAAAATGTAGATCCACCAATATTACAAGAGTATGGTTTCACTCCAGTGTGCGTTGGCATATAGTTTTGAAATGTGATTTTTATGAAAATGCTGATCCACCAACCTCACAAGAATATGGTTTATTTCCAGTGTGTTCGCTTGTGACACACCAAAGATTACTTCTGCGAAACTGCAGATCTGCAAATTTTTCAAAAATATGATCTTTTTCCAGTGTGTGTTTGCGTATGACATAGAAAGATGATTTGCTGGAATACGCACATCCACAAACTTTACATGAATGTAGATTCTCTGCGGTATTTATTTTCATATCACACTTCAAATGTGATATATACGAGTACATGAATTCATAATCCTCACATAGATTCTCTTCTTTCTCCGTTTGGAAATAGTGCTTCAAATGTGACTCCTGTAAAGATACACACCCATAAACCTCTTAAGAATATGGTTTCTCTGCAGTATATGTTGCATATGGCACTTCATATAAGATAAATACGTAAAGGTAGAACGTCAAGCTTCACAAGAATGCGGTGTCTATCTAGTATGTTTCCATGTAACATTATGAATTCCTTGAAATGCAGATCCTCCAATTTCACAAGAATATTTGTTTTTCAATATGGCTCACTAAATCTAAATTATGCCAAATATTTGCAAACATTACACAAACATGATTTCTTTCTTCTCATACGATTACATTAAGTTTCTATAAAAAAGGAAAACTGCACATTTCATTTGATTTTGTAAATACAGATACACAACTTTTACATGATAACAGCATATATGTCATCGTTGTTAACAGAAAGTCAAAAATCTTGTTTTCTTTCATTTCCAAAGAATATCAGGTTATATTCAAATAATTTTATGTTCAATCAAAACACCTGTGAAGAAAAATCACATATATTTTAAAAGAGACAATGAATAATAAATGAAATCAGTTTATATTTTAACATAAATTTATCAAAATGACAAGTTTAGTCCAACACAGAGACAATAATGCAGCAATAAGGAAAAAATCAATAAGTTTATCTCAATTTTCTTTTCAGATTATATGTGACTACAGTCATTGTTTGGAAAAAATTAACATGTCTAAAATATAAAATTTTTCATAAACAATTCTTTCCATTTGTAACAATCTCAATATTCACTAAATTGAAGCTGACAACAATATAGCAATTATGAAATTAATAAATAACAACCAAGAAAAGAACACTTAGATATGAATCTTGAAATGAGAAAAAAGCATTAAATTTCACACAAAATGACCAGGGAAAGTTTTGTTTAAGAATGAAGAATAAATTTCAAATATCAAGTCATGAAGTACTTTTCTTTGTATACACTTTGTATAAAACATGATGGTGATTGAAATCTGGCAATTATTATCTTGTTGATATAAATCAAAATTACAAGTAAATATTGTTACAACCAAGTTGCAGCAAATATAAAACTTAAAATTAAAAGAGAAGTTTTATCTTGTAGTCAAAAAGTATGGCCTTGGAGTGGATGGGTCCTTTCGCAGGGTCATAATACGCTTAAGGAATATAATCAATAGCGACTAACAACAAACACCATTGTAAAAATTTAAGATTTAATAGAGAACGAAAACAATATAAGTAAACAGTGTGTGGAAAGTTTTGTAAAATATTGGCAATAAGAGAATTGAAAAAGTTTCCTTGGTTATCTGAAATCAAAAATTATTTGTTTCTTTTCTCCGTTTTTAATATTTTACAATTGTTTTTCCCTTCATTTTCTTTAGTACAGGTTTTTACTTTCTTTGTTGCACCCATGAGAGTATCATTTAGCAAACTTTACCATCTTCTGTTCCCAAGTGAAGTTCCTTTCGTTTTTGCAGTTTTCAACACCATCTAAGTTATCTTTCTCTTGTGAAATTTCAACATTGACTTGACTGACATGTTCTCAGTTTTTCTTAACTGGGAAAAATCATACATCACTTTAAATTTTGCGATTAACATAATTGGTGATTCACCGTTGCTATTTGGTTTGTGAGTGGTCAATTGAATAAATGTTTATATGTGGCATGGTATTAATGTAAATGAGTTCGTTAAAATATTACACCTCTTCATTTTGCAACCTCCAAACCTGTCAGGTCTGCAATTCAGCTCTTAATATATGGGAGTTGGATACACGTTTGGGTCTCTTCATTAATCAATCTCTTAATTTGATGATAAGATAAAAAGTTCACTCGTCATGTTAAGATTTGCAGTCTAAATGATTGACTGTACTTTTCCTCCAAAATTCTTTGTATGAAGTCACGAGATTCCAAAATTGTGATGTGCTACTTTAGCCATCAAAAATCTGGTTCCCAAGAGTTGTTGTTTAATTTTAGATGTATTAACTTAACTGCTGATTTCAAAATATATATATATATATATATATATTTATATATATATGTGTGTGTATATATATACATGAGAAAGATTGATTCTCACAATTAGAAAACAAAGTGTGATAGTTTATAAACCCTGTGTAATTTTAATGCTAGTGGGGGTGGTTAAGTATGTATGCATGTTGATGTAACAATGTCAACACCATGGAAAAAGTCTTTTGGCTATTAAGAAAATATTTTTTATATAAAACCAATCTGTGTGAAATCTATGGAACCAAAGATGGTTTGGAAGTTTATATTACGAAAATTTGTTTAATTTCAAATAGATATTATATGCATCATGAAGTCTTCTTGTGAAATAAAGAAATGCAAATCATAAAAATGTGGCTTTCAAAATCTGATGCAAATTAACTAAGTATTGTTCATGTATAAAATCCAATTAATTAATAACTGACAAAAATTATTTACAGAAGTTTTTATTTGAAATGTTGCAAGTAATGATGCTTCATGTGATGACCTCACTGGAATAATTTATAAAAGCCTAAACTATTTGTGTTCTTTTAAATGTGAAAGATCACTGGAGAAATTCAGTTTAATGCTTATATAAAATTTATATAAAGAGTGATTCATATAATATAGGAGAGAAATGTCCACATAAATATAATTTTCTAAAAACTGTGTATATTTTCACAAAGGTGTTTTAAAATTAAATGTGAATGGAAAATCATGCCAATAAAATAAGCTAATTTTTGACAAGGTACCCTTATTCACTAAAGAAAATTAGTATACCAAGATGAAAAAAATTCCTAAACTTAAGAAAAACTATGTTTTATTGTCAAAATGTTGATGTTGTTCTTAAGAGCAAAGACGAATGGATATTTTGATAATAAAATTATTTTGGGGTTCCTTTTTAGAACTTTGGTTAAAAATCTTGGTTTTGTTCAGAAATATCTTTTGTTTATGCAAAATCTTCATAATTTTTTTCCTTACATTCGTTACACCATAGTTTTTTTTAATTTTGAGAATTAAATTTTCTCTCAATGTTCATAGTAGTTAAGAACAGAAATCTTTGTTAAGTTTTAATCAATTTCTTTTTTAAAAACACAAACAAAATGTATGCTCTAAATCATATAATTAGAACTGCAATAAAACTGAAAATAATTTCATTAGAAAAGCTTTATTATTTATTTTATGAATAAGATATATTATAGACACAATTATGAAAAATGATCTGAAGAAAAATCCTGTACATTTTAGTATTACATTGCCATGGTTAAGGAATATTGCTTTCAAGTAAAAACTATATTTGCTAATTATGAATATTAAAGTTGAGTGCAATTCATCAAACACCAATATTTTAAAAACAGTTTCAAATTATTTGGTGCATGGATAAACAGGCTGACTTTTGTTACAACTGATATATCTGAAAATAACATTAGCAGAAAATAAGAGTGACAAGAGCAGTAAGTTTAAAAGCAGAGTACATAAAATTCTATTAAACCATAGATTATGGAGAATATTTTGCTAAATTTTTAGGATTACTGAGTAGTTAAAAATTATATGAAAAAAGGTGATCATGTTATTTATTGTGTATATTTTACATAGATGTTCACTGAAGAAAAATATTACTTAAGCTTCTATCTGTCAGCAACAATGTCAACACCTCAAATAAACAGCTACTGTTATGTGACTAAATGCATTTCGGAAAACAAATAATAACATTATAATGAAAGATGGGTAAAAATGTCATTAAAATCAACAATTGTAGCCATTTAAAAATAAAACTCTTTTCAGTAAATTTACATCAGGTTTTTAAATATAGTGAAGTGTATTGCCTATTGGAAATATTAAATATAACCTATTAGCTTTTAATTAAATCTAAAATAAAAACAAGATTTTTCACTTTTAATATTCATTTTAAGCGTTAAATTTTTCCATGTTTATCCCTTTAATAATATTGTTTAATCATTAATTGGCATGAACTACATAAATGCAGGTACTTGCAAAGAATTGCTGTAATATGTTAGAAGAACGTGAAAAAAATGCCCCAAAAATTAATGACAAATTTAGTGTAGATTTTCGGTAAAAAACAAAATACAAAAATAAATAAAAAAACACACACATACTGTTTGAAAATGTTTGCAAAAATAAAGTAATTGTCTGATTTAAATTAAATTTTCAGGTTTTATTCACAATTAAGAACATTATTTTCTTTTAATTTTTTTTTTTAGAAAATTTTGGTAAAACTTATATATATATATATATATATTAGAAAAATCTTTAGATATCCTACAATTTCATCGGTAATACGTATATCGCGGTAAAAAAAGCTACTCGTCAGCCCAAAGGATACAACAGTTAATAATATTTAAACTAGACACAAAAATAGTTACCCTCAGATGCTCACATGCCAATATCAAGAATAGACATTGGTAACAGTAAGCTACAAAACAATTCCTCGCTCGTTAAAAAAAATTCCAAAGAGAGAAAGAAAAAATATAGACAAATGATAAATAGAAAGAATTGGAAGAAAAAGTAAAGGGAAAGAGAACGAACAGTATAAAGAGAAATTAAAGGTAACATCTTAGATCAACCCCAGCGTTTATGGTATTTCATCTGCTTTCTTAGAAAAAACATGACATGGATATTTAACATTAAAATTTACTTTTAAATATAATGGGATATATTTACGGTAAAAAAATAAATTATAAATCATACTTTATCATACAAATTAAAATATAACCAGTAGTAGTATTATATTATAAATATAGTTAAAATAAACCTTATACAAGAAAATTAAATTTAAAACAGAAAATTGATAAACAGAAAGAAGAGAAAGAAAAAGAAAAGAAAAGAGTATAGATAGAAAAGAAATTGAAGTTAATATTTTAGATCGACACTAGCGTCTATTGAAATTAATCCCCTTTCTTAGAAAAACATGATATGGAAATTTAATATTAAAATTTATTTATAAATACAATAAGATATATTTACGATAAAAAATATATTGGAAATCATATTTATAATACAAATTACAATATAACCACTAGTAGTTTTATATTATGAATATAGTTAAAATAATTAACACTTATAAAAGATGAATAAAATATTAAAATACAATCTTAAATAATATAAATAAAAACAATAATAAAAGTAATAATAAATATATATATATATATATCAAAATAGTGATAGTGTTGGGTGGCACATCTGTTCAATACTACCTTCATTTTGTGATTTGAAAGTAATGACTGGATAAGGTCAAACAATTGTCGAGTTATACAGTAGCCAAAACGCTTTGGTGATGTCTAAGGCAACAGTTCGGGATTCACCGTTCTTGTTGAGAGCCTGGTGTATATACTCAGTGATAGTCGTGAGCATATCAAAAGTAGACCTGGTGAAGCGAAAACCATACTGTTTGTCAGAGAACAGTCTGTGGGCTGTGAGATGTTGTACCACTTCAGTATTGATGATGGCTTTGAACGCTTTGACAAAGTTCGGTAGTTAGTTGATAGGGTGATACTTAGTGGGGTTATAGGGTTCTCCGGCATTTTGAAATATAGAAACCATAGAGGAGGATTTCCAGCAGGCAAGAAAGTAAGAAGCAGAGAAGCAGCAGTTATTGAGTTTAGAGAAAACAGAGGAGAGTTCAGGAGCAGAATTCATTAGGACAATGATTGGTATTCCGTCACCACCGCTCGCTTTATGAGGGTCAAGCTTTGAAATTTAACAATTTTGTTACTGGGTATATTAAATTTAATCGAATAGCATGAAAGTAAAACTAAAATTAAACCTACTAAGCTCAGTTAGCTATCTCTTCTTCCTCTACCGCTCCCCATCATCTCTCGACTGTTCTGTTCTTGACAACATCTCCAATAATATTAACAAGGCCATTTCCTCTCATCTGTCTGCCCATATATTTGTGTTAGGTGACTTTAACACGCACCACGCCAAGTGGTTGAAAATCTGTCACAGATCTTGCTGGTGTCCACACTATGGATTTCTCAATCACTTATTCCCTTACACAAGTGGTGGGGTTCCCCACGCGTTTCTCTAGTAACCCTAATATATACGATTCACTCCTAGATCTTTCTTTTACTTCCATCCCTGACTCTTGCAATGTCAAGCAAGTCTGCCCCGTCAGAAACTCTGACCATGTGGTAGTTTCTATTAACATCACCTTCCACTCGCACTCTACCCAAGAACATCAGACAAGCAGAATATCTTACTGCTACCTTAGAGTCGATTGGAACTCATTCCGCGATATCCTGTGTGACGTCCCTTGGAACAAAGTCTTCAGTCTTCCTGTTGAAGACTGTGCGGCGCTGATCTCTTTTTGGTTTAAGGCTGGCATCGAAGCTTTTATCCCAGCCAGGATGTTGAGACTTAAATCTCATGCGTCCCGGTGGTTCTTCCTCGCTTGCTCGGCCGCCACCAACTATCGAAATCACTTCTTCCGGCTCTCTCGGAGTCACGCGTTGGACCATAATAGACGCCTTTGCCTCTGCTCACAACGAATGCAAGAAGATACTTAAAGAAGCCAAGCTGTTGTTTGCAGCCAGACTGAAGCAGCGCATATCATCCCATGAGTTCGGGTCTAAAGATTACTGGAGGCTCTGTAAAAGTGTACTAAACAACAGCACACCCTCAAGCCCCACTGTAATCAACGAATGTGAGGTACTTACCTCTACAAATGACAAGGCCGAGTGCTTCACTCGTACATTCTCCACCAGATCGAGACTGGAATATTCTGGAATATCTGTACCCAACTTCCCACCCCGAACTGAGGCCCAACTGAATGACATCCACATTACCCTACATCGGTTGTTTCTCACATAATTTCGAAGGTTAACCATTATAAAATGAATCCCAATCATTGTTTTGAAGAAATATTTCCCTGAACTAATGTTCTCTCCAAACTATAACTACTACGTCTCTGCTTCTTGATTTCATGCCTGCTGGCATTCCTACTTCGTGCTTCCAATATAGAAAAAAAGACATGTGAACCCTTTGACCCCTCTAATTACTGCCCTATCAGCCTCCTACCAATTTTCACTAAGTATTCGAAGTCATCATTAACGCTGAGCTGGTTCAACATCTCACAGCCCACTGACTATTCTCTGACAAACAGTATGGTTTCCACTTCACCATGTCTACTGCTGATATGCTCACGAACATAAATGAGTATATACTCCAGGCGCTCGACAAAAAAGGCGAAGCCCGAACTGTTGCCCTAAATATCACAAAACCTTTTGACAGAGTCTGGCATGCTGGCCTTCTATGCAAGTTGTGAGGTTATGGTATAACTGAACAACTGTTTGACCTTAACCAGTCATTCCTTTCAAATCACACACTGAAGGTAGTATTGAACGGACATGCCTTTATTATATGAACACGGGTGTCCCTCAAGCCTCTATTTTAGGTCCTAGGCTTTTCCTTATCTACATTAACGATCTCCCCGATATTACACGATCCCAAATAGGCATATACACTGACGACACTACTGTTTACTCTCGCATCAATCAAAAATCTGCTGAGGCTGACAAAACAAACCTCGCTGCCGAGCTTGAAAAGGACCTCCGATCCATGGAGGACTGAGTTAAGAAATGGCTCATGATTTTAATGCTTCCAAAACAAAGTTGCTCTGTATTAAACATCACAGATAATCGATCCTAGCCACCATTAGCATGAATCAGACTAGTCTCCCTGAAGGCAAAACATTGCGTCTCCTGCTTTTATTGGCATCGTTTACGCAGGAACTACGGCTGTCACGTGAACGCTGAATGACCATGTGTGTGTGTGTGTGGGTGTGAATGTATCAAACCCCACAGTTCTTTCTAATTTGATATATTTTGCACAATTAAATACGCAAAATGTAAATAAAATTTAATGATGAAAACCTTATGGTTTAAATAATTTAAAAGACTTTATTTAGGCAAAAGTCAAAGCCATTGAATACAAGTTATTAAAATTGTAATTTTAATTTGAAGAAATTACATATTAGAGCAGTTAATAAGTAAATTATATATGAAACTTTAAATAAAACGCTACGTTTTATATCACTTCAAAAAATAGTAGCAATTTCACGACTTAAATTTTACCGAAAAAATCTGAAAACGTAATTTCGTTTGTTACGCACATTTTTTTCTCACAGTTAACATAAAAGGCAGAGGTTAGAAATATCTACCTCTAAATTATACATTGCTAAATATTGCAATTTAGAAAATAAAGATTTCACTCATAGTGAAATATAAAAAGAATTTAATAACGTCCATCAACTGGAATCGTTAGAAGATTCTTGAATTAAAACGAGGGTTGGATTATCTTATAGATACCAACATTTTCCTCCAAATATCTAAGTTGCTAAGTTTACAACTTAGAAAATAAATAACAATTTCACTTATAGTGAAACCGGAGAAAATCTGACAAGTCCAAATGTTGGAAACGATCAAGAGATTTTTATTAAAATTGTCTTTTTTAATTTACCAAGAAAACTCTAGCATACGATAATTATTATATTCGCGCCAAGACACCAGGTGTATCGTTGTGTTCTTTGCCATATAAGTATCAAGAAAACACCCTTCCAAATACGTATCAAGGTAACGCCCATTTTCCCAAATAGGGAATATTCCAAATATGGTAGTTTACAATAATTCTGAACGCGCTCTTGTGGTTTATTTTTAAAAATAAGGAATTTTTAGGATAAATCTTTATAATTTAATAAATTTCAACCTAAAAGATATTTAACAATAAAATATTAAAAAATCATTATTATTATTTGGTTGAAATATAAAAAATAATTATTATATTTCTAGCCACCTGTGCAGACAGTCACTTAAGTGCCCTTGTCCACATCTTCTCTCCAAGGTGATCAACGTGGTATCTATTGATGAGAGCGAACTCGTTGATCAGATCAACCAGGCTACAATAGCCCGACCTCCAGCTAGCTCCTCACATCCTATCTACATTGGGGTTCAAAATGGCATTGCAGTCCCCCACTAAGACAAGTGGTGCAGAATCCACCAGAAACGACCGCAACTGACGGGAGAGAGATGAGAGAAGCTCCTCGCAATCCTTGGGCGCATGAACTGCAACAATCCAAAACAAACTACTGTTCAAGGCAATTGAAGGTCCACACTCATACCTAGATTACGTTTTTCACAACAGTGAAACACCTCTGGCCTGCTAGTTTCTGTACGCCGAATAGACAACAATTTCGCTAGAGCGATCGATTTTTTTCTCGAATATCTGGCGGCTTTGCAAGCCATTCCCCGGTCCAGTGACTAGGAGAGTCTTCTATCACGGGTTAGTGGAGGGCGTCGCGAAGGATTCATCACGTGATGTGCTCCGCTTGTCGGAGGATGAGTTTTGCTCGTTCCGGTCTTGGGCGGAAAGTACCGATTATATCAGCAACTCTTAGTTTTCGCTCACCTGGCGATTGACTCGGAATCGGTTGCCTCTCAAGAACATGGACTTCAGATGGGGCCTGGCGGATTTGCCAGAATGTGGACGCTGCAACGTTGGCTTGGAAGAAACGGTTTCGCACGCATTCTACCATTGTTCGCGATTTTGCCCTCTATACACTGGCGAGAAATCTGCAGGCATCAGAACCACGACGTAATGTCCCAGGTTACCGGTACCCATCTCAGATGTAATTAATCCGTGATTTATTTTTCTTTTCCGTTTCGGATTGACCACTATTAACTTCATTGCTTTTCTTGTTCTTTTCTAATGGCCTATTTTGGGAGCCATTAAAGGGGTTGGAATGTTAAAAATGTCGTATATTACACCCATCGCTGTTTCTTCAGGAAAACCGTTATCAGCCTTTTCAGTTGGGCGTTTTCCTAACTTAATTTTTATTCACAGGAAGCAAATCTCTCAAAGCATTTGTTATTGGTCTGATAGTTCCATCAGTCAATTTGTGAAGAATGCATGCTCCTACGCCATACAAACTAGCATCGCTAGCAACAATGATTTCCAAGTCCGGGTCGTAATGTGGGAGAAACAAGTCTGACGTTAGAGTTTTCATTATTTTTTCAAATGCCTGCTGGGATTCTCCTGTCCAAATCCAGGGCCTATCCTTTTTTAATAATTCATTAAGGGGAACCCGCAAATCATGCATATTTGGTATGAATGCCTGGTAATTTGCTAGTCCAAAGAAGCTCTCTAATGAAGTGATGTTATTGGGTGCCGACCTGTCTTTAATCATGTAGCCCGTTCAGGATTTGGTCTTCTACCATCCTTGTCAATTATATGTCAGATGTATTTCATTTTTTTCCATGAAAAAAATCACATTTAGTCTCTTTAATTTTGAAACCATACTCTTGGATTTTAGCAAAAACTGTGTAAATGATCATAATGTTCGACTACGCTTTGGCTTTCCATTAGAATATTGTCTAAATAAGCGACCGCAAAGTTCAGTCTGTCCAGCATGGTATCTATGACATGTTGAAATATTGCTGACACAAACTTGACACCAAATGGCAAACGTTAGAATTTATATAATCTACGATGAGTTTTATACATAATTTCAAACTCACCTCTTCAACAAGAATTTGTAAATAAGCATCGCTAAGGTCAATTTTCGAGAAAAAATTCCTCTCCATTAAGCTTTGCACCAGCATTCAATCCTCTCGAAAAATCAGTACAGAAATGATTATGTCTTTTTTTACATTGACAGCTGGTGCAGCCCATTCAGTTTAATATACTTTCGTTTTGATAGAACACCAGTTTTTTTCTAATTTATTAAGTTCCTCGCTAATTTGTCCCAACGAGGCAAAAGGCACATTAATCTTCTTTTTGAATACTGTCTTAAAATGGTCTTTTAATTCAATGTTAGCCTTCATTTTGGTATAATTGCCTAAGCCACCAGAAAAAATTCCTAGATAGGCTTCCTTCCATTCATTTTTTTAGTTTATAAGCTTTGTCATTACAATTTTCAATGCTTTTTTTAATTTACAAATCTTACTGTTGAAAGTTGCATTGACAGTTAATTCTAATCTCGAATTTAATTTTACTCTCCTGCGACAGATCTTGCTATATTGCTAGATTTTTATCTAAAATATTCACAGTAACCTTTGGTACAAAGCTGACGAAAAAACAAAAACGAAACAAAACAAAACAGACATAAAAGTGTTCTAAACAATAGCAAACCCTCAATCCCCCCTGTAATCAACGAATATGAAGTACTTACCTCTGTAAGGGACAAGGCTGAGTTCTTCACTCGTAGATTCTCCACCAGCTCGAGACTGGCCTCTTCTGGAATATCTGTACCCAAGTTTTTACCCCGAACTGAAGCCCAACTGAATGACATCCACATTATCCCACATCGGTTGTCTCTAACATAATTTCAAATATTAACCACCATCAATTGAGCGGCGGCGACGGAATCACAATCATTGTTCTGAAGAAATGTTCCCCTGAACTAATGTTCCCTCCAAACTATAACTACTACGTCTCTGCTTCTTGATTTCCTGGCTGCTGGTAGTTCTACTTCGTGTTTCCAATATAGAATAAACACATGTGAACCCTCTGACCCCTCTAATTATTGCCCTAACCGCCTCCTACCAATTTTGGCAAAGTGTTCGAAGCCATCATCAACGCCGAGCTGGTTCAACATCTCACAGCCCACTGATTATTCTCTGACAACCAGTATGGTTTCCACTTCACCATGTCTACTGCTGATATGCTCAAGGACATCACCGAGTATATACCTCAGGCGCTCGACAAAAAAGCGAAGCCCGAACTGTTGCTCTGAATATCACCAAACCGTTTGACAGAGTCTGGCATGCTGGCCTTCTATGCAAGTTGTGAGGTTATGATATAACTGAACAATTTTTTTGACCTTAACCAGTCATTCCTTTCAAATCACATAATGAAGGTAGTATTGAACGGACATGCCTCCCAGTACTATTATACAAACACGGGTGTCACTCAATCCTCTATTTTAGGTCCTAGGCTTTCCCTAATCTACATTAACGATCTCCCAGATATAATACGATCCCACGTAGGCATATACACTGACGACACTACTGTTTACTCTCGCATCAATCAAAAATCTGCTGAGGCTGACAAAACAAACCTCGCTGCCGAGCTTGAAAAGGACCTCCGATCCATGGCGGACTGAGTTAAGAAATGGCTCATGATTTTTAATGCTTCCAAAACAAATTTGCTCTATACTAAACATCACAGACAATCGATCCTAGCCACCATTAGCATGAATCAGACTAGTCTCCATGAAAGCAAAACACTGCGTCTCCTTGGCTTAACTCTCACAACAGACCTCAAGTGGAACGACTATATATAACCCATAGCTAAATCCGCTGCTAAGAAAGTCGGTTATCTGTGTAGGACCAGGAAGATTTTTCCGCCTGAATCAACCCTGCACACATAAGTCTACCATCCGCCTGTGCATTGAATACTGCTGTCATATCTGATCAGGTGCTCCCGCTAACCACCTAGGTATCCTTGACAAAATCCAACGGAGAATCTGTAATGTAATAGATCCCGACATGGCAGCTCAGTTAGTCACTTTCTCACCATCGCAATGTTGTTTCCCTGTGTCCCTTCTACACATACTTTCACGGCTTCTGCTCCGATGATCTTAGCTCACTGGTGCCTCGTATATACGAATTTACTCGAGCAAGATTAGTAACTAGATCCTATAATTTTACTGTGAAACCAATGAATTGTAAACGCAAATTCTACTCGAGCAGCTTTTTTTCTCGCACTTCCCATCTGTGGAATTCCCTTCCATTTACTTACTTTCCCAACAGCTAAAATCTCCAAGAATTTAAATGTAAAGTCAATATTCATCTCCTATCTCACTAACCTGCATCCTCTCTCTTATGCTCTCATCTGCGTCAACTCCACTCATCAGTATTCTCATCCTTCTCTTGCCCACTTCCTGACACCCCGATAAAAACTGTCAGTCTTTCTCATAATTTTCCTCTTATATGACTCCCTGCAAAACAGTGTCAGTAAAATGCCTTGCTTGAGGTGATATGATTATAAAAAAAACAAAAAGCAGTTAAATGCCATATATGATACACGCTTGGGTGATCATGTCTCAAAAGATACATGACTGACTGGGCAGAAGACTTTCTTGCAGTAGGAAGCCTTTACAATCTGCAGTAAACTGGTTTCCAACTAAGACTGTAGAACCAAATGTGTCCTGCTAATTAACCCACAGCTTGAGGAAAGAGATGGGTTAATACCTTTCCCCAAGGTTATTTGCGCATAACTGACACCCCGATAAAAACTGTCAGTCTTTCTCATAATTTTCCTCTGATATGACCCCCCTGCAAAACAGTGTCAGTAAAATGCCTTGCTTGAGGTGATATGATTATAAAAAAACAAAAACAAAAATCAGTTAAATGCCATACATGATACACGCTTGGGTGATCATGTCTCAAAAGATACATGACTGACTGGGCAGAAGACTTTCTTGCAGTAGGAAGCCTTTACAATCTGCAGTAAACTGGTTTCCAACTAAGACTGTAGAACCAAATGTGTCCTGCTAATTAACCCATAGCTGGAGGAAAGAGATGGATTAAGGTTATTTAATCTATTGCAATTGGAACTAAATTAAAAGTTTCAAGAATTCTATTTTTAAAAATTCATTTCTTTACTTTTAATTAGATACCTCAACATTTTTACTAAAAACTCGCATACGATGATAAAAAAGCCTCAAACTTGATAGAAAGAAAGTTTTATCATCAAAATATTTGTTATTATTAAGCAGTTAGACGAAAACCCTGTATTTTTGTGGCAGCTGATTAATAAAATTAGTAATATAAAATTTAGCACGGTTTCTGGTAAACAAACATATGTACTTGTCTATATTTCTCAAATGAGGTAATATTTACATCATTCAGACTGTTCTCCTCATCTTTAATGCCATGTTTACAAAGTTATATACCCCAGCCTTCAGGTGCTAGAAATTTTGAACCAAACACTTTATTTCCATCACTGGAATATATAATTATCATTCCATGTGTGATGCACTTCCGGATGCCATGTAGTTATCTCCCTTTAACTGAAATGTTCAAGTTATTTGTTCCCAACTGCAGTAGCCTGGGATTGAACCCACTGGAACTAACAACTGCCTATATCTACTGTGCCATGTGTCCTTGAGAAAGAAGAACGCCAAAGCATATGACGGACGAAACATCATAAACATGGCAAGAAAAATGAGGACAACAAATCAAACAATGTAAAAGAAAAAAAAACATGATTTGAAAATTTTTTTCAAAATTCAAGTAAGTGTCGGATTTTAATGAAAATTTCAGGATTTATTCACAAATGAAGTAAAATATCTGTTTTTTTAAACATCTGTTATCCTCACTTAATGAATTTTTTAGAAATTAAATTTTGTGCAGTTTCATATTTATATTAGTTGAAAAAAAAATAAAAAGAAGGACACTTCAGAGGAAATAAATAATTTTTCTTCATCTCAAGCAGTTACACATTTACCAAAATTCTGCTCTAAAACAATAAAAAATGCAATCAAACTAAGACATTATTTAAGTAGAAAAGCTTTTCTTTTTATAAAAAGATATATGGACATGATTTTCTTGAGAAAAAGATCTTTTTCAATGAAGAATGAATTTTTCCAAGAACTGTTTTCTTTTATTACAAATGTTTAATTACAATAATTTATAAATCACTTAAAAATTCTGCACCGGTCATGTGATATTTTTATTTAGTTAAAAATTATATTTCGTGAAATCACACAATATTCCTTTGAAATGAATTTCGAATATTCTTTATAAACATGTCGATTTTCTTTTAAACGGTGGGCTACATACAACAATGAAAAAAAACCTTGAAATATTATAAATTATTATAATAAAAAACCAGTGAAAATTATTCTTTCAAATTTTCATTTCAAACATTTGTTTCGAGACATGATCACCCAAGTGTGTATCACGTATGGCACTTCACTGACTGATTTTTGGGAATGTCCTTAATATATATTATTTATAAAAGGAACTAAAATTTATCTAATTTAATAATATAATTTATTGCATTTTTTTAATATTTGGAGCAGAATGTTGTAAAAAATTAGAAAAAAATCTAAGTGTTTGAAAAAAAATAACAGGTTATGTAGATTCTCCAATGAGTAATGCGTTAACATAATGAAATGTTCGCTACAAAAATACACGATTTTTTAAAAGTTATAATTTAAAATATCTTGTCATTGATTTGTGAATAATTCCTGAAATTTTCATGAAAATCCGATATGTATTTGATTTTTGCAAGAATTTCCTAATTAATGTGTTTTTCATCGGAAAACTGAGTTACATTTACATTTATCCATTGAAAACTCTGGTAACGATTTGGTCTCCATTTGATGAAAATCAAAACAGGAATTTTTTTACTAAAATTCGAAACGTGCTGGTATTGATTAAAACGTTTTAAAAATAATTAAAAATAATTTCATCTTTCCTCTTAATAATAACATTCTGATAGAAAAACTTCATGTACATAACGTTTGGGGACTATTTTCTTGATATTATGCTGTTTTTCTCAGCGAATTCGTCGAGATATCTACCAGTCTAACAGCTATTGTCGAGTTATAAAATTCGTTTTTTAAACTTAGTTAATAATAGTTTTTCCAATAATTTATTTTGCTTCCAATCTGCTATCAATCTTTTCCGGTTTGGATTGACAACTATTATTAACTTAGTTGCTGTTCTTACTTTTCAAACGGCGTATTTCTTGAACATTTAGAGGGGTTGGAATATTAAAAGTGTCATATATTACATTCATCGCTGTTTTCTCAAAAAACCCATCACCAGCCTCATCAGTTAGGCGGTTCCTAACTTGATTTATGTGTCTTTTATATATGAATTCTGGACACGTTACTATATAAATCATACACCCAATTTTTTTTTCATTATACCCATCTCCCCAAAATATTAGTTGACTTTAATTATTTTAAAATACAACAGACATAGCTATACATAAAACTTTCCATATTAGTACTCCCTGCATGCTCCTACGCCATATGAACCAGCATCGCTAGCAACAACGATTTCCAATTCCGGGTCGTAATGAGTAAGAAACAAGTCTGCCGTTAGAGTTTTCTTTGTTTCAAATGCCTGCTGGGTTTCTACTGTTCAAATCCAGAGCCTATCTTTTTATAATAATTCATTAAGGGGAACAATCAAATCGGGCATAATTGGCATGAATGCCGGTAATAATTTGCTAGGCTTCGGAAGCTCTGTAATGAAGAGATATTATTGCGCGCCGGCATGTAATTCATCATGATAACCCATTTATGATTCAGTCTTCATCAATTCTTGTCATTTATGTGTCCTATGTATTTGATTTTTCCCATGCAAAAACAAATAAAAAAAAATAAATAAAAAAATCACATTTGGTCTATTTGATTTTGAAATGCTATGTTTAGATTTTAGGAAAATCTGTGTACATGATCCTTATTTTAGTCTATACTTTGGCTTTTCATTAGAATATCGTCTAAATAAGCAACCGCAAAATCAAGTCCACCCAGCAGGATATCTATGACTTGTTGAAATATTGTTGGTGCTACCTTGACACCAAATATTCGAATTTAATTTATCTAATCCACGATTCGTATTTATACAAAATAATTTCGAAATCAACTCTTCAACAAAAATTTGTAAATAAGCATTTACAAGCTCAATTTTAGAAAAGAAATCCCCACACTCCCTTAAGCATTGCTGGAATGTCTTCTGGACTAGATAAATGGAAGTGATTGTCTTTCAGGACACCATTAAATTCTGTATCATAAATATCCTCATATCTTTTAAAGTAAAACGAAATTACGTGTTTCTCGAGCGCGTATGTAAAATTCTCTATCACACTCCAAATGGTGTCTTGTGCACAAGAAACCTCATTTTCACTGAAATTCGTTTTTTGTATTAGTTCCAACACTTGCTTCTGAAATTTGATTTGTCTCTTGATTTTTCTTTTGAATTTTTAGATAATTTTCCTTTTTTTTGTGCATTCGGGTACTTTACCTGCTCAAATATAATGTTTTTGAACACTATTTTGTGTCTTTTTTCCTTTTCATGTAGGACTTCACGAAAACTAGAGTTTTCAGAGGGTTTCTTTTTACTCCCGGTGGTCTTCGCAAATCTTCGTCGCCAATTTGTTGAGTAGTTTTTGTGGTGAAACATCGCCACAAGGTTGTAGTCACCGGTTTGAGTTGGAATTAAGACACGGAAAACTGTAGGTTCAAAACAATAGTAGCATAACAAAAACATATATACAAAATTGTGTTAATTACTAAAAGTTCATTCTCGCAGAAGTTAACCATAACATCCTGAAAAATTTATTAAAACCTGACAATTATTTGGTTTTTGCAAGAATGTCTAATTCGATGTGCTTTTTATCACAATAAGATACACATACTCCCTATACAAATATTGTGTGAGGTGTAAATCATCAAAATTAAAAAAAAATAATAATGATTCATTATAAACTTAATTTATCAATGAATGAAGACTAAAAAATTAAATATAACCAGATAATTTGCTGAGATTTGGTATTTTTTAAACTAAATGATTTAATTATTTTCAGTAATGAAAATATTTTGATATATTTCAAACAGACATTACATTGACAATTTTGAAAACAAAAGCCATTTCTTAGTTTTAAAACACATGCTAAAATAAAATATATATCAGTGACATATTGTTTTGGGAAATTTAGCAAATTTCAATTTAAATTAATCTGATTTGAAACAAGTATTACTTAGAGCATGAAATTTTGAATACAATAGTGAATATTTTTTCATGGTGGTTTTATTTTTCTGAAGTGTGAAGTGACAGATGTGCTGACAAACAATATATTGTTGACCAGAAATGACAAACTTATGAAATCTAAGGGAAAGTTTAATAGAAGGAACAACACATGGCCATTTAATAATATGTCATTTATGAGAACCCATACTAAAAAATAAACTATTCTAAATAAACAAAAATATTTCTTTTAAAAATCTTAGTGTGAAATGATTCGTATTGAGCTTTCCTATTTTCAGTTTAATATAGTGTTTACTTAATAACTGAATGCAGACAGTTACTGAAAAAAAATTTAAAAGATGTTTGAAATTTTATAAATCTTCATCTTTAACAAAGAAAAAAAGCAAACAATTCAACTAAAAATTCATTAATATTCGAAAAATAATTTTTCTTCAGAATATGGATATTCTTAGTATATATTATTTATAAAAGCAATTAAAGCTTCTTTTAAAAAAATTAGTTTTATTGCATTTTTTTATTTGACTATTTCGGATAAATGTTTGGAAAAACAGCCAGTATTTGGCAAATAAAATTGTTTCACAATGTAAGTCATTAACTTTTTCAATGACTTCTTTTGATAACGAACCACGAAATTGAATTTTTAAAAGTAAGTTTTCTAGAAATTTATTTTAGTTTTAATTGAAAGCTAAATGAGTAGATTTACTATGTCTTGTAAGCAAAATGTTCTGGGGTATTTTAAACAGAAATTAAACTGATTAGAATCAAAAATGTTACATTTTTTAAGAAACTTTTCAAAAATGTTTTTCGGCCATTTTTGAGTGAACAACACGAAAGACAATTCTTGGTTTAAAAATCTTACGAAAATAAAATATACATCTGTGATACGTTATTTTTGGAAATTTAGAAAATATATTAAATTAATCTGATCTGCACTAGTATTATTTATAGCAAGAAATTTAAAATAAAACTATTTCTAAAACACAGAGTTCAACTGTTTAACCATTCTACCGAATATGTTGACAGATTAGACAGGTGTGAGATGCAAGATAAGTGTTTGGCCATCACAAGTAATATAATTGTACAAATGTTTTGCTGTAAGAGGAAGAAACTCTGAAAACCATGACCTTTCAATTTACACAGAGATTACCATACAAAAAAGGAAAAAGAACTTCAAACACACAAAAGAAAATAATTATTTTAAATATAGGAAGGCAAAACGATTTGTATTAAACTTTCTAATTAGTAAATATAATCTTTGTTTAATAAGTTTATAAACTAACAACAAATCTTTGAAATATTTTTAAAATACTTTTGAAACAATATAAATTATTATAATTAAAAAAATGAAAACATTTCTTTTAAAATCTCATTAACAACTGATTTTTTCTTCAGACTAATTTCTATAAT
This sequence comes from Ascarosepion bandense, assembly GCA_037127315.1. Lineage (NCBI taxonomy): Eukaryota > Metazoa > Mollusca > Cephalopoda > Sepiida > Sepiidae > Ascarosepion > Ascarosepion bandense. Next base: position 95,859 of record JBBBDQ010002756.1, on the reverse strand, counting down.
ATATATTATTTATTAAAGCAATTATTATTTTAACACCTGGAACTTTAAAAACGACATAAAAAAATTTGCTAAAATGTCCATATTAAAACAAATTGGGTGGGGGGGGGGGGGCAATTTCTCATACAACTTTATAGTAAATCAATCCTCCAGTTCGGAAACACTGGCTTCAATTTTTTTTTAACTTGTAAGAAAGTAATAATTTTTTTATGGGAGTTTTCAATTGCCTGTAGAACGAAACAATTTCAAGGAAAATATGTCCGATTTTTTTTTTCGGGTGGCGGAGGTGTCAATAGCATGTCCAAAAGGTTTTGGAAAGTGGGGTTTCAATTGCTTATTTTGTTCAAGTTGTTTTTTTTAAGTTTCTAGGAAACTATTTCCAAATGGACTTCATGTCCAGGGCCACCCATCAGTTTTCGGTCTTTCTCCATCTTGTACTGAAGTCTCTGCAATATTCATACGACTGAATGGCAGAATTTAATGAAACTCCGTTCAATGTCGCTAATCTGGTCACCTGTATTTGGCAGACGAAATCAAAAATTAGTTGGAATATCACATGGAGTGACAATTTGGACTTATCAAAAAAATGCCCCATTCCTAATGGATATTCTGTTTTTGCATAATTGGAACATCTCCAGCACACAAACCTTATCCGATTTTAAATTTGCACATGACTTTAGCATGCCCACAGGAACACAACTTGCCATGTGCAATTAACTTGGGTATGCGCATATTCAATAACTGAATCCTTTTCGAAATTCAGTAATAGAGCCATTCTTGGAATTTCAGAAAACAACTCGTTCCAAAAAAAAAAAAAAAAAAAAAAACAGAAAGGAAAACAACAAAAAACAAAGTGACCCCAAGGTTAAAACAGAAGGGAAGAACATGTCCGAAAATAGTTAACATAAACAAAGCGACCCCAACCCGATTGGATTGAAAATGGAGGATAGATTTACTTTAACGTTGTATGAGAAAATGACCACCTCTCAAATTTGTTTATATATTGCAATTTTTCCAAAATGTTTTTGATAATCGGAATTTATAGTTAACAGTCAATACGAGTGCAGAGAAAAAATTGAAAAACGGCAAAAATAAACGTGGTGGTAGTATACTTTAGGTTCGCCGTTTTACCAAAATCCGACATTTGATTTTTCCAAGAATTTCCAAATTAACATGTTGGTCATAGAAAAGAAAAAAAATGAATTGTAATATTACGTTTTAAACTTCCGTACGGATCTGGTCACCCGCTTACATTCAAAAGAAGATTTCTTAACAAATTTTTGAACGTGTAAGAAGGAATTAAAAGTTTTAAAAAATAAATTAAAAATATTTTGATCTTTTATAAACTTTTTGATGTAAAAGTACGTTTTTAAATTTTGCGGCTTTTTCTTCATACCATGCAGGGTTTTTTTGTTTCCTTTTTCAGCAATTTAGTGGAGATAAAGATTTATATTTACCAAGTTCTTCATTTAACTCATAATGAAACAAATTTTCTGGGTAGTATTGTATTTCTACAAATTTCATTAAATTAATTGTAGTAGTGGGTAACAGATGTAAAAAATCTTTTTTTTTAACAAAGATTTTATTAAAATAATCATCTGAAAAACTTCATTCATGAGTCTTGAAAATTTCACTATAATGAGGCAATTATTTCATATTTGCTAAAATTTCCAAAATAAAGTATTTTAGCTTTTCACAGGAAAAAACAGTGCAATCCATAGTAATATTTTTGGTGAGCAGCTGACGAAAAAAGAAAAAAAAGAAAAACTAAACAAGACATTGTTTTTATAATTCCGAACGTGTTAGAAAGGATATTAAAAAAGTTAAATAATTTTAAAATACTTTAGTCTTTCTTTTTAATAATACATATTTTAACGATAATTTTTTTTATTATGCTCGGTGTTGTTTTTTCAATGAATTTGTGGATGTACCTAAAAGTTTTTTTTTGTTGGTGGGAGGTACCATATACCAACCCAATATTGAAGAGAATAATTTTATTCAAACGGACTTTTAGAAGATGACTTTTATATATATTCTCCCCACCCCATGGCTGCTATACTTAAAAAATAGAATTAAATAAATAAAAAAAAATTAAAAATGAATTTTACAAAATTTTCTTTTGGTTTATCTTAAATATACCTCTAAATTCCATTTTTTTTGTGTGGAATAATGAAATGAAATGTGGCGTGGGAAGTCAGTAAAAATAAAAAAAAATTATAAAAATTATTTGTATTCTTCCACTTAACTTTTAAGTCAGAATATGCAAAGAAAAAAATCGAGCAGGTTTCTTAGTGTTCAAACAATTCTGTTGGGATTTCTTTTTCAACTTATTTAGATTTTGTATTTTTTGTTCAGTTAACAGTGCAACACAGTCGAAATGAAAGCGCATTACACAGAGAAAAAATAGGAGGTCGAAAAAAAAAAAAAAAAAAAAACACGGCACAAAAATTAAATTACTTTTTTGGATATGAAAGCTTTCTGCACTCAGTGGAAAATCAGTTAAGCTGTGTTAGTCAAAATTTGGTTCCTAAGGAGTTTCAAATCAGTAGATTTCTTGGCAATTACAGAGCACCATGGTATTACACTTCACTAGCAAAAACAACAGTCGACACGAAAGAGTTCGAATAATCCGACATGACAACGTTATCTTTAGATTTAATATCAAACGCAAATTTGGATGAAACAAATTATTTATTTAAATGTCCAAGAATCATTATTTGTTTATGCAGTGTACATGTTTAACGTAAATTTTACATTTTCACTGATGTGCATTGTGGTGTTGTGGATATTACCTTGGAATGAGAAATCGGAGAGCCGAGTTCAATTTCTAGTTGAATTCGTTGCATTCACTTACGTGCAAATAACCTTGCGAAAAATATTAATCCGTCTCTTCCTTCCAGCAATGGGTGAAATAACAGGTCAAATTGGGTCCTATAGCCTTGGTTGGTAACCATTGTATTACAGAATATAATGACAACCAACTGTGAGAAAATCTGCCCTGTTAGTTATGTCTTGAAAGAGACATGATCGCCGAAGCGTGTATCACAATTGGAACTTAACTGACTGATATAATGATTACTGCAAAAAAATTATACAAGTCTGAATATACAGTGAGAATGAAATTTAAATCTTTCAAGCATAATCATACATATTTTACACACTCTTTGGCTGAATGACTTTCGGTCTTTCAAAAGTCCCAAATATTAATGACCACCGAAGATAATTTATATTAGACCTGTAATAAAACCTAAGTAGTAAGTAATCAGTCAGTCAGTGAAGTGCCATACGTGATACACGCTTGAACGATCATGTCTCGAAAGAGACATGAATGACTGTGCAGAAGAATTTCCCGCAGTCGGTTGCTATTATTTCTGCGGTAGATTTGTTACCAGCCAAGGCTGTAGAATCCTATCTGTCCTGTTATTTAACCCATAACTGGAGTGAAGTTACTGATAAATGCATTTCCCAAATGTATTTGCGAGTAAGTGAATTCAAGGAATTCAACGTGAAGGTGGAATGCTAAGTCAGGATTGATTATGTTGCAAAGCCTCTATTGGATTTTGTCAAGAACCTCAAGAAAATTAGCAGGAGCACCTGACCAGGTATGGCAACAGTATTTCATGCAAGGACAAATAGAAGATTGATTCTGATGAGAAAAACTTCCTGGCCGGATAGAGTGACCCAAAGTTCCTAGCAGTAGATGCAGCGATAGATTTGATGTAGTCATTCAATTTAAGGTTGTCTCATCGAGTGAGTTCACGGAGGTGCTGTGTGTTGAGATTAGCGTGATTTATTCTGATGCGAGGCAGGAAAGTTTCTCTGTGGTAGTTAAATAAATATGTTCTTACATTTGTGATCAATTCAACTAGAAAAAGTGAACAATATATATAAATAAGAATTAGCCACATGCCATAGTGGATCATTCCATGAACAGATTAATAAAAAGTAAATATTAATGTCAACATGAGATTTTCTTCTTGATAAGATGTTGAATAATGTAACGATCCACAAATAAATATTTCCTTTAAAATTTCTACATAAATTTTGTATTTTTTTAAAATCACTCATTTGAAATTATCTTTTATTGACTGTTCTTGGTCCAGTACCATTTTTTGATGTTTTCACTAGCGCATAACAACTCATGGGTTTTTGCTGCCACTTATCCATTACATCTGCATCTTCAGTGACTACGAATGACACCTCAAATTGGTTTAAATTAATTTGTATATTTAAAATATCTAATACATACTGTTTAAATAAATGTCTCTAGATTATGTTTATAATGGCAAAACATGTCAAAAGAGAGAATGTAGTGTATAGCAATTTCATGAATGTACAACAGTGAAAAATGGAGGTTTTGAAGAGCATGGAACCATCTCGTAAGGGCTGTTTTCTCCAGTTCTACCCTGACACAGTGAGATAGCAACTTTTAGGGACCCATCTATGAGCAAATAGGGAAACCCAACATACAAAAGACACAAAGTATAAAAATTCAGTTTTTTATAATAAAAAAACTAGAAGCATATTTCAGATTAAAAAATTACCAAGAATACCTACTTAAAGCAAAATGACCAACGATACATTTTATGAGAGAATTACCAGGAATACATTTTTAACAAATGATCAACAGTACATTTTATATATAGTTAAAGACACAATTACATTTCAAATATTCATATTTCAGCATTAAATAAATCAGAGAATTTGATATGCTGCTAAATTAACCAATCAACCAACCTGAATACCTTTCAAGTACTTCATAGTCCAACCCCACATTTATTTGAAAAGAAGTTAATCCATAGAACAAAAAGAAAATAATTATATTTCTCCATATTACATTAGATAATAACTCTTCACTTTCTCCTATGTTTCGGGTGGTAGTCATTATATATATATATATATATATATATATATATATATATATAAACACTCTTACTTGCAATTAAGCAGTGCAGACAGCAGAACATTTCATAAACACCAGCTATTTAGGTCTTTACGCTATGTTCTTTTGTTACTGTGTAGCATGCCTGTTCAAATCGATTATCGAATAGAATGCTGCCACTGATGGCGTTGTTTACATATCATAAAATACATTATACACTATGAAATTGCCTTTTCTGTGACATTGCGCTTATGGCCTGGTGGGCGAACATTAAACTACTGTCAAATCAGTTCAATCCCAGTTTGAAGCAAAACGGTTAATCTCTAGCTGCACTGAGGGTCTTTGATACAGCGTATATATATATATATATATATATATATATATATATATGCATAGTGTTTAATTGTGATAATATTTAGTGTCAATATTGTTTTTTCAATGGTTTTACTGATAAAATGTATTTTGGAAACATGATTTATTGTAAATTTCTGTGAGATTCCCCATAAAGAACATGATCAAAAGTGCATGTAAATAAGGGATTACAAAAACAATAGTTTTATGTAGGAGATATAATGTGGAAACACTTCAACACATCATGGGGACGTGCAAAGCCATTCAACACTGTCTTGAAGTATTTCAAAGAGTTTGCCAATCAATGATCTAACGGGTGCCTGCATGTGCAGAAGCAAGTGGAGAACATTTGTTCTGAGTTGCCATTGAGGTACTACATTGGCCTTTTGAGCATACATGTATATGGACATTTTACCTTGATCTGGTGTCAGTTTTTTGTTACAGTATTTTATTATACCGTGTATGCGTTAGGATAGAGAAGACCTCGGATCCTCTCTGCGAACAATCTTGCCAATTTTTGATCTATTTGGGTTGACCTAATGTTTGGAAAATAATCTTTGGCTCCTGTCAAGAGATTTCATATTGCCCCTATTGCCCCGTGTATTTCTGGTCAATGTTATGATTCCGTGGAGATCCGGAACGTTCCTGGGGGTCTTCCTGTTGACAAAGGTACATCTGAAATGTGGCCCTAATAGAGCATGCTTCATTAAGGTGTACTTGTATATCGTACATATTTTCTTCCGCTAGGGAAATGATTTTTTCTTTTTGTTTCTGCCCTGCTTCGTCCAGCATACATTTCTTTTTTTTTAATACTTTTCCTTTTTCTTCCCCGTAGAAGTCCAGCTGTAATAGCAACACCTTTTAACGCAGATGCACTAGCTGCTGCTGCTGTTGGTCTGACAGCTCCTGTTTACACTGATGACGATGTTGCTTCTGTTGCTGTTCTGGCAGCTTCTTTTGGAGTTGTTACTACAGAGTCTTGTGCTCCATGGTACGACAAGACTAAAATGGGATTTACAACCCTTCACAACAATGAAGACTGTCCAGCTGCAGCAGTCAAGATATCAAGAATATCTGAAAAAGACACGTGTAGAACATTGTCATCTGCAAGATTATATCCTTGGTGGGAATAACGGCTCGACTCTTCACTGACAAATCATCCTTGATTTGTGGACGCTCCACATTGCATTTGACTTTCTCACAAACACTTTCACTACAATGTTGAAATACTTGAGTGCCTCCTCCATTCTTTCGCGACTGACACAACTACCAACTTTGCGGTTTTATGACTAATGGAAGCAGGGAAATTGGAGACAATTACTAAAACGACAAAGCTGAGGGAATGGCCAGGAGCTCATGTCTCGTAATAAAGTCATGATACTTTTCCCGTTCTTTCTTGTAATATTCAGCTTTCTATTTTAGGGCTTGTTTGCTACCCAGCTGTAGTATAGTTGAGCATTAGATAACTGGCTGTTCCAGCACGTGAGGAGTCTTTTTGGTGAAGAGCCACAATCAGAAAAATCAGTTCACAAACAAAATCTAAGCAATACCAATAAACATCAGAAAAAAACAAATTGCAACATAAAATTGCAAAACAGGGGGATATATAAAAAAATTGATTTAAAATATAAAGTTATGCTTAACAAAGAAAAGCAAACGAAATGGTAAAAAATAACACCGATAAATAAATTAAAGATTAAATAATAATCAAATACACAAGAATAATTGAAGTAAAAAAAACTGGCTTAAAGAAAAAAAGAAAACGAAAGTAAAAAAAAATTAAAAACTAGTCTTTCTTTTGTTTTCTAGGCTAAGAAACAACGAAAAAAATAACTTTCCTTGAAAATACCACACACAACTATTTCGTGAAAATAAACAAAGAGCAAAACCATGATAGATTGATGGACAGATGAATGAATAAATGAAACAAATGAAGGAGGAACAGAAACAGAGAAAGGAAGAAATAGAAATAAATTGTTTCGTCTTTTAAGACTACAAAATCAAACATTACACTTAATTCATGATACTTACCTACATATGAATAAAACTATGTCGCTACATTGTTATATTCCACTAACTCTACACTGAGATTTATTAATGAGAATCCTTTTTCACCGTTCATCAAACTAATTCAGTTTACCTTCTTGTTCAGTTGATACCTCAGAGGTCAATATCTCTATAAAAATGATCATTGTTTCATTTTGATCCTCTTATCAAAAATCCCATTTTCTTTACTGTATTTCCTTTGATTTTTTCTATGTTATAGCTTTCTATCTGTTGCTATTAAATAGTTAACCTAGTTAACCAGAAGAATTTGTTAAAACAGGTGCACACTAACATAAAAACATACAAAAATACTACTGCAGGTGAGTTGAAAAGAAAAGGGAAGAATTGATGATGATGTGAGAATGCAGGCAAATTTTGGAAAATAGTGTCAGTAAAGTAAAACCTTCCAAAAATAAAATATACTAATTAAATTTACTAAAAGATTTTTTCCAGGTATTTTAAGCCAGCAATGTCATGATGCAGTTTTTGTTTGTAACGTCGGACCTCACGGGCTATTTTGCATGAATAAAGGTTATATTCAAATAATTTTTGAGGAGACATTAGACATTAATTTTACAAAATACTATTAACACTTGAATTTACCAAATGACTTTAAACAACATTTACTATTATGTATATGCATTTTAACAATATTTATGCAAATGTTTATTTAGTATTGTTCCAGATGCTTTTCAGTAGTCTATTGCTAGTCATATTAAATACGAGTATGTAATTAAAAATGTCCAAAATGTATTAGACTTCTGAAAATAAAATCCACAATAAAGAGGTTTGAATCAATCAGATGAAAATTAAACATTCTACAGGGTTCATTATGTAAAATGAAGGAATTATACATGGCTGAGCTATAAAAATACACAAAACAGAATCAGTGAACAGAGTAAAAATACTGGCAGAGATAGATGATTATCGTTTCACAATGTTTTGATATATGTAAATTTAAATAAAATAACAGACACCTAATGGAAAGTAAATGCTTTATTCAGACTACTTCATTCTCTACGTGTGAGCTCTATACAAAAATGGCTCATCTGTTCCATTCAGCTTGAATAGTAGCCAAATCGAGTAACTTGTAAAGATGAAAAATACATTATATTAAAAGTCACTGAGAAAGAATGTTTCTATTAATTGAAACAAATAAAATAAATCTGACCCGATGAAAAAATATTTTTATTTTATTTGTTTTTTTTAAATATTGAATTAAATTTATTTTACATTAATAAACTTTGCAAATCATCATACATGCAGCTCTCACTACTGTGTGTTGTGTATGTCAGATAAGACATGATATTTATGGAAATACCAACTCCAAAATGCTGACACTGAAAATGCAGCTCAATGATACTGGTTTCTCTGAGAAGGCTGATTTGCTTATTTTACAAAAGCAATATCACCCTCTGATAAAAAAAATGAATATAATGTAGAATATTCTAACATTAAAAAAATAAAAATATTCAGATATGATTTCTAGCCTGTGTGTGTTTGCATATGGTGGTTAAATTAAAACCTCTGTAAAAATAGAGAACCACACATTTCATAATATGGTCTCTTTCCAGTATGTATAAGCACATGGAAAACCAAAGTCAACAATTTCGAAAAGCAGATCCCCAAATTTCACAAGAATGTTGTTTCTCTCAAGTATGTTTTCGCATATGGCGAAACAAGGATAATTTAACCCTAAATGCAGATCCACAAATTTCACAAGAATATGGTTTCTCTCCAGTATGTGTTTGCATATGGACCACCAAATGTGACTTCCTTGAAAATGCTGATCCACAAATTTCACAAGAATGTGGTTTCTCTTTGCTGTGTGTTCGCATATGAATCACCAAAACTGACTTCCTTGAAAATGCAGATCCACAAATTTCACAAGAATATGGTTTCTCTCCAGTATGTTTTCGCATATGAATCACCAAATGTGACTTCTGTGCAAATGCTGAATCACAAATTTCACAAGAATGTGGTTTCTCTTTGGTATGTGTTCGCATATGAATCACCAAATGTGACTTCTGTGCAAATGCTGAATCACAAATTTCACAAGAATGTGGTTTCTCTTTGGTATGTGTTCGCATATGAATCACCAAATGTGACTTCTGTGCAAATGCTGAATCACAAATTTCACAAGAATGTAGTTTCTCTTTGGCGTGTGTTCGCATATGAACCACCAAATTTGACTTACTTGAAAATGCAGATCCACACATTTCACAAGAATATGGTTTCTCTCCAGTATGTGTTTGCATATGGACCACCAAATGTGACTTCCTTGAAAATGCTGATCCACAAATTTCACAAGAATGTGGTTTCTCTTTGCTGTGTGTTCGCATATGAATCACCAAAACTGACTTCCTTGAAAATGCAGATCCACAAATTTCACAAGAATATGGTTTCTCTCCAGTATGTGTTCGCATATGAATCACCAAATGTGACTTCTGTGCAAATGCTGAATCACAAATTTCACAAGAATGTAGTTTCTCTTTCGCGTGTGTTCGCATATGAACCACCAAATTTGACTTACTTGAAAATGCAGATCCACACATTTCACAAGAATATGGTTTCTCTCCAGTATGTGTTTGCATATGGACCACCAAATGTGACTTCCTTGAAAATGCAGATCCACAAATTTCACAAGAATATGGTTTCTCTCCAGTATGTGTTTGCATATGGACCACGAAATATGACTTCCTTGAAAATGCAGATCCACAAATTTCACAAGAATATGGTTTTTCTCCAGTATGTTTTCGTATATGGACCACCAAATTTGACTTAAGTGAAAAAGCCGATCCACAAATTTCACAACAATGTGGTTTCTCTTTGGTGTGTGTTCGCATATGAACCACCAAATTTGACTTCTTTGAAAATGCAGATCCACAAATTTCACAAGAATATGGTTTCTCTCCAGTATGTTTTCGCATATGAATCACCAAATTTGACTTCTTTGAAAATGCTGAATCACAAATTTCACAAGAATGTAGTTTCTCTTTGGTATGAGATCGCCTATGGACCCGCAAATTTGACATATCTGAAAATTCAGATCCACAAACTACACAAGAATATGGTCTTTCTCCAGTATGTATTCGTTTATGGTGCGTCAAAGATGACATCTTTAAAAATGCAGATCCACAAATTTCACAAGAATATGGTTTCTCTCCACTAAGTTTCCACATATGAATCACCAAATCTGAATTCTGTGAAAACGCTCATCCATAATTTCACAAGAAAGTGGTTTCTATCCGATATGTGTTTGTATATGGCGCACCGAAGATGGCTTCTTTGAAAATAAAATCCACAAATTTCACATGAATGTGGGTTTTTCTCTGCTGATCCAGAAACCACATAGTAGTATGGTTTCTCTCCAGGGTGTGTTCGTCTGTGACGAACCAAATATGACATCTACGAAACTGCAGATCTGCAAATTTTTCAAACATATGATCTTTCTCCAGTGTGTGTTATCATATGACATAGCAAAGATTATTTGCGGGAATATGCAAATCCACAAACTTTACAAGAATGTATATTCTCTGCAGTTTTTATTTTCCTATCACACTTCCAATGTGATATATACGAGTAGATGAATTCATAATCCTCACAAAGATTCTCTTCTGTCTCCGTTAGCAAATAGTGCTTCAAATGTGACTCCTGTAAAGATACACACCCAGAAACTTCTTAAGAACATGATTTCTCTTCAGTGTATATTTGCATATGGCAGTTCATATAAGATAAATACGTAAAGGCAGAACGTCAAAATGTGGTTTCTCTCCAGTATGTTTCCATGTAATATCATGAATTCCTTGAAATGCAGATCCTCCAATTTCACAAGAACATGTGCTTTTCAATATGGCTTACTAAATCTAAATCTAAATTATTCCAAATGTTTGCAAACATTGCACAAACATGATTTCTTTGTTCTAATACAATTACACTAAGTTTCTATAAAAACTGAAAACTGCACAATTTGAAGTATGTGACTCCTTGGCAGTTAATTTGATTTTGTAAATACAGATACACAACTTTTACATAATAACAGCATATATGTCATCGTTGTTAACAAAGTCAAAAAACTTGTTTTCTTTCATTTCAATTTCCAAATAATATCAGGTTATATTAAAATGATTTTCTGTTCAGTCGAAACACCTGTCAAGAAAAAAATGTATTTTAAAAGAGACAATGAATAATAAATGAAATCAGTTTATATTTTAACAAATTTATCAAAATGACAAGTTTAGTCCAACACACAGACAACAATGCAGCAATAAGGAAAAAAAATCAATAAGTTTTATTTAAATTACATTTGAGAAAATATGTGAGTAGAGTAATAATAACATTTTTCATAAACAATTCCTTCCACTTAAAAAAAACTCAATTTTCACTAAATTAAAGCAGACAACAACAAAGCAATTATCAAAAAAGGTAAACAACAATCAAGAAAACAACTCTTAGATATGAATCTTGAAGTGAGAAAAAAAAGCATTAAATTTGATACATAAGCACCAAGGAAAGCTTTGAAGAATGAAGAATCAATTTCAAATATCAAGTAATAAAATACTTTTTATACACATTGTATAAAACATGGTGATTGTAATCTGGCAATTATTATCTTGATATGAATCAAAATTACAACTAAATATTGTTACAAAGATGTTGCAACAAATATAAAACTTAAAATTAGAAGAGAAGTTTTAGCTTCCTGCCAAAAGTTACGGCCAATGTTTTCTAGTCTGGGAGTGGATGGTTCCTTTCGCAGGGTCAGAATATGCTTAAGGAAAATAATCAATAGAGATGAACAATAAACACCATTATAAAAATTTAATATTTAATAGAGAACGAACATAATATAAGGAAACATGTATGGGTGGAAATTTTTGTGAAATGAAGGCAATAAGAGAATTGAAAATTTTCGTTGGTTATCTCAAATCAAAAATTATTTGTTTCGTGTCTCTTTTTTTAATATTTTACATTTGTCTTTTCCCTTCATTTTTTTTAGTTCAGGTTTTTAATTCTTTGTTACCCCCTTGAGAGTGTCATTCAGCAAACTTCACTATCTTCTGTTCCCAAGTGGAGTTCATTTCGTTTTGGCAGTTTTCAACACCACCTAAGTTATCTTTCTCTTGTGAAAATTCAACATTGAGTTGCCTGATATCTTCTCAGTTTATCTTAACTGGATAAACATCATGCATGACTTTATATTTAGTGATTAACATAAATGGTGATTCAGAGTTGCTGTTTTGTTTGTGAGTGGTCAATTGAATAAATGTTTATATGTGGCATGATATTAATGTAAGTGCGGTAGTTAAAATATTCCACATCTTCATTTCGCAACCTCCAAACGTGTAAGGTCTGCAATCCAGCTCTTAATATGTGGGAATGGAATACACGTCTTGGTCACTTCATTAATCAATCTCTTAATTTGACGATAACTTGTGGAGTATACTTTATATCTTAAGATTTGCAGTCTAACTGATTGACTGCATTTTCCTACACAATTCTTTGCATCCAGTCACGAAACTCCACACATGTGATGTTCTACTTCAGCCATCAAGTAGTCTGATTTCCAAGGGTTGCTACTTAATTTTAGATGTATTAACTCGACTGCTGATTTCAAAGATTATATATATATATATATAATATAAAAAAAAAGTGATAGCTTATAGACAGTAAATAACTAATGCTGGTGGTGGGGTGTTAAGTGTGTGTATATGTGGTGATGTAGCAATGTCAGCACCATGGAAATAATCTAATCATTAAGAAAAAATTGATATAAACCAATCTGTATGAAATCTATCGAACCAAAGATGGTCTTGAAATTTATATGAAAAGTTGTTTACTTTCAAATAGTTATTATATGCATCATGAAATATTCTTGGGATATAAAGAAATATAAATAATAAAAATGTGGCTTTCAAAATCTGATACAAATTAACTAAGTATTGATTATGTATAAAAGTACCATTAATTAGTAACTGACAAAAATTATTTGCAGAAGTATCCATTTGAAATGTTGCAAGTAATGATGCTTCATTTGATTACCTCAGTGGAATAATTTATAAAAGACTAACATATTTGTCTTTTTTTAAATGTGAAAGATCACTGGAGAAATTCTGTTTAATGCTTATATAAAATTTATAAAAAGAGTGATTCCTATAATATAAGAGAGAAATGTCCACCTAAATATAAAACTTTTCTAAAAACTGTTTATATTTTCACAAAGGTGTTTTAAAATTAAATGTGAATGGAAAATCATGCCAATAAAATAAGCTAATTTTTGACAAGGTACCCTGATTCACTAAAGAAAATTAGCATACCAAGATGAAAAAAGGTCCTAAACTTAAGAAAAACTATGTTTTATTGTCAAAATCTTGATGTTCTTAAGAGGAAAGACTAATGGATATTTTGATAATTAAATTATTTTGGTGTTTCTTTTTAGAACTTTGAAACTTTGGTTAAAATCTTGTTTTTTTTTTTGCAGTGTAAATTCCAATGAATAGTACAAGAAATTTTAGTGTCTTTTGCATTACAAATCACATTGATTTGGAAATTTCAGCAAAAATTCAAATTGTTGGATTTTAATGAAACTTCCACGTTTTATTCACATAAGAATGAAATCATTTCAGAAATGTCTGTTTTTACAAAATCTTCATAAATTTTTTTTTCCATTAAATCCATACTTTCTAACTTTCGAGAATTGAATTTTGTCTCAATGTTCATATTATTTAAAAGTAGAACTGTTAAATTTTAATACTTTTCTCTTTTAAAAACACGGACAACAAAATCTATGCTCTGAATCATAAAATTAGAAATGTAATGAAACTACAAATAATTTGATTAGAAAAACATTTTTATTGATTTTATGAATAAGATATATGATAGAAACAATTCAGAAAAATGATCTGATGAGAAGTCATTTATATGTTAATATTGCATTGCCATGGTTAAGGAATATTGCTTTCAAGTGAAACCTATATTTGCTAATTATAAATAAAAAAAAGTTGAGTGCAATTCTTCAAACACCAATATTTTAAAATGTGTTTCAAATTATTTGGTGCATGTATAAACAGGCTGACTTTTGTTAAATCTGTTATATCCGAAAATAACATTAGCAGAAATTAAGAGTGACAAGAACAGTAAGTTGAAAGCCAAAGTACATAAAATTCCATAAAACCTTAGATTATGGAGAATATTTTGTTAAATTTTTAGGATTACTGAGTAGTTAAAAATTATATGAAAAAAGGCGCTCATGTTATATTTTGTGTAGATTTTATAGAGATGTTCATAGTAGAAAAATTGTACTTAAATATTACACTTTCAACACCACAAATAAAGAGCGACTGCCATGTGATTAAATGCATTTCTGACATATTTTAAAATAAAATTAGTATTTGTTTCAAATCAGATTAATTAAACTTTAAATCAGCTAATATTCCTCAAATACAGTTTTACAAAAATGAATTTTATCTTTGAAAACAAATAATTACATTACAATGAAAGATGAGTAAAAATGTCATTAAAATCAGCAATTGTAGCCATTTAAAATGAAAACTCCTTTCAGTCAATTTGGATCATTTTTAAATATAGTGAAGTGTTTTACCTATTGGGAATATTAACTGAAACCTGTTTGCTAGTAATTGAAATTAAAATAAAAACTAGATTTTTCAATTTGAATTATTATAATACTACCAGTGGTTATAAGCATAGTTAAAATAATTTAAACTTATGAAAGAAAATTATTATTAAATACAGAAAATTTATAAACAGAAGGAAGAGAAAGAAAAGAAAGGAAAAGGAATGAACAGTATAGATAGAAAGGAAGTTGAAGTTAACGTCTTACATCGACACGAGCGTGTATTGCAATTCATCCGCTTTCTTAGAAAAATATGACATGGAAATTTAATATTAAAATTTAGTTATAAATACAATGAGACATGTACGGTAAAATATAAATTGTAAATCATAATTTATAATACCAATTAAAATATAACCATAGTATTGTATTATAAATATAGTTAAAAAATTAACACTTATATAAGGTAAATAAAATATTAAAATACAATCTTACAAAAATATTTTAAATAATATTAATAAAAATAAATATATATATCAAAATAGTATTGGGTGGCACATCCGTTCAAGACTACCTTCATTTTGCGATTTGAAAGGAATGACTTGATAAGGTCAAACAACTGTCTAGTTATATCATAGCCGAGGAGCTTGCATAGAAGGCCAGCATTCCAGAATGTCAAACGCTTTGGAGAGGTCTAGGGCAACAGTTCAGGCTTCGCCGTTTTTATCGAGAGCCTGCTGTATATACTCAGTGATGGACGTGAGCATATCAAATGTAGACCTATTGAAACGAAAACCATATTCTTTGTCAGAGAAAAGTCTGTCGGCTGTAAAATGTTGTATACCCTCAGCATTTATGATGGCTTTCAACACTTCGACAATAACTTCTAGAAGGCTGATAGTGTGGTAATTAATGGGGTTAGAGTTTTCTCCGGCATTTTTATATTTAAAATCCACAGAGGAGGATTTCCAGCAGGCAGGAAAGTAAGAAGCAGGGAAGCAGTAGGTATAGAGTTTTGAAGCACATTTCTATAATACAATGATTGGGATTCCGTTACAACCGCTCACTTTATGGGGTTCAAGCTTTGAAATGTAACAATTCCGTTGCTGAATATATTTAATTTAATCTAATAGCATGAAATTAAACTAAAATCAAACCTACTAAGCACAGTTAGCTATCTCTATCTTTCTGTTAAGGCTGGCATCAAATATTTCATCGCAGCCAGGAAGTTGCACTAGTCTCCTTGGTTCTCTATCGCTTGCTCAGTCGCCATAGCCCATCGAAACCACCTTTTCCGGCTTTATCGGAGTCACGTTTTGGACTATAACAGGCGCCTTTGCCTCTGCTCTCAACGAGTGCAAGAAGATACTTAAAGAAGCCAAGCTGTTTGCAGCCAGAATGAAGCAGCGCATAGCATCCCATACGTTCTGTTCTACAGACTACGGGAGGCTCTGTAAAAGTGTACTAAACAATAGCGAACCCGCAATCCCCCACTATAATCAACGACTATGAAGTCCTCATCTCTACAACAGACAGGGCTGAGTGCTTCGCTCACAGTTTCTCCACTAACTCGACACTCGACTCTTCTAGTGTATCTGTACCCCAATTCCCAACCCAAACTGAAGCCTAACTGAACGATATCCACATTACCCCCTCGGTTGTCTCTAAAGTAATTTGAAAGCTTAACCACCATAAAGTAAGCGGTGGTGAGGGAATCCCAATCATTTTTCGGAATAAGTGTTCCCCTGAACTATCCTCTGTTCTCTCTCAAACTATAACTACTACCTCTCAGCGTCTTGCTTTCCTGCCTGCTGGAAGTCCTCATCCATGGTTCCTGTATAAAAAAAACACAATTGATCCCTCTGACTCCTCTAATTATTGACCGATCAGCCTCCTACGGATGTTTGGCAAAGTGTTCGAAGCCATCATCTCACGGCCCACAGTCTATTCTCTGACAAACAGGATGGTTTCCACTGTACCATGTTTACTGCTGATATGCTCAAAACTATCCCTGAGTATATGCATCAGGTTCTTGACAAGAACGGCGAAGCCCAAACTGTTGCTCTAGATATCTCCAAAGCGTACGACAGACTCTTGCATGCTGGCCTTCTGTGCAAGCTGCGAGGTTATGTTATAACTGGACAATTGTTTGACCTGATCCAGTCATTCCTTTCAAATCGCACAATGAAGGTAACATTAAACAGACATACCTGCCAATACTATCATACGAATGCGGGTGTCCCTCAAGGCTCTATTCTAGGTCCTATGCTTTTCCTTATCTGCATTAACGATCTATCAGATCTAAGATCCCAAGTAGGCATATACACTGACGACACTACAGTTTACTCTCACATCGATCAAATATCTGCTGACGCTGACAAAGCAAACCTCGCTGCTGAGCTTGCAAAGGACCTCCGATCCATGGCGGACCGAGGTAAGAAATAGCTTGTGAATTTTTATGCTTCCAAAAAGAAATTGCTACATATTAACCATCACAGACAATTGCTCCTAACCACCATTAGCATAAGTTATTTTTCACAACTGCAGTAGCTTGGTATTGAACCCACTGGAACTAACAACTGCCTATATCTTCTGTGCCATGTGTCCTTGAAAAAGAAGAACGCCAAAGCATACGACGGACAAAACATAAAAAAGGCAATAAATATGAGGACAACTAATCAAACAATGGAAAAGAAAAAAAAGACAAACATGATTTGAAAATTCTTTTAAAATTCAAATAAGTGTTTGATTTTAATGAAACTTTCTAGATTTATTCACACATTAAATTATCTGCATTTTTAACATCTGTTATTCTCACTTAATGAAATTTTCAGAAATTAAATTTTGTGCAGTTTCGTATTTAAATTAGTTGAAGAAAATAAAAGCAGGACACTAAGTAAATTTTTTCTTTATCTCATGCAGCTACACATTTACCAAAATTCTGCTGTAAAACATAAAAAATGTAATCAAACTAAGACATTATTTAAATAGAAAAGCCTTTCTTTTTATAAAAAATATACATGAACATCATTTTCCTCAGAAAAATATCTTTGTCAATGAATAATGAATTTTTCAAAGAATTTTATTATGTTTATTTTAAAAGTTTAAACAGAATAATCTATAAATCACTGAAAAAAATTCTGCACCGGTTATGTGGCATTGTTATTAAGTAAAAAGTATATTTAGTGAAATCACACAACATTCCTTTTTAAAGAATTTTGAATATTCTTTATATTTATAAACCTGCCTATTTTCTTTTAAACGGTGGGCCATACGCAACAATGAAAAAATCTTGAAATTTTATAAATTATTATAATAATAAAAGAAAAAGTAAAAAAATATTATTTTAATATTTCAGTATTAAAACTTTCTTTGGACTACGTGCAAATATCCTTGGAAAGATAATTATCAGTGTCTTTGATCCAGTTATGGGTTAAATAACAGGACAGATGGGTGCTATCACCTTGGCTGGCAAACAGTCTACCACAAAAAGTAATAGCAACCTACTGCGGGATAATCTGCCTACTAAGTCATTTCTTATTCGAGACATGATCACCCTAGTGTGTATCACGTATGGCACTTAACTGACTGATTGATAATGTCCTTAATATATATTATTTATAAAAGCAATTAAAAGCTTATCTAATTAAATATATTTTTATTGCATTTTTATTTTTCTATTTGGAGAAGAGTTTTGTAAAAAAAAAAAAAAAGAAGCCAAATGTGTGAACAAAAACACATTCTGTACATACTCAATGTGTACTACGTTTTTTACGTAATAAATGAAATTTTCACTACAAAATTCTATTTCGTGAAATTTCATGAATTTACGTGGAAGTGGGGGATAACAAATGCAACAAAAAACTATTTTTAGCATGATTTTCTAAAAATTATTATTTCAAAAATACTGTCATTCATTTGTGAATAATTCCGTAAATTTCCATGAAAATCCGATAATTGATTTTTGCAAGAATTTCCAAATTAATGTGTTTTTCATCGGTAAAACAGAGTTACCTTCACATTATCCATTGAAAACTCTGGTAACTGTTTCGTTACCATTTGATAAAAATAAAAAAAATAAAATTTTTTTTTACCAAAATTCCGAACGTGTTGGTACTGATTAAATCATTGTAAAAATAATTGAAAATACTTTCATATTTCCTCTTAATAATAAAATTGTCATAGAAAAATTTCATGTTCATTTCGTTTTGGGGCCTTTTTTTTCTTCATACAATGCTCTTTTTCTCAGCGAATTCGTCGAGATATCTACGAGTCTAACAGCTATTGCCGAGTTTAAAATTTATTGTTTTAAAACTTAGTAAATAGTTATTTGAAATCATTAATTATGCTTACAATCTACTCTCACTCTTTTCCGCTTTGGATTGACCACTTATTAGTTTAGTTTTTTCTTTTCGAACGGCGTATTTCGTGAATCTTGAGAGGGATTGGAATGTTAATAGTGTCATATATTACACCCATCGCTGTTTTCTCATGAAACCCATTACCAGCCTCATCAGTTAGGCGTTTTCTAAGCTGATTTATGTGTCAACTATGTAAGAATTGGGTGACACTTTACTATATAAATCATATATCCAATTTTTTTATCATACCCATCTCCAAAAAAGATTAGTTGTCTTTAATTAATTTAAAATACAACAGACATAGCTATCAATCAAAATTCCCATATTAGTACTCCCTGGTTGGCTAGCGTGAAATCTTTGAAAATATGTTTCTGGGGTGTTAATGGCAATATGGAATCACACCATGTCCCCTTCATAATAACACCCCATCACATTTAGAAAAAACGTCAGTAGCTTTTATTTCCTTAATATATTCATCATGGCAAGAAATGTTTTATTTGTTTCAGAGTCACTGGAAATTTCCTCACAGTATTAAAAAGAGTAGATTGAATTCTCCCTCAGACTGAAGAGAAGCAAGCACTTTATTTTCCAGTGGTTCTTTGTACTTGGGAACTAATCTTGTCACCATCTGCATGGCCGAATTTTTGCGTTGACACGTACTCGTAATGTTCTGACCAGTAAAAGTAAAATAACCTTTGGTGTCACAGGGGTTACGGCGCCTGCGGATCCGAAAGGGAACGGGATAAGAAGGGACGCCAAGCAGGCTAGCAGTGTTCGTCTTCGCTCTCTTATTAATCATCATCCATCCTGCGGACACAATGGTGTTAGTCGATGTTTAGCAAGCATCGATTGTCTCCAAAACCAAACATTACATTACTCAATTCTAAAATTCTCATTCAACTGTATTGTACCCCATCACTTACGTCTATTGGTTGTATGTACAGGCAAACCTTTCTCTGGACCAAAAATGGTGAGTAATGGCTTGTGTTCTGTCTATAGGGAGAGTTGCCGACTAGAAATATATTGGTGGAACTTTGCGACAAAGAATATAATCTCAACTCTTTTTCAATCTGAGAATACATTTCTACAGGAAGCAAAACTCTCAAAGTATTTGATTTTTTATAGTTCTAGTCTTTTTGTGAAGAATGTATGTTCCTACGTTATACGAACTACCATCGCTAGCACCAATGATTTCCAAGTCCGGATCGTAATAGGTACGAAACAAGTCAGACGGTAGAGTTTTCTTTATTTTTTCAAATGCCTGCTGGGATTCTGCTGTCAAAATCCAGGGCCTATCTTTTTTTTAATTATTCATTAAGGGGAACAAACAAATCGTGCATAATTGGTCTGAATGCCTGGTAATAATTTGCTAGGCTTCGGAAGCTCTGTAATGAAGTGATGTTATTGGGTACCGCCATGTCATTAATCATGATAGACCGTTCAGGATTCAGTCTTCTACCATCCTTGTCTATTATGTATAATATATATTTGATTTTTTCCATGCAAGAAATAAATAAACAAAATATAAAGAAAATCACATTTTATCTAATTTTGAAATGGTAGGTTTGGATTTTAGGAAAGACTGTGTACATGATACTTATGTTAGATTGCTTTGGTTTTTCATTAGAATATCATTTAAATAAGCAACTGCAAAAATCAAGTCCACCCAGCATGGTATCTATGATTTGTTGAAATATTGTTGGCGCTACATCGACACCAAATGGTAAACGTTCGAATTTAATTTATCTAATCAACGATTCGTATTTATACTGAATTTCGAAATCAACTCGTCAACAGAAATTTGTAAATAAGCATTTACAAGCTCAATTTTTGATAACAATTCCACACCCTCCATTAATCTTTGAGAAAATGCCTTTGAGACCAGAAAAAGGGAAGTGCTAACCCTTTAGAACAACATTAAATCCTGTATCATAATTATCCTCATATCTTCTCAAGTAAGACGCAAATGGTATGCGTTTCTCAGGCGCATATGTAAAATACTCTATCCCACTCCAAAGGGTGTCTTGTGCAAAAGGAAGTTCATTTTCACTGGTATTCGTTCATCGTATTAGTTCCAACACTTGCTTCTGAAATTTGATCTGTCTTGATTTTCCTTCTGAATTTGAAGATAATTTTCCATTTTTTCTTGTGCATTCTGGTACTTTACCTGCTTAAATAAAATGTTTTTGAACACCATTTCGTGTATTTTTCCTTTTCAAGTAGTACTTCACGAAAACTAGTGTTTTCAGAGTGTTTCTTTTTACTCCCGGTCGTCTTCGCAAATCCTAGTACAAATATTTGTCGTAAATTTTCGTCGCTAATTTGTTGTGGATTTTTTGTGGTGAAAACAGCAGGCAGGTTCAAAACAATATTAGCACAACAAGAACATATATACAACGAAGTGTTAATCACTAAATATAAATAAGGAAGTCTGAATGGTATTATAACGCTGCTTATTGCCAGACTCGTAACTAGCTTCAACTGCATATGTTTACTACGTCGCAAGAAGTCACGCATTTAAGTATATATAATTAGATGTCATTTCTTGCAGAAGAGAACCATAACACGGAAAAGTTTGATAAAACCTGACAATTATTTGGTTTTTGCAAGAATTTCCATTTCGATGTGCTTTTTATGACAATATGATGTACATATTCCCAATACAAATGTTGTGTTAGCTGTAAATCATCAAAATTCAAAAAATAAAGAAATAATAATGATTCATTATAAATTTTATTTATCAATGAATGAAGACTGAAAATTTAAATATAACCAGATAATTTGAAGAATTGATATATTTTGAAATATTCACTGATATCAAAAAGAAAAAAAAACGCCATTAAGCTTCATGAAATCTAAGTGAAAGTTTAATAGGAGGAACGACACATGGCCCTTTAATGTTATGTCATTTATGGGAAACCATACCAAAAAAAACAAAAAACAAAAAAAAAAACTATTCTACATAAAAAATAATTATTTTAAAAATCTTAGTGTGAAATGATTTGTATTGAGCTTTCCAATTTTCGATGAAATACAGTCTTTGAATAACTGAATGCAAACAGTTACTAAAAAATTTTAAAAGACGTTTGAAACTTCATAAATCATCATCTTTAACATAGAAAAAATGCAAGCAATTCAATTACAAAATCATTAATAACCAAAAAATAATTTTTCTTCATAATATGGACAGACTTAATATATATTATTTATAAAAGCAATTAAATGCTTCTTTACAGAATAGTTTTAGTGCATTTTGTATTTGATTATTTCGGATACATTCCTGCAAAAGCAGCTAGTGTTTGGCAAAAAGTGTCAATAACATTTTAATGATTTCTTCTGATCACCAACTTTTAAATTGAATTTTCAAAAGTAAAGTTTTTGAAACTTACTCAGCTAAATGAGTAAATTTACTAATTCTAGTAAGCAAAATACTCTGGGGTATTTCAAACAGAAATTAAACTGATTGGAATTTAAAATTTTCTATTTTTTTAAAAATCTTTTTAAAAATTTGCTTTCGGCCATTTTTGAGCGATCAACACAAAAGTTAATTCTTACTTAAAAAATCTTGCAAAAATAAAATGTACATCTGGGACATTATTTTTGGAAATTTAGCAAATTTAATATTTAATTAATTTGATTCGCACAAGTATTACTTAATTATAGCAGGAAATTTAGAAAATCATTTCTTAAATCCAGAGTTCAACTGTCTAACCATTCTACCGAATGTGTTGACAGATTAGACAGGTATGAGATGCAAGATAAGTGTTTGGCGATCACAAGTGACATAATGGTACAATTTGTTTCCTGCAAGATGAAGAAACCCTGAAACACATGACCTTTTAATTTACACAGATTACCATACAAAAAGGAAATTCAAATACACAAACGAAAATACTTTTAAAATAAGAAGGCACAACGATTTGTATTAGACGTTTTAATTAGGAAACAAATTATTTCCTAAGTTTATAAGCTAACAAATCGTTGAAATATTTTTTAAATTCATTTGAAACTATATAAATTATCATAATTTAAAAAAATGAAAGCAATTTTTAAAAATTTTCATTGTTAATTGAATTTTTTTCTTCAGATTAATTTCTCAAATTTATATTATTTATTAAAGCAATTAAAGCTTATCAAATTAAGTGTCAGTTATAATGCATTTTTATTTTACTATTGGGAGCAGAGTTTCAGAAATAGTCAATTTTTCTCAAAAAAATAATAGATGATTTGCATTCCACAAAGATTCCTGCGTTTAACTAATGAAACTAATTTTCGCAACAAAATTTTTAGTTTTTTAAAATATTATGGATTTACAATACATGGAGGTAGGTAACAGAAGTATGTAAAGATTTATAAAAATAATTTCATTCAATTGTAAATAATTCTTGCAAGTTTTACTGGCGGAACTGAAGTATAATACCACCACATTTATTTTCACCGTTTTTCAATTGGTTTCAATTTTTTCACCGTAGTCCTATTGATTACCCACTGAGCTTTACGATTATCAAATAAAAAAATGAAAATAAAAATAAAACAAAACTGTAAGAAGTACAATAAACAATTTTTTTTGGGGGGGGGGGGGGCTCAGTTTCTCATAATAGGCGAAAGTAAATCGATCCCCATTTTGAAATCAGTCACCTGGACGACATTACCGTCAACTGTAAATTTGTACATTATAAATTATTTTTAAACCGTTTTTCAATACAATGTTACTTTTTTTTGTTTTTACACCTGAAACTTCACCAACGACATAAAAAGTTTGCAAAAATTTCAATTTTAAAACAAATTGGTAGTGGGGGGCAATTTTACATACAAATTTATAGTAAATCACTCCTTCAATTCGGAAACACTGGCTTCGATATTTTTTCTTCAACTTGTAAGAAAGTAATGAAATTAAACATGTATATGTTTAATAATTTTATTAGAGCAGGGGAATTTTTTATTAGTGTTTTACATGCCATTTTTTTTTGTTTTAAATATGAAATTGTTATTTTTTTTCATCCTATTTCAAAAAAATTATACCCAAATTTATTTTTTTGGTGGGTGGCGGTGTTTAATAGAAGGTTTAATTTTTTTTTTGTTTTAATTTTTTTCAATAGCCTGTACAAAAAAAAAAAAAACTATGTTCAAGGAAACTATACCCAATTATTATTTTTTTGTGTGTGTGTTTTCAATATAGTATATCCAAAATTTTTTGCGGAGTGGATTTCAATAGCATATTTTTTCTAAGTTGTTTTTATTTTAATTTCAAGGAAACTATTTCCAAATGGACTTCATGTCCTGGAACACTCATCAGTTTCCGCTCTTTCGCCATCTTGATTGTACAGACGTCTCTGCAATATTCATACCACTGAATGGCAGAATTTAATGAATCTCCGTTCAATGTCGCTGAACAGGTCACCAGTACTTGGCATACGAAATCAAAAATTAGTTAGAATATCACGTAAAGTGACAATTTGGACTTATCAAAAAATGTCCCATTCCTAATGAATATTTTTTTTGCATTTGGAACATCTCCAGCAAACCTTATCCGCTTTGAAGTTTGCACATGCCTTTAGCAAGATGTGTTCCTGTGGGCATGCTATGTGCAATTAACTTTTGGGTATGCGGATATTCAATAATGACTGAATCCTTTTTGAAATTCTTCAATGGAGCCATTCTTGGAGTTTCAGAGGAAGATGCCATCGGAAGTTATGAAGAAAACGTGAGAAAGACACGAACAACACGTTAAAAAAGAAAAGCAAAAAACAAACAAGAACACGTCCCAAAACAGTTAAACAAAGCGATCCCAACGCAATTCAATTGAAAATGTAGGATCGAATTACTTTAAGGTTGTATCAAAAACTGACCCCCCACCCACCAAAATTTGTTTATTGCAATTGTTCCAGATTTTCTTTTGTTAATCGGAATCTAGTTAACAATCAAGAGGACTGCGATGAAAACAAATTGAAAAAGGGCAAAAAGAAACGTGGTTGTAGTAACCTTCAGGTCCGCCGTTTAACTGAAATCCGACAATTTGATTTTTGCAAGAATTTCCAAATTAATATGTTGGTCATCGAAAACAAAACGAATTGTAACATTACGTTTTTAAGCTTTCATATGGATTTGGTTACTTGCTAACATTCAAAACAATATTTCTAACCAAATTTTTGAACGTGTAAGGAGGCATTAAAAGTTTAACGAAAATGAATTAAAAATATCTTGATCTTCCATAAACGTTTTGATGAAAAAAAAAAAAATAAGTTTTTAATTTTTTTTTTTGTAGGCATTTTTCTTCGTACTATGCAGTTTTTTTTTTTTTGGTTTGTTTGTTTCCTATTTTTAGTGGAGATAAAGATTAATTTATTTCCTAAGTCTTTCATTTAAGTAATAATGAAACGAAGTTTCCGGTTGGTATTAATTTGCTAGAAATTTCACTAAATTAATTGCGGTGGGTGGGTAACAGATGTAAAAAAAATACTTTTTACCAATATTTTATTAAAATAATATTAAAAACTTCATTCATTTTAATAAGTCTTGCAAATTTCAAGAAAATCAGAGAATTATTATTTCATATTTGCAAAAATTTCCATATAAAAGTGTTTTGGTTCTTCACAGGAAAAAAAAAGTGCTAATCCATATTAATCTTTTTAATGGATAGCTGACGGAAAAACAAAAAAAACAAAAACAAACAAACAAAAGAGATTTTTATCACTTTCAAAGATGCTAGAAAGGATTTTTAAAAAATTTAAATAATTTGAAAATACTTTAGTTTTTCCACTTAAGATTTTGACGATAATTTGTTTTTTTTATTATGCTCGGTGTTGTTTTTTTCAGTGAATTTGTGGATGTACCGAAGAGTTTTTGTGTTGCCCGAAATAGCACAGAGTGGGGGAGGTTACCGGAAAAAAACCAACCCAATGTTGAAGAAAATTTTATTAACACGCACTTTTACAAGATGACTTATTATATTCTCCCCACCCCATGAAAACAATTCACCGATTTTTCTATTGAAAAGTGGCAAATATATTTTCATATATTTTTTTCTACCAAAAGGAATATTTTTCATTTGGCTATTATACTTAAAAAATAGAATAAAAAAAATAAACTTCAAAACGAATTTTATAAAATGTAAAAAATGTTATTTGGTTTATCTTAAATAAACATCTGAATTTCATTTTTTTTGTGAGGAATAACGAAATGGCGTGGGAAATCAGTAAAAAAAAAGAAAAAAAAATTAAAAATCATTTATTTTCTTCCACTTACCTTTCAAATCAGAATATGCAACGAAAAAAAAATCGAGCTGGTTTCTTAATGTTTAAACAATTCTGTTAGTATTTCTTTTTCAACTTACTCAGATTTAGTATTTTTTGTTCATTTAACAGTGCAACACAGTCGAAATGGAAACGCATTGTAGAGAAAAAATCGGAGGTCGAAAAAGACAAGTAAATTTGAGTTAAATCATCACTCCTGGAACAATTTATTGATATAAGTTCATGAAAACATCATGCAAATTTTAGGTTGCACCTCCACCAATCACAGACTTCTCAACCTAAACAGGTGCTGCATGTGACTGGTAATTTGGCTTTGAGTTGTTACTTAACGTAAAGATGTAAAGGAGAATTTCCGGAGATGAGCAGTTTCTGGAGCGTGTCTCGCACCATTTTTTGACTTATTGGATTATTTACGTATTTGTGTTACCAGGAGTTGTGTTAATTGTGAGTACGTGTTCGATTACTTGTTTTGTTCTGTCTTCGTCGCGCAATTGTGAACTTTTGTGTTTAAATATTGAGCTCTGTGAGGGGGGGCAAGTCAATAATGGCTTTGTCTCCCCAACCGTCTACTTCATCGGCGGTTATGCCGACGGAAACTTCTCAACCGGCGGCATGGAACAAAGTTCCGACAAAAAAAGATGCAAACTATTACCAAGGCTTGCAGGAAAAATTTAAAGAGTTTATTTCGGGGAACGAACTGATCGTTATCCCCGAAGTCGTTAATGTGATTTCGGCAAGAACGATCTCCCTGTTGACCTCGGACCCCAAAACTCGAAAGTTTATTGGGGTCAGCAGGGAGAGCATGGAGGAGGCTATTGAAAGCCTAAATATCACCCCAAGAGTGTTAGCTCGTCGGTCCCGAGCTATGTGGGACATTCTGCTAAGTTCTGAGGAAGAAGCCAAAAAATTAGCAGGAACAACACTGCTGGCTAAAGGGATCAGGCTCCAGACAGAGTACATGGGGACCCGAAAGACCTGGATAACTATCCACGGCGTTCCACTGGAGATCTCGGAAGACCACATAGGGGCCTTCTTTGCCCAGTTTGGAGCTGTGGAGGAGGTGGCTCGAGTTAAGAGCAAGGCGGGCGTACCCACGGATGATGTCGCGGTACACATAATTGTGGATAGGCCAAATTTTCTACGTATACCGGACATCCTGATATGCAGAGGCCGAAGGCTGTTTGTAGTGGTTGAGGGGCGCAAGCCGCATTGTTGGATATGCGGGGCTGCGGGCCATATGGCCAAGGTGTGCCCCTCGAGAAAATCGGACAATGAGAAGCAGACAGCCAAATCTCCAGCAGCACCGGCAACACCGCCGGTGTCAGGAGCACCAGTGGCGGAGGAGAAATCGTCCGACTCGAAAGGCGGAACAAACGAGTGGACGGAGGTGGTCAGGAGGGGGAAGAAAGTTGCTTCCTCTCCTACTCAACATGGAAAACCACCATCCCCAGAGAAGAAGAAGCCCCGTAAAGAGGCGAAGCCGCAACAGGAAGAGCAACCAGAGAAAAAGCAGCAGCAGCGAGACCAACCGCAGAAACGTCAGCAACAACAAAAACAGGGAGAAGAAAAAGAGGAACAACAACAGGAAGCAAAAGAACAACAAATGGAGGTGGAAATGCCTCCTCCGCGTTCCTCATCCTTGAAGAGAGGACGGGAGGAGGAAGAAGAAATAATAAAGAAGAAAGGGAAAATAGAGGAAGGTGGTAGGGCGGAATGTGTGATTCCCAAATCTCGGTCCGCCCCTACATCACCTACCAGAACTATTTTTATTGCGGGGAGGAGTCAGTCTGCCTCCCCAGTAAGACATATAATTTCCCCTTCCCCCACAAACCCCTTGCTGCCAGTAATTTCTCTTTCCCAAAACTCTCCCCTTCCTGAAAAGCCCCTTACCCAAACTAAATGCCCCGCCTCCCAAGCGGAAACACCCTCCCCTAATAATACTCAACAGTCCCAAAAAGAAAAGAAAAAGAAAAGGGACAACCCCTTTAAAAGAATAGACATTTGTCGGGTAGACAGACCGGCCTTAGAAAGGGACCTCTCCTCTCAAAAAAGAACCCTACTAAGGCCACTCTTTAAACTAACCTCGATCAACGGCAAGTCGGTCGAGGATCCAGCCAACTTCCCACAAGCCCCCGGAGTTTTAACCTTAATTAGGAACACCGGAGGCAACCTCAGAGTGTGGGATTTCATGCAAGGCGCTGTGGAGGAGTTCCCTAAAATAAAGATGGTCCAAACTGGGACCAAATATTTACAAAAACTTGCACATTTTTGTTCAGGGAGGGTCCCTGTCATTATCCATCCTTCTTTGTATAGGGCAATAAAACTAACGTTCCCTACGGACGTCGGCGGCATTGTCCTGGACGGACGAATTACATCCGATATTGGCACTGGATCTCTGGGACAATCCGTCGGGGTCCCTGTTGCCATAGATTTTCGCCCTGTATGTGACCAGAAGTAATTTTTCTGCTTTCTCTTTCAGGTCTAAATGATGTCAATTAAGTTAGCCAGTATGAACGTGAAGGGCCTGAGGGATCGGAGTAAGGCTGCCCGTCTGCTTCGGGACCTCTTGTCCTTCGGCGTGGATGTCGCCGCGATCCAAGAGACTCACTTTGTTTGCAAGGTCGATGCCTGTGTGCTGTCTAACGACTTTGTCGTCTATTCAGCATATGGGAACCGGCTGGCCAGAGGAGTTTCTTTGCTGGTCAAGCGTACCCTGGACGCGAAGGTGGATCTTGTCCATGTCGGTGCCGAGGGCCGGCTGATCGTGGCCGATATTGCAGTGAAAAGCAATGCGTTTTGACTGGTTGCGGTTTATGCGCCCAACGACCAGGAGGAGCGCGTCTCGCTTTTTCGGCGGTTGGAGCCCTTCCTGGTGGATTCCAAGCGACTCGTCTTAGTGGGGGACTGGAATGCCATCCTGGACCCCAAGTTGGATAGAGGGCGGGGAGCTAGAGGGAAGGCACGTGATCGTAGTTTGGTTGATCTGATCGAGGACTTCGGTCTAGTCGATAGATACCGGGCCGATCACAAGGGCGGGAGAATGTGGACGTGGACTAATAGTTGGCCTTCTACCAAGGTGGCTAGCTACCTTGATAGAATGTTAGTTCGTGAAGCCGAGCTAGATTTCTTAGATTGTCCCACGTTCCACTGGCTAGGTTACTCGGACCACAAACTCGTTTTTGCCTGGGTAAATTTAGAAAATAGGGTTAGAA
Source organism: Ascarosepion bandense (assembly GCA_037127315.1). Taxonomy (NCBI): domain Eukaryota; kingdom Metazoa; phylum Mollusca; class Cephalopoda; order Sepiida; family Sepiidae; genus Ascarosepion; species Ascarosepion bandense. The sequence goes on along the minus strand of JBBBDQ010002756.1, from coordinate 66,184 downwards.
TGGCTGGTTACTGGAAGTTCAACGTGTCCTTACTGGACAGGCGGGACTTCCGGCGCCAGCTAATTAACTTAGTGCAGCGGGCGTTAACTGGGGGAGTCATCGGGAATAAGTGGTGGGAGAACCTTAAGGATAGTATTAGGTCTTTCACCACTCAGTACAGCATTCGGCTCAAACTAGATAAGGCTGACAAGGTGAAGACACTTAGATCTAATTACTCCCGGGCGGTGGCTGGTGGGGATCCCCTAGAGATAGCCATAGCTAAGGAGGCCGTGGACCGGTCGAATAGCGATCGTTACATGGGCCAGGTAGTTAGACATAAGTTAAGCAAGATGTCTTCCGAAGCTGTGAACATGGGCGCAGAACTGCGCAAGGAAGAAATTCGCCGCGGAGGCGACCGGTACATTCGAGAGGTTCGCAACCCGGAGGGACACACTCTGCGGTCGACTGACGACATGTGCGAGGCGTTTCGGCGGCATTTCGAGAGCCTGTTTACCAAGGAGCCTGGTCTCCGTGATGAGGAGTTTCGCAGCTATTTGGCTGACTTCCCCCGGCTTTTGCCGGCTGATGCAGCTAGCTGCGAGGGAGAGATTACGGAGGGCGAAGTCTACGCGGCGCTGAAGAAGGTCGGCAGTGGCAAATCGCCGGGTCTCGATGGTTTGCCCTATGAATTGTACTTGAGGCTGTCGCACATCTTTGTCCCGATTTTGACTGTCGTGTTCAACAACTGGTTCCGGAAGGGGTCCATCCCCAACCGGTTCACCAGGGGTGTGATCACGCTGTTGAGAAAAGGCAAGGATGTGGGGAGGGAGCTAGAGGGTTACCGGCCCATAACTCTGCTAAACACAGAGTTAAAGATTTTGGCCAAGATCTTGCAAAATCGTTTGCAATTAGTTGCCGAGTCTCTGTTGGGACCTGAGCAGACTTGTGCTGTGAAGGGCCGAACAATTCAGAGCAACCTGCATCTGATACGCACGATCATAGAGGGGATAAAAGACGACGACGAAGCCGCGCTGATCCATTTAGATCAGTCCAAGGCATTTGATAGGGTTGACCATCGGTACCTGGCGGCTGTCCTGCAGGCAGCTGGATTCGAAACCAACTTCCGCCGCTGGATTAGCCTCCTGTATCAATCCCCGACGGCTGTGGTACAGGTGAACGGAAAGTTGTCGGGCGTTCTGGCGCTGTCTAGGTCGGTCCGACAGGGTTGTCCACTGTCGCACCTACTTTATGCTTTGGCGTTGGAGCCCCTCCTTCGCCGGCTAAGGGACAGGGCGTGCAGTCCGGCCCTACGTGGAATCGCTGTCCCTGGTGGTGCTCGAGCCAGGGTTTCCGCGTACGCCGATGACGTCACTACTTTCGTGTCCTCCCGCAGGGACATCGAGGTGGTACAGAAGGCGCTTGAACGGTACGAACAGGTGACAGGGGCCAAGATTAACCGCAACAAGTCGTCCGGCTTGCGGTTAGGCGCCTGGAAGGGTCTGACCCTCCCGGGGCCCTTCGACTGGACGGACGGCCCGGTCTGCATTCTTGGAGTGTGGTTCGGGCCCGACCTACAGTTGGAGAAAAATTGGTCTGAAGTACTGGCAAAGGTAGGCGCGTCGGCCAAGACTTGGCGCCGAAGGAATTTGTCCTTAAAGGGTATGGCTGAGGCGTGTGCTACATACGTCTTTCCCATGATCCTTTACCAGTTGTCAGTACTTCCACTTTGTAAACGGCATAGGAAGGCGATCGAGCGTTTGCTATTCTCCATTTTATGGAGAGGACGCAAACACTATGTCGACAAACGTGTCTGTTACCAACGTCCGTGTCATGGGGGTCTGGGAATGCCATACCTGATGGGCCATAAGGTTGCGTCAAGGTTGGTTTTTCTCAGGCGAGCGATTTCCGAAGACTCATTGCTTAGGGGGATAGTGAGGGACATGTTCCCTAGCCTTACTATCACTCCCCCCATCTCGAGGCGGTGCCGTAAGCCTCGAGAGCGATCGAGTTTTCTCCTCGAATGTCTGGCGGCCCTGCGGGCCATTCCACGGTCCAGTGACCTTTCACGGCCTAGGAGAGTCTTCTATCGTGGGTTAGTGGAGGGCGTCGCAAAGGATTCATTACGTGATGTGCTGCGCTTGTCGGAGGACGAGTTTCGCTCGTTCTGGTCTTGGGCGCCAGGTAGTGATTATCTCAACAACTCTGAGTTTTCGCTCACCTGGCGATTAGCTCGGAATCGCTTGCCTCTCAATGACAAGGCCTTCATATGGGGCCTGGCGGATTTGCCAGATTGTGAACGCTGCAACCTTGGCTTGGAAGAAACGGCTTCGCACGCCTTCTACCATTGTTCGCGGGTTCGCCCTCTATGGGACCGGGTCGGCGAGTTGACTGCTCGTATCGCGCCGCGAGAGCTTGTGCTCATTGATCGTGCATTCGCCTGTGATAATGTGTCGCCCCCGTTCTCTGGGATGAAGCGTATGGTGTTTCTGTCGCTGCTAGCCACGGCTCGAATGGTGATTTGGACGACGCGAATGGAGGAAGTCTTGCGAGGTCAGCGTCTTTCACATCAGGATCTGATCTGTTATTTTGAGCATCAGCTCAAAATAAAGATTAGAACTGATTGGAAACGTTTGACTTCGACAGACTTTAGCAAAAGGTGGGTAAATGTGGCGAGCCTGGTTCGCTTGAACGGGGCTAATCTTGATTTTCTCTTTTAGATCTGCTGGTTACATCGGGGTGGATTCCTCTGGAACCCTCCCCTGGTTAAGCTAGTTCTCTCTTGTGTACCTAGTTAAAGTGAACGAATGTGTTCCTAGCCTGTACCCGGCTTTCTCTTTTGTTATGATCCATGTCGAGATTCCCAACCTCCCCAATTTCTTTTGGTCTCCTTTTATCTCGGCTGGTTCAGCCTTTTCTTGTCCCATTCCGCTAATTTTTTACCCCCCGCTCCACTCCCTTAGCGAGTGTGCTTCTTGATTTCGCCGTTGGGCAGAATACAGCGGCCACTCTTTTTTCTGGGATGGTCGGTTCTTACTAACATTGACTATTATTTTAGTTTATTTTTGGGTTCATTCCCCTCCCATCATTTCATTCTTTCATTAAATATTTTATAATATTGTACATGTATTGTACACTTATTTTATATTGTACATAAATACATTTTTATTGTCATGGGTTAATTTCCCCACTTTTTAGGTGTCCCTTGTAAGTTTCTGGCATTGTGGTGTATGAAGGATCGGGAGTAGATGGATAGCTTCTTTTGGTGATTGAGCAAATTGTAACGAGTGAATGGGTCGTGATAGTGTTTAGCTAGGTATAGGATAGTTAAGCGAGAACCAACCTCTCCCCCTCCCCTCTTAGGCCTTGTGCCATAATTTTGTATTTTACAAAATAAATAGTGAGATGAGCAGTTTCTGTATTAAAGTTTGTACCTTCAAAATTCTACAAAAGATTTCAGTATCATGACAGGTATGATGTGTGACATAAAGTTGATACCTGAATTTGATGGTTCAGAGACCGGACAAGCAGGTACTGAATGAATATAAAAGTGGAACTTTCCTTCAGATTGACTAAAGGGGCATTTGCTGTTTACCAGCAACTAAGTCAGTTAAGTGCCATATGTGATACACGCTTGGGTGATCATGTCTTGAAAGATACATAACTGACTGGGCAGAAGATTTTCTCGTAGTAGGTTGCCATTACTTTCTTCAGTATATTTGTTGCTAACCAAAGCTATAGAACCCAATCTGTAATGTTATTGAACCCATAGCTGGAGAGACGAGACGGGTGAATAATTTTAGTACATCTATGTGTGACGTTGACAACGATTTATCGTCTGAAAGTGATCAGATAATTGAGCTCAATGCATCTGATGCTTGCACGCATGCAGAGGTTCAGAATATGCCTGATGACTCCTCAGGAGATAACTCCCCAACACATGCATTGAAGATGGTCTCATTAGGATGAAGCACTATGATAAAAGCTTTACTTCAAGCTAATTGATTTGTAATCATGCAGTCAGGGAGTAGTCTAGTGGAGAAAATGGTGACCTATCTCATCAAATCAAGTGAAAAAACAGCATAGTATGAAGAAAAAGGTTCCAAAACTATTAAAAACGCATTTCTTCCAATCAAAATTTTTATATTATTACGAGGAAAGATGAAAGTATTTTTAGTTATTTTTAAAAGTTTTTTTAATCCTTTCTAACACGTTCGAAATTTTGTTGAAAATTCTTGTTTTTATTTCCGTTAGCGGGGACTCAAATCATTACAAGAGTTTACAATGGAAAACATTAACTCACTTTTTTTTCCGGTGACAAACACATTAAATTCGAAATTCTTGTGAAAATCAAATAATTGCCGGATTTTAATGAAACTTTCAGGACTTATTCACAAATGAATGACATTATTTTTGAAATCATTACTTTAAAAAAATATTCGTAAAAATATTTTTTTACATTTGTTACCAGCTTTTCAAGAAATTAAATTTTGTAGGCTAAATTGGTGTTATTAGTTAAACGCAGGACTCATTAGGGAATGTAAATCATCTATTATTTTGGCCTCTCTTTCCAAAAATCTACTTTTAATAGTAAAATAAAAAATGCATTAAACTATGACATTATTTAATTTGATAAGCTTTTAACCACTATAATAAATTAGGGACATTATAGCCTGAAAACAATAAATTTTAGATTAATAATGAAACTTTAAAAGAATTATTTTAATTTTTTTAAATTGTAGTAACTTATAAAGTTTTAAAGCAATCTGCACTCAGTGGAATATCAGTTAAGCTGTGTTAGTCAAAATTTGGTTTCTAAGGATTTTAAAAGCAGTAGGTTTCTTGGCAGTTACAGAGCAAAATGGTATTACGCTTTCACTAGCAAAAGCAACAGTCGACGCGAAGGACTTTGAATACCCCGACATAAGAAAGTTAGTTTTATATTTAATATCAAATGCAAATTTTGTTGAAACAAAAGATTTATTTAAATATCCAAGAATCATTACTTGTTTAAGCAGTGTAGTTGTCTAATGTAAATTTTACATTTTCACTGATTTGCGTTGTGGTGTTGTGGATATCACCTTGGAATGAAAAATCGTAGAGCCGAGTTCAATTTCTAGCTGAATTCGGTGAATTCACTTACGTGCAAATACTACCCTTGCGAAAAATATTAATCCGTCTCTTCCTTCCAGCTATGGGTGAAATAACAGGACAAATTGGGTTCTATAGCCTTGGTTGGTAACCTACTGTGGGAAAATTTGCCCAGTTAGTTTTGTCGTGAAAGAGACATGATTGCCGAAGTGTGTATCACAATAAGATACCATGATTACTGAAAAAAAAATACAAGTCTGAATATACAGTAAGAATGAAATTTAAATCTTTCAAGCATAATCATACATATTTTACACACTCGTTGACTGAGTGACTTTCTTTCTTTCTTTCTTTCTTTCTTTCTTTCTTTCAAAAGTCCCAAATGGTAATAACCACTGAAGATAATTTAGAATTGTAATAAAACCTAAGTCGAGGCAAGGTGGAGGAATGGATAGTGGCTCGGATTGAGGGAATGGGGAGCCAAGTTTAAATTCATTATATTCACTTATGTGTGAATACATTTGGTATTAATTAGTCTCTACTCCCAGCAAAGCAAATAGTAGTAGAGACTGGGTTCTATAGCCTTGGTTGGCAAATAGTCTACTGCAGAAAGTAATCTCAGTCTATTGTGGAAAAACCTTCAAATATTTATCATTAAATACAAAATTCCTTAACAGAATAAATTCGTTTAAAAACTAAGAGAAATAATATATACACCTAAAAATTGCTTAAAATAAATTACTCAAAATAATTATTTACATAATATATTATAATTAAATGAGAATATATAACTAGTAAATTAGTTAAAATAAATTACTCATAAAAAACAAAACAAAAAAAACATTGCCAGTCATGCTAAGGAAAGATTACGTGTACGAATATTTTGTAATAAAATAAATACACTCGAAAGACCAGTAAGACAAGAAAAAAAAAAGAAAAAAATGGAATGTATGAATGAAAGCGACTCAAAAAACATTCTTTCTCTGCTGTTTTTAATATACATATAGACAAATCTATGTAAACTTTTAAATTTTAATGGTGGTATTTACGACGTATGTTCACTGGGAACGCTCGTATTATTAGTAGATTTGGGCCACTCATTAGCCCTATTTATCCACAAACACCTGGTGGCCTTCTCGACGGATTCCAAGATCATTTGAATCGCCCGCCTTATTTTATGTCCAGTTATCACTAGGCTAATAAGGGCTCGTATCATTGACTTTCCTACGAACCCCCTACAGCCGATCTCGACTGGGAAACAATGAGTACGCTATCCTTTAGTTCTACACTCGTCTAAGAGCCCTTGATATTTGCTGTACTTCCTCTCAAATGCCTCTTGCATATGCTCTTCCCATGTGACCGTTAACTCCAGCAAAATTAACTGTTTCGTGGCGTCCGAATAAACGGTTATGTCTGGACGAAATGTGGGGGACGATATATGTGTAGGGAACTTTAATTGTTTCTCAAGATCGAATCGCATCTGCCAATCTGAGGCGGACGATAACCAGGAATGAGATCCTGCAACCTCCTTACTCGGCTTTGCATCTGCTTTAACGGAGCGGGTCGCTCTTTTTTCTGGGAAAGATTTTATTGCTCTGCAAATCTTCAGCAATAATGAGCGCTGTACGCTCCAAAATCTCGTTAAGACGCCACTGATAGCGCCCGTCCATCAGTGCAGCTCTGCACCCACTCAATATGCGTTGCAGTGGTCCCCACCAAGAGCACAACGGGCACTTCGGTGAATCTATTTTTCCACATAGGTGAAGGTCAGTCGTGCTTGGTAATACGTCGTACATCATCTGAAGCAGGAATCTAGATCGGCTGAAGTAAGTGTTCCAAAGATCTGACCACGTCACTTTTCGCGGATCTGCACCACCCCACCTGGTCCACGCACCCTGCTGGCTATAACCAGCCATTTTATTCATCCGCTTTTCCTCCATCACCTCTCATACTTCGTTTTGTATCAGGTGTTGGCGCTCCTTCCCGGTGACTTTTTCGAATCTGTATGAAGGAATTAGTCCCAGGCCTGCTCTTTCTTGTGCGACTGAACCCAATATAGCTTTTCACTCAGGTTCCCTTCTGCGATAGCTAATTCCTTACATGCACTCTATCTTCTGCCCGTCTTGACGTCACTTCCCGCTTCTGCTACTTTAGGATCTTTGGCGTTTCTATACTGGTAAGCTTCTCTTGTCCGTGAAATCATGAACTCCTCGACCAGACCTCTGAAAGGAAGCTGGATGGCATTGGATGATCCATGTAAAGCTGCGCTGCTTAAGCTCCGAGGAAATCCTAACCATTTACGGAGGAAACTGCTAGCTCTCCTCTCCAAAGTCTCCACAGTCGAGATTGAAATGCTATATATCTGGAGTGGCCATAATGCTGGTGGGATCACACAATGATGGTATAACCAGGCTCTGAAGCGCCCTGCTAATATATATATGGATATTATCTATAACGTGAGAAACTGCTACCTCCAGATCGGATATTTCACTGGAGGATACAGCAGTCTGATGAGAATGGGTGATAGACACTTCCATTGGATAAAGATGCCTCAAAGAATGCTGCTGGGTGCCTTTATCTACCCTCTTAATCTTAGCTGTACTGACGAAGACGTCATCCCGCGGAATAACTTACAAGACCCATGACAAAGAGCAATAAGGTCAAGCCATTATTGGATTCTGAATTAAAACTACGTCCTCCCCATGTTGGAAAAATTGGCCTGATAGAACTACTGAGTCGGCTCTCTCAGTCCTAGCAGCTTACGAAACCTCTCAAAGGATATATCTCTTTTATCTAGACTCTTAAAAAAAAACACTTCTAGAGTGTGACTCCATACCAGAGAAATTGCCGTTTCATCCAGTCAAACTGAGCTATAATAATGAGGATAAATAAATGCATTGGGTGATATAATATCTAACCCAGCATCTCCTGTATATCTGTAAATGAAGAGACGGAAATTTATTCCAATTTGAACGTTTGAAATGTCTGTAAGCAAGTTGAAATACTGTAGTTTCTCTCGACCCACCAATCAATACAGTCAACCCTTGACCGTCTTGATAAGGCGTTCCCATATACTATCAAACCAGGCTGAATAAAGGGGAATGGTGAGATGCTTTATGTTGTATGTGCTAAACTTCCCAACAAACTTATCAAACACATATACTTGTTTGATCACATCACAGTCCGAAACAAAGAAACGAGCTTAATAAGAGTAAATATGGGATGGGACAGCGTGTACATTGAAAAATCGCACGAAAGCACAACCACAGAATGGACAGTCATATCCTCGATCAACTCCAAATATAGAGCTCTGGCAGTAAAACAAGTGAAAATTAGAATATACATTTTCTGCATATCTTCACCTCTTTAAACCCATAATTAACCGATAAAATCAATCCTCGTTTGGAGGAAATGTCTGACTAAATTCACTCTATGTTTAGAAAATTTCGTTACCTCGGGTATTTGAAGGTTATGGCGTTGTATCGATTACAAATGGAATAAGATGAAATTACAGACTTGACAGTCTGTCTATAAATATTCATCCAAAACCCCAACAAACGTAGCTTGTTAAGGGTAGCAAGAATACCCAAATGTTTTCACTTTAAATGGCAGCCTATAATGATCAACTCGGTGAACTTACAATCACGAGGCAAGAAGATGGGATAGAGAATCTCTAGAGGGTATAAACGGTTTTTTTCCAATTCTCCCTCTGGATCAGATAAGACCGTCATCGTCCAAGAAAAGACCCAAATTAGTCACCAAAGGCGGCACCTCCTAAGTAGAAGGGTCCAATAAGAATAACTTCACTTTAGCTAGGCACAAAGACTGTACCGACTTCCATAAATAATTCTTAGCGGTCAGCACATGTTCCGTAGGGAAACCATTCAAACTTAAGATATACTTAAAGATATAAATGGCTTTCGTCTCTATTTTTTTTAATTTTATCATTAAGAATGCCTTCCGAACATCAGCCAACAATACAAAACGGTGTATTTTGAATTGTAACATTAATTCCCACATGTCAGAATAGAGATTGATGCCAAGATATACACAATCATTAAGGGAGGGGCGACCACCGGTATGTAAGGAACAATTGACTACAAGACGTATTTTAGTTGAACTTTGACTGTCCGATTTTAAAAAATGACCTGTGAGGTATCCAAGTATAATTCTTATACGACTCAGGATTAACTTCGTTATTTTCAATAATTTCTTCCGCCTCCTGCTCAAGGAAAACCTGGAAGTACTTATCGTATATGCATTGTTTATCCAGCTTAGTAACAATACGATTAAGGACGTTCAACGCTAACTGATGGTTTGAATGAAGCAAAGGTAATTTGTTTTCATCCCAGGGTAACTTCTACATAATAGCAGTTATTCACATGAGCGATGGATGCACAAAATAACATTATCTTATCATGATTGAAAACACTGATAGCATCCTCTCCAATACGCAAAGTCTCCAAACTAAAGAATTTTTCTATGGTCCTCTCCATTGCGGTTTCAGCAAAACAGTCCAAATGATCTACATCCGTGGACTTGGGTTCTACGTGGATCACTGGACACTCTGAAGAATTGGCTATAATCTGATTATAATGAGTTTCACAAGCTCTATTTCCCTGAGTAACAGTCTCTGGTGCCTAAAAGTCAGCAATATTCTCAAAAAGCACCAATCCCTGAGGGAACCTAAACACAGAGCCATTCATAAAACTAGTAAACTGCATGGGACCAAAACATTTGAGCAAATCCACACCTAACAGCCATTGCACAGAGAAGGAATTATCCTGGAGACTTGAAAAGTTCACTGCCAATTTAAAACCACTAGCTTGCATACTGTCTACCGCTGCACCTAAACCAACCACATGAAAATCTAAGTCTAATTTTTCATCCACCAGAAAGGGAATCGATTTCATTCCAGTAAGAAGCTTGACATCTAACAATAATTCACTTAATATTTACTGCGCCGAACTCATAAACGTTTTAATGACAAATTTTCTCTTAGCTGTTTGAACACGTTTATCATTCAAGATCCTCATTAAAGGTAAACCGTTGAATGCCAGTGTCTACCAAACAATTTGCGCTTTTCTCCCTCTCGACCTGCCTGATTCCGATCTCGACCATGAGTAGCAATAAATATATGTCCTTCTCAAAACAAGGATTTACATTCACTTGTTTCTTATCAACAGAAGGACACAAAGCGCAGCAATCAAACAGGCTCTTGCAACCCCAACAAGATTTAAACTGGCTTTGTACTTAAGGCCACTGCTCAGCAGAATGTGAAAGACTAGTGCATTTGGTACATAAATTAGTTGACTTGCAGTCAAGCTGTCCTTTATCGTAATATATTTCCTACAAGAATATCCATTGTGAGTGTTGCAACGACAAAAATTGCACCTGAACTTCTCGGGAGATTTTCCAGTGTTGAGGTTTTCTTATCAAATGGATACATCCTAAACTTGCTCGAACTAAGTGCTCTCTGCTTATAAACATTTCTATCAGGACTAGCTATTTTGGGCTTAGAAATTTCTAATGTTCGGATAGCATCTGAATATACGGAAAATAAATCCTCCAATTCATGGTAAGTATTTCCTAACCGGTTGATAACTTCACGCCGAAACAACACTGGCAGTTTATTAAACAATACGCGACTCGAGAACTTGCTTCCTGGAGAACCATTCTTCAGGAAATCCAAGGAGAAGGAACTCTTCATCTCATGGAGTTGTGTCTTAATGTTGGTGCGAAACGATCATACGTTATCCCACTTTTTGTCTTTCATAGTCATTATCCAACACGAACTGGGTTTCTACTCTTTGAATTTCTATCAATATTTCTTCCCTATGTTCGCCTTCCATAAGAACATTTCTAATTTACACATTAATCATTTCTACTGTAATGAGGTGGCTCTCAACCTCAACCCTCAATGACAAAAAGGTTGAATGTAGAGGTTGGAACTTATTCTTTGGTTTTCATCTTATGAGATGTTGTAGTGTCTTGTTGAGAGATGTACAGTCTTCCTTTGCTCATACTCTATTCAAGGCTTCAGAGACTACCCCAAATTGCCTTCAAGGACCTAGTGAAGAAACGACGTATAGCAATCCTCTTGTTTCTCAAGACTCCCTGAACCATCACATTTGGTGGAAACTTTGTGTAAATGTTTGGTGGAACATCCATAGAATCTGCAGAATCCATCACTTGTATGGTATTCATCAACTGTCTTCATTCAAAGATTCTTGTTACGTTTGATGGCTTTCAGCATTTTTATGAAATGAACAAATCATTGTGGTATATGGCACTCACATCTTATCTTCAGAAACTTCTAAAATATCATAGAATTTGGTTAATTTTCATTTTAAATGGATGCTTTGTATTTTAATAGATGATTTGCTTTTTCATTCTTGACTGTCAAAAGACTTATTCATTAGTATTATTATTTAGTGAGCCTGCGTTAAAATATGTTTATTGACCAGAAGAAAAGGGAATTGGCTACCGACTGAGATGGCAAATAAAAGGAGAGAAACTGAGAAAAAACGAACAAGTTTATGCAAACCTTTGTTCTGTTGTAAAAACCTGCATGAATCATTCACATACCAGAAACAACCATGCAGAGACCCTGCTTTAAGGTTGAGATACACACTGTCCTACCATCACTGACTGAGAAGAAGGCATGAAAGAACTCATAGAAAAAACAGAGGGAAGCAATATTCCACCGGTGAGAACAGGGTTGATTATGAGCTGTCAAATCAGGACAAATTACCCTCCACATCCTCCTTTGGATTTTGTCGAGAACCCTGAGATGAACAACAGGAGCACATGATGAGATATGGCAACAGTATTCAATGAATGGTAGATTAATATAAATGTGCCAAATGGCAGAAAAAGATGTTTTTTGATACTTGCATAAAATTACATGAGCTGTGTTTTTACCTTCTGAGAAGATTTTCTGGTGCATATTATAATAGCTATTTGAATGTAAACAACTTTAGATAATATTTCTTTCTAAAACATTTTTGATTTGTAAGAGTTGATATAAAATAATTAAAAATCAGAATTTTTTATGAATGTCACAAAGATCTTTTTTCATTGTGTTGATATTCAGTTCTAATATTACATTCATAGCAACAAATTAATAACTGACTGAAATATGTAAATCCAATCATTTTTGGTCCCAAGGTTTGAAACTGAATTTTTAAAAATCAAATGTTTTTCTGAAGCATTAATTTTAGCTTAACTGACAGCTAAATGATTAAATTTACTACTTCCAATAAAAAATACTCTAATACATTTCAAACAGAAATTATATTGATTGATATCTAAAAGTTTTTAATTCTAAAAATATTTTCAATTTTCTTGCCATTTCTAAGTGACTGCCACATTTATAAACAAAAGTTAATTTTTCGTTTTGAAAATATTGCAAAACTAAAACATACATTTGTTACACATTATTTTTTGAAAATTAGCAAATTTATAGTTAAATTTTTCTGATTTGAAACAATTATTAGTTGTTTATAATCTGAAATCAAGGAGGGCTTATCTTTCTGATCTGCATACTGATTGATGAGAGCTTCCCTTAACACGTCTAGCTAATTATGGTAGACCAGAACTGACATAAACTTTTGAAACCTAAGTGAACATTTTGTTTCTGTGTTTTAAATACCTAGTAAGTTTTTAAAATTAACATATTTTTTGCAGTCATCAATTAGTTTATTGCATTTCAGATACTTTAGCTTTATAGTCTTATGTTTGAAGATCCTTTCTGAAAAAAAGTTTAAAATATTATATTTTTTAAAAATTAATTTTAAAAATTAATTTTAAAATTTAATAAAAGATTTAAAATATATAAGATGACAGAGTTAATTCAATACATAAAATGTTATAAAATTTATGTTTCATATTATTCTTTATAAATAATAATTGTTATGACATTTATGACATGGTAAAATTATCTTATTTATCAAATTTTTATAGTACTTTTGTTATTAAGAATAAAATGTAATTTTTTATGCTATTATTTAATTTCGTTATAATCCCATACCCTAAACAATAAAGCTAAAAAACTGAATGACTTTCCAATTAAAAGACTTTTTAAACCTTAGTTATCACAAATTAGTGGAGGTACCTACATTCATGATTATTTAAAAAAAATGAGGAAATTATAAATGGAAATAAAAAAACTCACTTGGTAGTATTATTTGAAAAGCCTATTGAGTGTTGAAATTTACACACAAAACATGGAAATTAAATGACTTGTCTTTAATGATATTGTATATATAGCCTACCATGAAAAAAGCATTCTTGCATGCACTAAAAAAGTTAAAACTATTTAAACAATCTTCGTGTGTGAAGATAAGTATTAACCTTCTCAATTTTCAAATAGTACTTATAGTCTCCACTTATTAACTTAATAATATAATTAGTACAATGATTGGAATAAATTTTTAAAAAAGATTTAAATGTTTATAAATTATTATAATTAAGAAAATAAATATGAAATTAATTCTTGTAAAACTTCATCATTCATTGAACAAATTTCCTCTTCAGACTATGATATCCTTAATGTATATTGATTATAAAAGCAATTAAAATATATATAAATGATAAAATGCTAGTGTTTTATTGCAGTTTTGTTTTTACTTTTCGGAGCGAATTTCTGAAAAAGAGGAACTATGAGAAAAAAAATAGGTGATTAATATTATCCAAAGAGACCTCCTTTTTAACTAATCAAAAATTTTTCATATTTGTCAAAATTATTTCTCAGCCGATAATGTCCTTAATATATATATATATATATATATATATGAAACAAAAGCTTATCTAATTAAATAATATCATGGTTTTATTCATAGTTTTATTACATTTTTTCTTTTACTATTTAGAGCAGATTTTAAGGAAAGGAATAACTGTTTGAAAAAAAATTAACTAATAAAATAATGTTTGTGGAGAGAATGTATTTTCTAGAAATTTTATGAAAGTAAGTTGGTGTGGGGAGCAACAGTTGTAAAGAAATATTTTTATCAAGATTTCATGAAAATAATAATTTAGAAATAAATTCGTACATTTGTGAATAAATCCTGAATGTTTCATTAAAGTCCAGCAATAATTTGGGTGTTGCAAGAATTTCAAAAATTATGTGATTTTCACTGAAAATAAAGGCACCAATATTCCCATAGTCAGCTTTGGTTCCCTGCTGAGGCAAAAAAAAAAATCCCCCCCCCCCAAAAAAACGTAACTTTAAACCAAATTTCAAACATGCTAGAAAAGATTGAAAAATATTTAAAATAATTTTAAAATCCTTTGATCTTTCTTTGTAATAATAATATAAACATTTTGAAGATAAAACGCTATTTTCATTAAGTTTTGGAGCCTTCTTTCACGCTAATGTTTTTACTGAAAAAGTGCATGTACCTTTTATATATATATATATATGTATATATATATATATATATATATATATTAGGGTAGGTTGATTTTTTTAATTTTTTTTGGAAAATCAAAGGAATAATGTACCGAAAGTTGTGTATAAACCGATTAAGTACTGATACAAACATTTAAATCTGACACTTCAACTGTTTTTTGAGCATTTGTCATCAATGATCGTAAACAAAAATGCACTGGAAACTTCTCGATTGTGCAAGATAAGGCCAAAATATTCATGAGAAAACCAAAAAATTTCAGTATTTACATCAAGGAATGTTGTTGTTTTATTTTATTTTGATGAAATAAAATGAAGAAATTATAACTAAACTTCACATTGAAAATCTGCACCCCCCATCGTCATTATCAGTGAAAATTTGAAGTGCTGATTTTACCTCATGAATTTAGTAGTAATATTTGAATACATTAAAATAACTGATTTTTTTTGTATTATGAATAAAAATACAGCAAATAATCAAATATGAAAAAATAAATTATATTTTAATAGGGCTTAATATATAGAATCAAATAGTTTGATAAAAGAGACTTTAAACAAAAATGCTTATATGGGCATTCATTTTCACTTTAGTGTTTGCACTATCAATTTTACATTTATCTATATAAATATCTCCAAACAACATTATTATTATTTGGGATAAGAAGGCTCATACCCCACAAATCCAAGTGCAAAGTATTTAATTTTTAACCTATACATGTTTCAGGTGACTCCAATATGATGATAAAAATAGCAGTTTATTTTGTCTTTACGTTCAACTGCTCAAATAAATATGAAGCTTTTGGTAGTGAGTTTTTTTTCGTTGATTGCATTAGATGTGATTGTTTAGCTGTCATGTACACGTTGACTTCTAAAATTTAAAAAGGTTTCAAAACTGGTATTTCTAAATCAAACCAAAAGTAGTATGACCAAAACAATGCACACTTTCACTGTATGAAGAAATAAAGAGTACTGATACCATGATTTTAAATCATTATTATTTACATGTCTTAGTCAACGGAATTTTTCTGCTAACTTTTGAACATCGAACATTGAAAAATAAAAAAATGAAAACAGAGTCGCTAATTCAGTGGCTAACTGAATTCTTCCCTCAGTTCTCTCTCTTTACGGGAAAGAAAGGAAGAGAGAAAATTTCTTTAAAAAAGAGACTCCTCAAGACTAGCAACCTAATTGTGAAGAACTTTGAATTTTTTATTGTTCGTGGTACCAAGTCTATAAACTAACCTATGCAAACGGATAACTTTTGCAGCCTGCGCACAATTCCTCCCTGTTCTTAATAAAGCGGTATTTATTCTCTAATTTAAACCATTTGTTTTATATTTAATTTAGTTTTTTATCTCCTTTCCTTTGTTCATAGCAGGTATTTGTTTTCACTGAAAAAAAAGAAAAAAAAAGAAAAAGAAAATTCCTGCAAAAGAGAGTCAATTCTCAAAGTGTCAGTCTACTATCTCAAGTTTATCTCTAGCCAATTTCAAATAATTGGTTGATAATAGCCCAACATTCCATAAAGTTTAGTAAAGAGAAGAAAGGACAGAGAAAAGTGGCTTGATTCATGTCCCATATAACCTAGAAGATAAGTTTTGTCAATCAAGAAAGAAAGTTTTTATTTTATTTTATGTATACAGATCACCCAATTTCAGAGGAGGCTTTACTCAGTTACAAAGCAAACAGTAATACAAGATTAAATAAATTAATGGAACACTTTGTAATCTACACTCAAAACACAAGGAAATGATCTGATCAAGCTTTATTACATGGATTAATAATCACAAAATATGCCTGAAGGAATCAATGAAAAAAAGCAGTTCAATCAAATCCTGCTTAAATCCAATCTGAATTCCAAAGAAACGCCTCCAGGCTGATTCAAGTGCTCTCTTTCAGCATGGAAAAATACATTATAAAACTGACATGAGAAGGAGTTAGTCAGTTAAGTGCCATACGCGATATGTGCTTGAAAGATCATGTCTTGAAAGCGACATAAATGACTGGGCAGAACATTATCCCACAGAAGGTTGCCATTACTTTGAGGTAGACTGGTTGCTAGACAAGGCTATAGAACCCAATCTGTCCTGTTATTTAATCCGTAACTGGAGGGAAAAGACGGATTAATACCTTTCCCAAAGACATCTGCACCTAAGTGAATGCAAAGAATTCCACTTAAATTCGAACTCGGCACTCCAGTTTCTTGTTTCAAGTCCATATCCACTACACCACAATGCACATATCTCATATTCATGCACAATTTCCAACACTGTAGAGTAAACAAATGCTTATTATGTATATGAACATGCCTTTTTTTGTTTCTGTTTTTCTTGAGGATTGGTAAAAAAAATAAACACTACTTATTAATTACATTGTGTTTTTTTTTTTTTGGCTAGGGAGGGTAATGGTTGGTAATTTTATATTAAGCATGTAGTGATAGAATAAAGAAGAAACGACGGAGGTTTAGGAAATAAATGTTTGTATTAACAAAACATACAAGTGGTAAATCGGTGTGAATGTCTGTCATTAAAACAAAACGATGAGTAGAGTCATAAAAGTCACCCGTGTAGCCATATAGTAAAAGAGAAATGGTGAGGTATGAGTGACTGGGGCGACGGTCTTTGGATGGTGTCATTAGAGCTGGGAGTTTCTATCTTGATGAGTGTTGTGAAGCTGCCAAAGAATTTTTTGATGAGTTTTTATATCTTTTTCTTAGACTCAGATCAACTTCAATTTTTATTTGTTTCTTCTCGTTGGAGGGGGTTCTACTGGTGAAAATTGTGGATTGTATTTTCCTTGAGTGTGTAGATGAAATGGAAGCTCCGTGCAGAGCCTATGAGCAGTTGATGAATCAGAAGATCTGTTTTTGGAAAATTATGGCAGCAAACATCAATTAATTGGCAATTGATTCCAACTTTATAAAATGGTAAATATTTCCTTATGAATAGTAATTGTATACAAAGTCATTTTTTTTTATAAATTGGGAAATGATAAATATTGCATTGCATTAGTTTCAAATATATTGATTTTTCAGCTGTTGTAAATATGAAATTATATTTCTAATATAAACAATGTAATAAATAAAGAGTCTAATATTTTTGTTGCAAATTTGCAAGAATAAAATATATGTAAATTCATTTTCATATTTAGTTTTTATTACGATTCTGATCTATTTCGGACCCTATGAGGCTGTTGGTTGAGTTTTACAAGCTGAATTAATCCGTATTGATCTGGTGTCACAGGAAAAATGAGGTCATGATAGGCCAAGGGCCGGAATTAACAGCATCTACAAAGGGAGACCATTTATTTCAATAATATTTCCAATAGGATCGAAGAATATTGAAAGGACTTAAAAATTACGAATTTTAAATATCCTAAATTACATTACAATTTTAAAACATTTTTCAACAAATATTCTACATGAACTTGCAAAAATTTAAACTTATACAATATTTAGTAAACGAATATTCGACAATTGGTATATAAAACTCATAGTAAAAATAAGTTTTACAATTATACACTAGGTTGCTTCCTATTAAACAACTAAATATTTTACAATTATTTCACCTCAAGCAAGGCAGGACTGCCACTGGAGTGCAGGGGGTTACCGTTAGAGAAAAGACAAGGTACAGGGCATGACAACTGACATTCCATTTGGAAATTGTAGCTTACAGAGAATCAAGTAAATGAAAAGGATTTCCACAAATGGAAAGTGTGAGAAAAACTGTTAGAGCAGAAGAAGCAGTTATATGTAACTATTTCAATGGTAAAAGGATGGTACCTTAATGCCAATCTCATAGCATATGCAAATACATGTGTGTTGGATAAACAGGTAAACGAAAGCTTGTCAGATCAATTGCCTTGAAAATACTTGAACAAAAGAAAAGGGAAAGCCACATGACATCAGTGAGAAAGTGAGTGAAGGTGGAATGCCAAGTCAGGATTGATTATGTTGCCAATCCTCTATTGGATTTTTGTCAAGAACCTCAAGAAAATGAACAGGGGCACCTGACCAGATACGGCAACAGTATTTAATGCACTGACAAATAGTAGATTGATTCTGATGAGAGGCAGGAAAGTTTCATATGGTAGTTAAATAAATATGTTCTTGCATATGTGATCAATTGAAATAGAAACATTGAACAATATATATAAAGAAAAATTAGCCACATGCCATAGTGGATCATTCTTTCAACAGATTAATAAAAAGTAAATATTAATGTCAACATGAGATTTTCTTCTTGATAAGATGTTGAATCATGTAACAATCCACAAAAAATAGTCCCTTTCAAAGTTCTACTTAAATATTGTATTTTAAAAAAATCACCCATTTGAAATCATCTTTTATTGATTGTTCTTGGCCCATTGCTATTTTTTGAAGCTTTCACTAGCGCAGAACAACTCATGGGTTTTTGTTCCCACTTAATGAGACCTCCAATTTGTTTAAATTTAATTTGTATATTTAAAATATCTTTAAAACATACTGTTTAAATAAATCTCTCTAGATTATGTTCATAATGGCAAAACATGTCAAAAGAGAGAATGTAGTGTATAGCAATTTCATGAATGTACAACAGTGAAGATGGAGGTTTTGAAGAGCATGGACCCACCTCGTAAGTGCTGTTGTTCCCAGGTCTGCCCTGACACAATGTGGTAGCACCTGTTAGGGACACAGCTATGAGCTAATAGTGAACCCCAAACATGAAAGAGACTATTAAAGTATAAAAATACATTTTTATAATAAATACTAGCAACATATTTTAAATTAAAAAATGAGCAAGGATACCTACATAAAACAAGATTACAAACAATACATTTTATGGTAGAATTAACAGCAATACATTTAAGCAAAATGACCAATAATACATTTTATATGTAGTTTAAAACATATAATGGCATTTCAAATATTTCAATTTCAGCATTAAATAACTCAAATAAGTTGATATGCTGCTAAATTAACCAATCAACCAACCTGAATATCTTTCAAGTACTTTTTAGTCCAACGCCACATTTATTTGAAAAGAAGTTGATACATAGGATAAAAAGAAAATAATTATATTTCTCCATATTACATTAAATAACTATAACACACTTCACTTTCTCCATTGTTTTGGGTGGTAGTCATTATATATATATATATATATATATATATATAAACACACACTAACTTGTAATTGAGCACTGCAGAGAGCAGACAATTTCATAAACAGCAGCTGTTTATGTCTTTACGCAATATTCTTGTGTTACTTTGTAGCACACCCATTTACAGCGATTATCGTGTAGAATGTTCTCACTGATGGCATTTTCTACATATCATGAAATACATTACACACTACGAAATTAGCTTTTCTATGAAAATGCGCTTATAGCCTAGTGGATGAATATCCAAATGCTGTCAAATCAGTTCGGTTTCAGTCCCGGCTTGAGGCAAAACTGTTAATCTAGCGGCACTAAAGATCTGTGATACAGCAAAACAGGCTTGTCTGCAAATGGTTTATTTTTATATATACATACATATGCATCCTGTTTAATTGTGATAATGTTTTGTGTCAATATTATTTTTTCAGTGATATAACTGATAAAATGTATTTTGGGAAGCAAATTTTTTAATGTAAATTTGTTGATATCGGGTTGGAGGTAGAGCACTCATAAGCACAAAGAGTTTGTCACTTAAATGAGCAGATTATCAGTTTAGTATTCTCTCTCTCTTTCTCACATATATATATATATATATATATATACTTATATACACGATGTACCAAAATACATTTGGAAACGTTGAGGCAAATTCCTCATAAAGAACATGATCAAATGTGCATATAAACAAGGGTTCATTAAAAACAATTGATTTATGCTGTCTTGAAGTATTCAAAGATTTCTCTCATAAATGATCCAATGGGTGCATGCATGTACAGAAGCAAGTGGAGAACATTTGTTATGATTTGCTGTTGAGGTACTACAATGGCCTTTTGGGCATACATTTATAGTGGCATTTTACTTTGATCTGGTGACAGTTTTTTGTTACAGTATTTTTTATATACTCTGGATAAGGTAGGATAGTTAAGACCTCAGATCTTCTCTGCACACAATCTTGGAAAATTTTAATCTATTTCGGTTGATCTAATATTTGGACAATAGTTTTTGGCCCCTGCCAAGTGATTTAATATTGCCCCTGTATTACTTCATAATATACATTAAAATTATATTATATTATATTATAATTATACATAATTCATAATCGTTACCTACATATGAATAAATCTATGTTGCTTCTTTGTTTGTTCCACAAACTCTGCACTAAGATTTATTAACAAGAAGCATTTTTCATGGTTCATCAAACTCATTCAGTTTCCCTTCTTGCTCAGTTTATCCTTCTGAGATCAATATAAAATGAAGAATGTTTTATTTTGATCTTCTTATCAAAAGGATCATTTTCTTTACTGTATTTCCTTTCATCTTTTCTATATTATCGCTTTCTATCTCTTGCTATTAAAGAGTTATCCAAGTAGTTAGTTCAGCAGTCGCAATATATTTGTTTAATTGTGAATACTTTTTCTTCAGACTTTGTTAAAAAAATGTGCACGCCAACATAAAAGAACATACAAAACAATAGCTGGTGAGTTGAAAAGAAAAGAGAAGAATTGTCAGTATAAAATTCATTGTATTGATGGTAATGTGAGAATATAGGCAACTTTTGAAAAAAAAAGAGTCAGTAATGTTTTGGAGTTGATCAGTTTGTTGGCTTGGTTTTCTAGTCAGATGTGGTGGGACTGAAAGCTATCTGGACAGATCTTATTTTAAAATAAATATTAGAAAATTAAATAAAATCTTTCTTGTAGCTTTAATTGCAATTTATTTTGAAGTTAATAAATTAAAATGGTTGAGTCATTGGCCATGGTGAATACAAAGAAAAATGCTCCACAAATCGAATTGACAAATTTCTCAAAAACAATAAAGAAAGGAAGTAAAGTAACAAGGAAAAATAATGCTAAACAAACAATATACATGCTAATTAAAACTAGGCAAAGCAATAGTAATATAACAAAAGTTATAAATTCAGGTATATCGACAGATCTACTGACACCAAACAATTTCATTAAAAATATAATCTTTCGAAAATGAAATATACTCTTCTCAAATATTATTTTAGAAAAGTTACCTAAGTTAAATTAATCTGCATTGAAAAAAATATTACTTTTACTGCAAAATTTTGCAGAAAATCATTTTTAGTGACTTTGGAATACACATATTCCAGAAAGGTTATGAATACATAATTGAAAAAAAACATGCAATAAATCAATCTCAGATGTGCTCAGATTTTCTCATACAATCCAAACAACAGAAAGACAGAGATAAAGAGAAAATCCAGATGATAATATAAGAGGGGTTTTTAAATTTATTCCTCTTCCAGCTGATATACTTCTTTCAAATCTCTTCATTTTATCCTGAAATTTACTAAAAATTTTTGCATGCATTTTAAGTCAGGAGTGTCATAATGCAGATTTTGTTTGTAACATCTGAACTCACAAGCTATTGTGTATGAATAAAAGTGATATTCAAATAATTTCGGGGAAGATATTAGACATTAATTTTACAAAATTCTATTAACACTTGAATTTACCAAATGACTTTAAAACACATTAGTTTCTCATCTATAAGAAAGTGTATGTTAAATTTTACTATGATGTATATGCATTTTTAACAATATATATGCAGATATGTTTGTTTAGTGTTGTTCTGGATGCTTTTCAATAGACTATTGCTAGTCGTTAAGTATGAGTATTAAAAATAATCAAAATATATTAAACTTCTGAAAATAACATCCAAAATAAATAGGTTTGAATCAATCAGATGAAAATTAAACATTGTACGGGGTTCATTATGTAAAATGAAGGATTTATTCAAGGCTGACCTGTAAAAATACACAAAACAGAATCAGAGACCAGTTTAAAAATACTGGCAGTGGTTTAATATATGTAAATTAAAAAGAAAAACAAAAATAAATACAGACACATGGAAAGTAAATGCTTTATTCAGATTACTACAATCCCTATGTTTGAGCTCAATACAAAAATGGCTGATCTGCTCCATCCAGTGTGAAGAGTAGCCAAAGCGATTAACTTGTAAAAATTAAAAATATATTATATTAAAAGACAGTGAGAAAGAATGTTTCTGTTTATTAGTACAAATCAAATAAAACTGATCACCATGAGAAAAATATTTTTATTTTACTTGTTTTATTTTACTTTTTCATATTTGAACTTAATTCTTTTACATTAATAAAATTTGCAAACCATCATACATGCAGTTTGAACAAGTTTGTGTTGTACATGTCAGATAAGACATGATATTTATGGAAATACCAACTCAAAAAATGGACATTGAGCATACTGGTTTCTGTGAGAAGGCAGATTTGCATATTTTACAAAAACAATGTCAACGCTGATAAAAATATATATATAATGTAGGATATTGCTAAAATTAGAAATTCATAAAAATCACAGATATGAATTCTAGCCTGAGTGTGTTTGCATTTGGTGGTTAAAAACCAGACGTCTGTAAAAATACAGATCCACACATTTCACAAGATTATGGTTTCTCTAGTGTGTATTTGCATATGGCATGACAATTTCGACTTCCTTGAAAATGCAAGCCCATAAATTTTATAAGAATATGGCTTCTCTCCAATATATATACGCACATGGCGCACCAACTATGACCTATTTGAAATTGCTGATCCACAAGTATGTGGTTTCTCTCCAATATGTGTTTGCATATGAATACCCAAATGTGACTTCAGTGAAAAAGGAGATCCACAAATTTCGCAAGAATATGCTTTCTCTCCGGTATGAGTTCGCATATGGTGAACTAAAGATGATCTACGTGAAAAGGCAGATTCACAATTTTCACAAGTATGTGGTTTCTCTCCAGTATGTGTTTGCATATGAATCCCCAAATGTGACTTTTGTGAAAATGCTGATCCACAGATTTCACAAGAATATGGTTTCTCTCCGGTATGTGTTCGCATATGGCACACCAATGATGACCGATAATAAAATGCAGATCCACAAGTTACACAAGAATATGGTTTCTCTCCGGTATGAGTTCGCATATGGCGCACCAAAGATGACCGATAATAAAATGCAGATCCACAAGTTACACAAGAATGTGGTTTCTCTCGGGTATGTGTTTGTTTATGGCGCAGCAAATTCGACCTACGTGAAAATGCAGCTCCACAAATTTCACAAGAATGTGGTTTCTCTCCGGTATGAGTTCGCATATGAATCCCTAAATGTGACTTTTGTGAAAATGCTGATCCACAAATTTCACAAGAATATGGTTTCTCTCCGGTATGTGTTCGCATATGATATATCAGAGATGTCTTCTTTGAAAATGCAGTTCCACAGATTTCACAACAATATGGTTTCTCTCCGGTATGTGTTCGCATATGATTTATCAGAGATGTCTTCTCTGAAAATGCAGTTCCACAGATTTCACAACAATATGGTTTTTCTCCGGTATGTTTTCGCATATGATTCATCAAAGATGACTTCTTTGAAAATGCAGATCCACAAATTTTACAAGAAAATGGTCTCTCGCCGGTATGCGTTCGCACATGCTCCAACCAAAGTTGACTTAACCTTAAATGCAGATCCACAACTTTCACAAGTATGTGGTTTCTCTCCAGTATGTGTTTGCATATGAATCCCAAAATGTGACTTCTGTGAAAACGCTGATCCACAAATATCACAAGAATATCCTTTCTCTCTGGTATGTTTTCGCATATGGCGCACCGAAGATGACCTGTCTGGAAATGCAGATCCACAAGATTTACTAGAAAATGGTTTCTCTCCAGTATGTTTTTGCATATGCTTCTCCAAATGCGACTTCTGTAAAAATGCTGATCCACAAATTTCACCAGAATGTGATTTCTTTTCAGTGTGCATGTTCGTATGGTTTTTTAAAGGTGATTTCCATGAAAATGCTGATCCACAAACTTCAGAAGAGTATGGTTTCTCTACAGTGTTTGTTTGCCTGTGGCGCACCACAAATGATATTTGCGAAAATGCAGATCCGCAAATTTCTCAAGAATATGATCTTTCTCCAGTGTGTGTTTTCATATGACGTAGCAAAGATTATTTGCTAGTTTATGCTGATCCACAAACTTCAGAAAAATATAATTTCTCTGCAGTGTTTATTTTTATATCACACTTCAAATTTGACGTTTAAGAGCAGATGTATTAATAATCTTCTGGTAGATTCTCTTTCTCAGTTTGCAAATATTGCTTCAAATGTGACTCCTGTAAAGATACACACCAAAAAACTTTAAGAACAGCGTATCTCTCCAGTGTATGTCTGCATATGGCACTTCAAATAAGATAAATGCGTAAAAAAATAACGTCAAACTTCATAATAATGTGGTTTCTCTCCAGTCTGTTACCATGTAACATTATGAATTCCTTGAAATGCTGATCCTCCAAATGCACGTGAATATGTTTTTCAATATGGCTCACTAAATCTAAAAGATTCCAAATGTTTGCAAACATTACACGAACATGATTTCTTACTTCTCATACAATTAAACTAAGCGTCTACAAAAAGGAAAAACTGCACAGTTTGTAGTATGTGATTCTTTGGCAGTTAAATTGATTTCGTAAAACAGATACACAACTTTTACATGATAACAGCATATATTTCACCGTTATTAATAGAATGTCCAAAATCTTGTTTTCTTTCATTTCAATTTCTAATTATATCAGGTCGTATTAAAATGATCTTTTGTACAATCAAAACACCTGTGAAGAAAAATAAAATGTATTGTAAAAAGAGACAATGTATAATAAATGAAATGAGTTTATTTTTTAACAAAAATGTATCAACATAAAAAGTTTAGTCCAAAACAGAGACACAAAAATGCAGCAATCAAAAACAAAAAAAAACAACAAACAAAGAATTAACAGAAAAATCAGATTATCTTAATTTACTTTTAAGAAAATATGTGAGTACGTTGATTTTTCTGAAAAATTTTAAAACGTCTAAAATATTAAATTTTTCATAAACTATGACTTCTACAACTCAATTTTCACTAAACTGAAGCAGACAACAACAGAGCAATTATTAAAGAAGTTAAAGAACAATCAAGAAAAAACACTTAGGTATGAATCTTGAAATGAGAAAAAAAAACATTAAATTTGACACCAAGGGAAACTGTTTAAGAATGAAAAATCAATTTCAAATATGTAATGAAGTACTTTGCTTTATATACACTTTGTATAAATGATTGTAATCTGGCAATTAGTTATCTGCTGATATAAATCAAAATTAAAAGTACTGAACGAAGCCAAGAGGGCGTTTGCTACCAGAATTAGGCAACGCATAGCATCCTCTAAGTTTGGCTCCAAAGATTACTGGCGTCTCTGCAAAAGCGTGCTCAGCAGGAACAAGACTTCAATACCCCCACTAATCAATGAATTTGAAGTTCTCACCTCCCCAGCCGACAAGGCTGAGTGCTTTGCCCGTAAATTCTCAACCAATTCGACACTGGACTCGTTAGGAACACCTACACCAGACTTCCCACCCAGAACTAAGGCTCAACTAAATAACGTCCTCATCTCGCCCTCGCTGGTCAACAAGATAATTGCGCAACTTGACCCACACAAAGCGAGCGGCGGTGACGGAATCTCAGTCATAGTACTGAAGAAATGTGCCCCAGAACTCTCCTCTGTCCTCTCTAAACTCTATAACCTCTGCCTATCTGCTTCCTGCTTTCCTGCCTGTTGGAAGTCCTCCTGCGTAGTACCTATATTTAAGAATTCTGGCGAACCCTCGGACCCCGCCAATTACCGTCCTATTAGTCTCCTTCCAATCTTTGGCAAAGTTTTCGAAGCCATTATCAACGCCGAGGTGATTCAGCACCTTATGACCAACGGGCTTCTCTCTGACAAACAGTATGGGTTTCGCTTCACCAGGTCTACTGCTGATATGCTAACGACCATGACCGAGTACATATACCAGGCACTCGACAAGAATGGTGAAGCCCGAACCGTTGCCTTGGATATCTCCAAAGCATTCGACAGGGTCTGGCATGCTGGCCTCTTGTGCAAACTGCGGAGCTATGGGATAACTGGACATCTGTTTGACCTCATCCAGTCCTTCCTCTCTAACCGCACATTAAAGGTGGTATTAAATGGGCATGCCTCACAAAACTACCAGACGAACGCGGGCGTCCCTCAAGGTTCTATCCTAGGTCCCATGCTATTTCTGATCTACATTAATGATCTCCCCGACACCATTAGATCCCAAGTTGGCATGTATGCCGACGACACAACAATCTACTCCCGCATCGATCAGAAACCAGGTCTGGACGACAAAGTGAACCTCGCTGCCGCACTGGAAAGGGACCTCCAATCCGTAGTGACCTGGGGTAGGAAATGGTTGGTAAATTTCAATGCCTCCAAAACAAAGCTGTTATCAACTAACCACCATAGACTATCGCATCTACCTCCCATTAGCATGGGACAGGCTAGCCTCCCAGAGAGTAAAATACTACGCCTCCTTGGCCTTACACTCTCGGCGGACCTCAAATGGAATGACTATATTGAATCCATTGCCAAATCTGCTGCTATGAAATTTGGCTCTCTGTGCAGGGCCCGGAAATTTTTCCCACCTGAAACTATTCTGCACGTATACAAATCTACCATCCGCCCGTGTATTGAATATTGCTGCCATATCTGGTCGGGTGCCCCTGCTGCTCTCCTTGGGCTTCTTGACAAAATACAAAGGAGGATCTGTAACGTGGTTGATACTAACTTGGCAGACCGGCTGCAGCCGCTCTCACACCGGCGTGATGTAGCTTCCCTGTGCCTCTTCTACAAGTACTTTCATGGCTTCTGCTCCGATGAGCTTAGATCACTGGTGCCGCCCAAGCACGAATTTACACGAGATACTAGATTAGCAACTAGGTCCCACCCTTTTACAGTTAAACAAATAAGATGTAACCGTAAATTCTACTCCAACAGCTTCTTTTCTCGCGCTTCCCGCCTGTGGAACTCCCTTCCACAAGTCTGCTTTCCCGACAGTTACAATCTCCAGGTGTTTAAATGTAGGGTCAATAGACACCTCCTATCACACTAACTCCCAACTATTCTCACAACACTCATCTACCCAACCCTCATTCTCGGTATCCTCACCCGCCTATCACCCACCCTCTGTTATGTCCTATATTTAACCAGCCTTTCTCCTCTCTACGTAGCCCCCTGCACAGTAGTGGCAGTGACATGCCTTGCTCGGGGTGAAACGCTTATAAAAAAAAAAAAAAAAAAAAAAAATATTGTTACAACCAAGTTGAAACAAATATAAAACTTAAAATTAAAAGAGACGGTTTAGATCTTTGCCAAAAATTATGGCCAATGTTTTCTAGTCTGGGAGTGGATGGTTCCTTTTGCCGGGTCAAAATATGCCTAAGACAAATAATCAATAGAGATGAACAACAAACACCATTATAAAAATTTCAGATTTAATAGAGAACGAAAATAATATAAAGAAACATGTCTGTGTAGAAAGTTTTGTGAAATGAAGAAAAGAGAATTGGAAACGTTTCGTTGGTTATCTGAAATCAAATTGTTTGTTTCTTTTCTCTCTCTCTCTCTTTTTAATATTTTACAATTGTCTTTTCCCTTCATTTTTTTTTTTTTACTTCAGGTTTTTACTTTTTTTACAACCATGACAGTGTCATTTAGCAAGCTTCACAATCTTCTGTTCTCAAGTGAAGTTCATTTCGTTTTTGCAGTTTTCACTGTCATCTAAGTTATCTTATGTGACAATTCAACATCAAGTAGACTGACTTGCTCTCAGTTTTTCTTAACTGGAAAAACATCATACATGACTTTATATTTAGTGATTAACATAATTGGCGATTCAGTTGTTATTTTGTTTGCGAGTGGTCAATTGAATAAATGTTTCTATGTGGCATGGTATTAAGGTAAATGAGGTAGTTAAAATATTCCACCTCTTCAATTTGCAACCTCCAAATATGTCAGGTCTGCAAACCAGCTCTTAATATATGGGAGTTGGATACACGTTTTGGTCACTTCATTAATCCATGTCTTAATGTGAGGAGTAAACTTTATATCTTAAGATTTGCTGTCAAACTGATTAACTGTATTTCTCATGTACAATTCTTTATATATATTCTTTAAAGTTATGTGATTCCACAAGTGTGATGTGCTACTTTAGACATCAAGAAATGTGGTTTCCAAGGGATAGTATTTAACTTTTGATATATTAGCTTAACTGTTGATTTCAAAAAGTTATATATAGAGAGATACTGACTCTCACAATTAGAAAAATAAAGAGTGATAGTTCATTGACCGTCTGTACTTTTAATGCTGGGGGGGGGGGGTTAAGAGTGTATACATGGTGATGTAACAATGTCAACACCATGGAAAAAATCTTTTGGTTATTAAGAGAACTATAGAACCAAAAGATGGTTTTGAAAATTATATTATGAAAAGGTGTTACTTTCAAATAGTTATTATATGCATCATGAAATCTTGAGAAATAAAGTAATACAAAAAATAAAATGAGGCTTTCAAAATCTGATAAAAATTAATTAAGTATTGATTACGTATAAAAGTATCATTAATTAATAACTGACAAAATTTATTTCCAGAAGTATCCATTTCGAATGTTGCAAGTTATGATGCTTCATTGATTAACTCAGTGGAATAATTAATAAAAGCCTAACCTATTTGTGGTTTTTAAATGTCTAAGATCAATGGTGAAATTCTGTTTAATGCTTATATAAAATTTATATAAAGTGTGATTCATATAATATAGGAAGGAAATGTCCACATAAATATAACACTTTTCTAAAAACTGTTTATATTTTCACAAAGGTGTTTTAAAATTAAATGTGAATGGAAAACTGTTGCCCTAGATATTTCCGAAGCAGTTGACAGAGTCTGGCATGTTGGCCTTCTATGCAAGCTGCGAGGTTATGGTATAACTTGACAGTTGTTTGACCTTATCCAGTCATTCCTTTCAAATCGCACAATGAAGGTAGTATTGAACGGACATGCCTTCGAATACTATCATATGAGCTCGAGTCTCCCTCAAGGCTCTATTCTAGGCCCTATGATTTTCCTTATCTACATTAACGATTTCCCATATATAATAAGATCCCAAAGAGGCATATACGCTGACGACACTACAGTTCACATTCGCATTGATCACAAATCTGCTGAGGTTGACAAAGCAAACCTTGTTGCCGAGCTTGAAAAGGACCTCCGGTCCATGGTGGACTGAGGTAAGAAATGGCTCATGATTTTTCATGCTTCCAAAACAAGGTTGCTATCTATTAAACATCACAGACAATCCCTCCTACCCCACATTAGCATGAATCAGGTTAGTCTCCCTGAAAGCAAAACACTGCGTCTACTTGCCTTAACTCTCACAACAGACCTTAAGTGGAATGACTATATAGAATCCATAGCTAAATATGCTGCTAAGGGAGTCGGTTCGCTGTATAAGGTCAGGAAGTTTATCCCGCTTGAAACAATCCTGCACATATATAAAACTACCATCGGCCTTGAATACTGCTGCCATATCTGGTCAGGTGCTCCTGCTATCCACCTAGATATCCTTGAGAAAATCTAACGGAAAATCTGTAATGTAATAGATCCCAACTTAGCAGCTCAGATAAAGTCACTTTTTCACTGGCGCAATGTGGCTTCCTTGTGTCTCTTTTACAAATACTTTCACGTCTTCTACTCTGATGAACTTAGCTTATGGGTGCCTTCTATATATAAATTTACTCGAGCCACAAGATTAGCAACTAGGTCCCGCGCTTTTGCTGTGAAACCAATAAATTGTAAACGCACATTCTACTCAACAGCTTCTTTTCTCGCACTTCCCGCTTATGGAAGCTCCAAGAATTTAAATGTAAAGTTAATAGTCATATCCTATCTAACCTGCATCCTCTCTCATGCTCCCTTCTCCATCCACTCCACTCATCAGTATTCTCATCCTTCTCTTGCCCACTTCCTGACACCCCCTATAACCAGTCAGTCTTTCTCCTCCTATGTAACCCACTGCAAAACAGTGGCAGTAAAATGCCTTGCTTGGGGTGATATGATTATGAAAAAGAGAAAAACGTTAAGTGCCGTATGTGATACATGCTTGGGCGATCATGTCTCAAAAGAGACATGACTGACTCGGCAGAAGATTTTCTTGCAGTAGGATAACTTTACTATCTGAAATAGACTGATTGCCAACCAAGACTGTAGAACCAAATCTTTCCTGCTAATTAACCCATAGCTGGAGGAAAGAGATGGATTAATACATTTCCTGAAGGTTATTTGTGCATAAGTGAATGCAACAAATTCAAGTGGAATTCTAACGCAGATCTCCAATTTACAATACACATTTCAGAACATACCTATTCTAGAAACTTTTTATTTTTAGAAAAATCTTCTTAGAATATATATTTTTTTGCATGCTCTTCAATACTTAATGAAATTTCCAGGAAATTATAAATGTGAAGAGAGATAAAAACATTTTTCCAATGGTGTTCCAGTAAAATGTTTTATTTTCGGAAAAATTTAAATAAGAAAGTCTTAATTTTTTAAACTAATGTTTGAAATACGTCAAAGGATTTTGTTTATTGTAAACATTCAATTTAATATATTGAAATTGGAACTAAATTTAAAGCTTCAAGAAAACGTTGTATTTTTAAAATTTCATTTTCTTACTTTTAATTAGATGCCTGAACATTTTTATGAAAAAACACGCATACGATGATAAAAAAAGCCACAAATTTGACCGAAAGAAAGTTTTATCATCAAAATATTAGTTATTATTAAGTAGATAGACGAAAATCTTGTTTTTCCCTCGACAGCTGATTAATAAAATTAGTAATATAAAATTCAGCACATATACTGGTAAAAAAAAAAACAACTGATGTACTTGTCTATATTTCTCTGATGAGGTAATATTTACATCATTCACTGTCCTCCTCATCTTCAATGCCATGTTTACAAAGTTATATAGCCCAGCCTTTTTCAGATGCTAGAAATTTCGAACCAAACCCTTTATTTCAATCACTGGAATATATCAACTCCATTCCATGTGCTTCCAGATGCCATATAGTTATCTCCCTTTAACCGAAATTTTGTAGTTATTTGTATACAACTGCAGTTACCTGGTATTGAACCCACTGCAACTAACAACTGCCTATATCTACTGTGCCATGTGTCCTTAAGAAGAACGCCAAAGCATACGACGGACAAAACATCATAAACATGGTAAGAAAAATGAGGACAACAAATCAAACAATGTAAAAGAAAAAAAAAGACAAACATGATTTGAAAATACTTTCAAAATTCAAACATGTATTGGATTTTATTGAAACTTTCAGGATTTATTCACAAATGAATTAAATTATCTGTATTTTTTTAACATGTGTTATCCTCACTAAATGGAATTTTTACAGATTAAATTTTGTGCAGTTTCATATTGAGTTGGAGAACATGGCAGGACACTTCAGAGGAACTAAAGATTTATTTCTTTATCTCAATCAGTTACATATTTATCAGAATTCTGTTCTAAAACATAATAAAAAATGCAATCAAATTAAGATTTTTTGAGTAGAAAACCGTCTTTTTTAAAAAAAGATATATGGACATCATTTTCTTCAGAAAAATCTTTTCAATGAATAGTGAATTTTTCCAAGAATTGTTTTATTTTAAAAGTTTATTTAGAAGAATTTATAATTTATAAATCTCTTAAAATTCTGCACTATTCTTTTAAAATTTCATTATTAATGAAGACATTTTCTTTGGACTACGTGCAAATATCCTTAGGAAAGGTATTTACCAGTGTCTTCGTTCCAGTTATGGGTGAAATAACAGGACAGATTGGGTGCTATAACCTTGACTGGCAAACAGTCTACCACAGAAAGTAATAGCAACCTATTGCGGGATAATCTTCTACCCACTCAGTCATTTCTCTTTCGAGACATGATCACCCAATTATGTATCACGTATGGCACTTAACTGACTGATTGATAATGTCCTTAATATATATTATTTATAAAAGCAATTAAAAGCTCATCTCATTAGATGATATAATTTTATTGCATTTTTAGCGAATTAGTAGAGATCTACCAGTCTAACAGCTACTGTTGAGTTAAAAAAATTTATTTTTTAAACTTAGTAAATAATAGATATTTCAAATCATTAATTATACTTCCAATCTGCTATCATTTTTTTCCGCATTGGATAAACCACTTTCAAATTTTTTTTTATTTTCTTTCTGAACGGCGTATTCATTGGGCCTTTAGAGCGCTAGAATGTTAAAACTTTCATCTATTACACCCATCGCTGTTTTCTCAGGAAACCCATTCCCAGCCCCATCATTTAGGCGTTGCTGAAGTTGATTTATGTGTCTTATGTATGAATTGTAGACACTTTACTATATAAGTCATATTCCCAATTTTGTTTATCATACCCATCTCCAAAAAATGAATTTTTATTTTACTATTTGGAGCCGAGTTTTGTAAAAAAGAAAAGCAACCACTTAAAAAAATAACAGATGATTTATATACTCCAGTGAGTACTGCGTATACCTAATAAATGAAATTTTCGCTACAAATTTTATTTCGTGTAATTCCATGAATTTACGTGGAAGTGGGAATAACAAATGTAACAAAAAAAAAAACTATTTTTACCATAATTTCCAATGATTTTCATGACAATTCGACAATTATTTCATTTTTGCAAGAATTTCAAAATTAATGTGTTTTTCACCGGAAAATCTGAGTTACATTTATCCATTAAAAGCTCTGGTAACGATTTGGTCTCCATTTGATGAAAATGAAAACAAGAATTTTTTACCAAAATTCTGAACGTGTTGGTATTGATTACACCATTCTAAAAATAATTCAAAATACTTTCATCTTTCCTCTTAATAATAACATTGTGATGGAAAATCTTCATGTTCATTACATTTGGGGCGTTTTTTTTTATCATACCCATCTCAAACAAAGATGGGTTGCTTTTAATTATTTTAAAATACAACAGACAGCTATACATCAAACTTTCCATATTAGTACTCCCTGGATGGCCAGCCTGAAAATCTTTCAAAATGTGTTTCTGTAGTGTTAATGGCAATATGGAATCACATGTCCCCTTCATAGTAACATCCCATCACATTTAGGAAAAAACGTCCGTAGATTTTATTTCCTTAATAAAATAATATATTCATCATGGCAAGAAATTTGTTTTATTTCTTTCAGAGTCACTGAAAATTCCCTTACAGTATTACAAAGAGTAGATTTAATTCTCCTTCAGACTGAAGGGAGGCAAGCACTGTATATTCCAGTGGTGTTTTTGCACTTGGGAATCAATCTTGACACTCCATCTGCATGGCCGAATATTTGCAGTTGCCACGTACTCAATTTTAAAATTGTAATTCAACATTGTACATCATCGCTTAAGTCTGTTGGCTGTGTGCATAGACAAACCTTTCTTTGGGCCGGGCCAAAAATGGTGAGTAATGACTTGTCGTCTGTGTGTAGAGAGAATTGCCGACTAGAAATATAGTGGTGGAATTTTGCGACAGTGAATATAATCTCAGGTGCTTATTTTCAAACTGAAATTTTTTTTCTCCAGGAAGCAAAGCCCTCAAAGCATGTGTTATCAATTTTTTATAGTTCTAGTCATTTTGAGAATGTATGTTCCTACGCCATACGAACTACCATCGCTAGCACCAATGATTTCCAAATCCGGGTCGTAATAAGTAAGAAACAAGTCTGACGTTAGAATTTTTTATTTTTTCAAATATGCCTGCTGGGATTCTGCTGTCAAAATCCAGGGCCTATCTTTTTTTTTAATCATTCATTAAAGGGAACAAACAAATCGTGCATAATTGGTAGGAATGCCTGGCAATAATTTGCTAGTACTCGGAAACTCTGTAATGATGCGATGTTATTGGGTGCTGGCAGGTCATTAATCATGATAGCCCGTTCAGGATTCAGTCTTCTACCATCCTTGTCAATTATGTTTACTACGTATTTGATTTTTTTTCTATGCAAAAAATTATATTTGGTTTTTTTAATTTTGAAATAGCACTTTCGGATTTTAGGAAAAACTGTGTACAAGATCCTTATGTTAGACTATGCTTTGGTTTTTCACTAGAATATCGTCTAATTAAGCAACTGCAAAATCAAGTCTACCCAGCATGGTATTTATGATTTGTTGAAATATTGTTGACGCTACCTTGACACCAAATGGTAAACGTTCGAATTTAATTTATCTAATCCACGATTCGTATTTACACATAATAATTTCGAAATCAAATCTTCAACAGGAATTTATTTGTAAATAAGCATTTACAAGCACAAGTTTCGATAAAAAAAACCCGCCATCCATTAAGCTTAGCTGAATGGTCTTTTGGACTAAAACAAAAAGGTAGTGATAGTCCTTCAGAACAACATAAAATCTTGTATCATAAATATCCTCATATCTTTTAAAGTTAGACGCAAATGTTACGTGTTTCTCAGGCGCGTATGTAAAATTATTTATAGCAGGAAATTTAGAAGAAAAGTAATTCTTAAACACAGTTCAACTGTCTAACCATTCTACCGAATGCGTTGACAGATTAAGTGTGAGATGCAAGATAAGTGCTTGGCGATCGCAAGTGTACAAATGTTTTCTTGTAAGAGGAAGAAACCCTGAAACACATGACCTTTAATTTACACAGATTACCATACAAAAAAAAATTCAAATACACAAAAGAATAAAAAAAATTGTTAAAAATAGGAAGGCACAACGAGTTGTATTAAACTTTCAAATAATATATCTAATCTTTCTTTATCAAGTTTATAAACTATCAAGAAATCTTTGAAATATTTGTAAATAGTTTTGAAACTAAATTATTAAAATTAAAAAAAATGAATACAATTTTTAAAATTTCACTATTAGGAGCAGATTTTCAGAAATAAATTCAAAATGTTTCAAAAGAAATATTAGATGATTTGCATTCCATAAAGATTCTTGCGTTTAACTGATAAAAATTTTCTTGCGAAAATTGGTTTTAATTTCTTAAAATTTTATGGATTTACAATACATGGAGGTGGGTAACAGAAGTATATCAAGATTTATAAAAAAATTGGGAGGGGAGGTCAGTTTCTCATACAACGCTATAGTAAACCGATCCTCCATTTTGAAAACAGTCGCCGGGACGACATTAGCGTCAACATCTGTAAATTTGTACATTATAAATTTTTGGGGATCTTTTTTCAGTTAAACGTTACTTCTTACACCTGAAACTTTAACAACGATGTAAAAAAATTTGCTAAATTTTCAATATTTAAACAAATTGGGTGCGAGGGCCTAATTTTTGTAGAACTTTATAGTAAATCAATCATCCAATTCGGAAACACTGGCTTCGATGTTTTTAACTTGTAAGAAAGTAATGAAATAAAACATGTATATGTTCAATAATTTAATTAGAACAAGGGAATTTTTTCTTAGTGTTTTACAGGCCATTTTCTTTTTCTTTTGTTTCAAATATCAAATTGTTAGTTTTACTTCATGTTTCAGGAAAATTATGTCCAAATGGCGGGGCGGGTTCAATAGCCTGTACAAGGAAACTATGTCCAATGTTTTTTTTTGTGGGGGTGTTTTCAATAACATGTCCAAAATCTTTTTAGGAGTGGGCTTTTAATAACATATTTCTTCAAGATTTTTTTTAATGTGTTTTCAAAATACTTTTCTTTTCAATAGCATATTTTTTCCAAATTGTTACTTTTTTAAGTTTCAAGGAAACTTTCCAAATGGACTTCATGTCCAGGGCCACCCATCAGTCTTTCTACCATCTTGCTTGTACAGACGTCTCAGCAATATTCATACCACTGAATGGCAGAATTTAATGAAACTCCGTTCAATGTCGCTGAACGGGTCACCGGTACTTGGCAGACGAAATCAAAAATTAATCGGAATATCACGTGGATTGATAATTTGGGTTCATCAAAAATGTCCCATTCCTAACGGACATTCTTTTTTTCATTTGGAAAATCACCAGCAAACCTAATCCGCTTTGAAGTTTGCACATGCCTTTTAGCATGCCCACAGGAACACAACTTATGTGCAATTAACTTTTGGGTATGCGCATATTCAATGACTGAAACCTTTTCAATAGAGCCATTCTTGGAGATTCAGAGGAAGATGGCATCGTAAGTTAAGAAAACGTAAGAAAGACAAGAACAATAGCAAAAAACTCGTTCCAAAAAGCCAAAAACAAATCGACCTCAAGGCTAAAACAAAAGGACAAGAACTCGTCCCAAAAGAGTTAACATGAACGACCCCAAAGCGATTGGATTGAAAATGAAGGTTCGATTTACTTTAACGTTGTGAGACCCCCACAAATTTATTTGTTTATATTTAGCAATTTGTCCATTTTTTTTTGATAATTGGAATCTATAAATAACAATCAATAGGAATGCGGTAAAAAAATGAAAAGCGGCGAAAATAAACTTGGTCGCAGTATACTTCAGGTTCGCCGTTTTACTAAAATACGACAATTTGATTTTTGCAAGAATTTCCAAATTAATATTTTGGCCATAGAACAAACAAAAAAAATGTAATATTACGTTTTAAAGTTTCATACGGATTTGGTTACCCGCTAACATTCAAAAAAAGATTTCTTACCAAATTTTCGAACGTGTATGAAGAAATTAAATGTTTTAAAATGTAATTAAAAATATTTTGATCTTTCATAAACTTTTTGATGAAAAAAACAAAGTACGTTTTAAGTTTTGCGACTTTTTTTCTTAATATTATGCAGGGTTTTGTTTCTTTCTTTTTTCAGCAATGTAGTGGAGATAAAGCTTTATATTTACTAAGTTCTTCATTTAACTAATAATGAAACAAAGTTTTTGGATAGTATTGAATTTCTAGAAATTTCATTAATTGGAGTGGGGTTAACAGATGTAAAAAATATTTTTTGTTGACCAAGATTTTATTGAAATAATCATCTTGCAAACTTCATTCATTTTAATAAGTCTTAAATTTTAATAAAATCAGGCAATGATTTCATATTTTCAAAAATTTCTGAATCAAAGTGGTTTAGTTTTTCACAGGAAAAAACAGTCCTAATCCATTCCATAGTAATCTTTTTAATGAATAGTTGACGAAAAAAAAAAGAAAAAAAAACTAAACAAAACGAGATTTTCTATCAATTTCGAACGTATTAGAAATGATTTTTAAAAAATTAAATATTTTAAAAATTACTTAATCTTTTCTCTTAATAATAAACACTTTGACGACATTTTTTTTTTATTATGCTCGGTGTTTTTTTCAGTGAATTTGTCGTTGTACTTAAAAGTTTTTGTTGTTGCCCGAAATAGCACAAGCGGTGCGGAAACAAATCCAACCCGATGTTGAAGAGAATAAATTTATTAACACGGACTTTTACAAGATGACTTTTATATATATATATCACCCCACTACCCCATGAAAAAAATTGATCAATTTTTCTATTCGAAGTTATATATTGAAAAGTGGCAAAAATATTTTTTGCCATCAGTGACTTCCTAAACAAATTTGTCATACAAAAGTGAAATGAATTACGTGAAAATTTTTTAAAAATATTTTTCTACCAAAAAGAATATCTTTCAATTGACTCCGACACTTAAAAAACAAAATTAAAATAAACTTGAATTTTAAAAAATGTAAAAATATTTTTTTTTGGTTTATCTTAAACATCTGAATTTCATTTTTTTATGAGGAATAAATGAAAACTGGCGTGGGAAGTCATTAAAAAAAAAAAACGAATAAAAAAAATGAAAATTATTTGATTTCTTCCACTTACCTTTCAAATCAGAATAGGCAACGAGAAAAAAATCGAGCCGATTACTTAGTGTTCAAACAATTCTGTTGGGATTTCTATTTCTACTTACTCAGATTTTGAATTTTTTGTTCAGTTAACAGTGCAACAAAGTCAGAATGAAAGCGCATTACACAGAGAGAAAATAGGAGGTCGAAAAAAGAAAATTAAATTACTTTTTTTTGGATATGAAAGCAATCTGCACTCAGTGGAAAATCAGTTAAGCTGTGTTATTCAAAATTTGGTTTCTAAGGATTCAGTATGTTTCTTGGCAATTACAGAGCAAAATTGTATTGCGCTTCACTAGCAAAAGCAACCGTCGACGCGAAGGACTTCGAATACCCCGACATGACAACGTTATTCTTAGATTTAATATCAAATGCAAATTTTGTTGAAACAAATTATTTATTTAAATATACAAGAATCATTACTGTAGTTGTTTAATGTAAATTTTACATTTTTACTGATGTACGTTGTGGTGTTGTGGATATCACCTTGGAATGAAACATCGGAGAGCAGTGTTCAATTTCTAGTTGAATTCGTTGCATTCACTTACGTTCAAATACCCTTGCGAAAAATATTAATGCGTATCTTCCTTCCAGCTATAGGTGAAATAACAGGACAAATTCGGTTCTATAGCCTTTGTTGGTAACCATTGTATCACAGAATGTAAAGACAACCTACTGTGGATAAATCTGCCCAGTTAGTTATATCTTGAAAGAGACATGATCGCCGAAGCGTGTATCACAATTGGAACTTAACTGACTGATACCATGAGTACTCTAAAAAAATAATACAAGGCTGAATATACAGTAAGAATGAAATTTAAATCTTTCAAGCAAAATCATAGATATTTTAATTTTACACACTCGTTGGCTGAATGATTTCTGTTTTTCAAAAGTCCCAAATGGTAATAACCACTGAAGATAATTTAGAATTGTCATAAAATCTAATTAGAGGTAAAGTGGAGGAATGGATAGTGGCTCGGATTGAGGGAATGGAAAGTTTGAATTCATTATATTCACTTATGTGTGAATACATTTGGTATTAATTAGTCTCTTCTCCCAGCAAAGCAAATAGCAGGAGAGACTGGGTTCTATAGCCCTGGTTGGTAAACAATCTACTGCAGAATGTAATGGCAATCTACTGCGGGAAAATTTTCAAATGCTCTCGTCCAACATGGAAGTGTAGCTCATAAAATCAACTTGAGAATCGGTCAGTCAGTTAAGTGCCAGTCTCGAAAGAGACATGACTGAGTGGGCAGAAAATTATCCCGCAGTAGGTTGCCATTACTTTCTGCGGTAGACTTGTTGCCAGCCAAGGCTATAGAACCCTATCTGTCCTGTTATTTAACCCATAACTACAGGAAAGAGGCGGATTACAGCATTTCCAAACTGTATTTGCGCGTAAGTGAATGCAAGGAATTTAACTGGAATTCGAACTCGGCTCTCCTTCTTCCGAGTCGATATCCACGACACCACAATGCACAATCTCATATTCATGCACAGTTTGCAACATTGCGGATTAAGCAAACGCTTCTTATAGACTAGAATGTGTTTTTCTTTTTCTTTTGAGAATTGGCAAGAAAAATAATGAATACTCCTTATTTATAACATTGTGTTTCTTTTTTTGTGGGGGAGGGGAATGGTTGGTAATGTTATATTAAACATATAGTGAGAGAACAAAGAAGAACTAACGGAAATTTAGGAAATAAATAATTCTATTAACAAAAAATAAAACAAGTGGTAAATCGGTATGAATGTCTATCATTAAAAACAAAACAAAAAAAAACGATGAGTAGAGTCATAAAAGTAATCCGTGGAGCCATATAGTAAGAAAGGAATGGTGAGTTATGACTGACTGGGGCGATGGTCTTTGGTGGGTGTCATTAGAGATGGGACGTTGCATCTTGATGAGTGTTGTGAATCATAGCTACCAAATAAGTCCCTTTGATGGTTTTTATATAACTTTCTTAGGATCAGATCAGCTTCAATTTTTATTTTGTTTCTTTCGATGTGAGTGGGTGCTATTAGTGAAAATTCTGAATTATATTTTTCTTTGAGTGTGTAGGTGAAACGGAACCTATGTGCAGAGCCTTTGAGCAGTTGACTAAGTTTTCAGTTCAGTCTTCGGTTTCGGAGTATTCACATTTGACCAGTGGTGAAAATTTGTGTAAAATGAATCAGTAAAAGATCTGGTTTTAGGAAGATTATAATTGCAAACAACAATTAATTGGCAATTTATTTATTCCAACTTCTTGAAATGGTAAGGATTTTTATAGTTGATTCACATATATTAATAAATTTGTAAATGTTTATGAATAAAAATTGTTTACAAATTTATTCTATTATGAATTGCGAAATGAGAAATATTGCTTAGCATTAGTTTCAATTGTATTAATTTTTAAGATGTTGTAAATATGAAGTTATATTTGTAAACTAAACAATCTAACAAATAAAGTGTCTAATATTTTTGTTGCAAATTTGCAAAAACAAAAAATATGTAAATGCACTTTCATATTTAGGTTTTATTACAATTCTGATCACCACCTTTAAAAGAGCCTGCATTGCCGAAGAGTGAAGGCAGTGAAAACAATAATTGTGTCAATAGAAAAACAATCCTTTTGGCACTTTGAATGTTGCAGGCACAAAGGTCAAATTTGGCGGCTGAATTTCTTTTTACACTTCTATAATATAAACAATAAAATTATTCAGTCCACTAAATTTCATAAAAGCAGAGAAAATAAACAATATTTGTCAATTATTGGTTACTGCATATTTTGTATAAACAGAAAATCTTGTCTAAAATCTCATTCCTCTTCTTGGTTCTCTCCTGCCTGTTCAGCTGCCATAGCCCACAGGAACCGAAGACATTCCACTGATCACTATAGGCGCCTATTCACGTCTGCTCGTAATGAGTGCAAGATAATCATGATCTAATTAATAATTAAAAATATAATTTAAAATTAAAAATATAAATTTAATAGAAAAATATATTCCCTAAATCCAAAGTTAAGATTAAATATACAAACATACATTAATTATAAAGATTCTGCTTAAATAAACATATCCGGCGACACCAACTACCGGCTCCTCTAAGAAATCCAAACTATATAGTCTAGTCACTAGATAATAAAAACTTACAAGGTTAAATCTGTCTAGAATCAAAGACTCTCCTTAATGAATCACTTTAAAAAATACCCTCTCCAAAAATACCCACGGTCAGAGACTTATTCCCCTATCACTAACCCCCACCAACACCTCTAACAAAACTAAAGAAATAAAAAGAAAGAGGCTTTGCATTACTTTTCACACCGCCTGATGAGATATTGAAATACCTTTGTCGTGGATATATATAGATAAATTATGTACATGTTCTAATATATATATATATATATATATATATATATATATATATATAAAATGAAATAAAATAAAATAATCCGCTTTATCATATTGGCTCGTCTTACGACTTTCTTCCTCCAATTTTTAACTTCTTTATTATATCTTATTTGTTCGGTCTTTCTCTTTTATAACTTTATTGTTTTTCTTATTTTCTAACTATATTTTACAAGATATTTACAATAGCGTGATTATCATGACAGAATGTTTAGGAAAGGAAATCTCCATCTGGAATCATTTATAACGCATTTTAGATGTGTCATAAATAATTCGAGATACACACCAATACTTTAATAAAAATACTGTTTAAAAACTAATAGACAAAACATTTTACAGAAATGCTTAAAAATATGTTAATCGAAAAATATTTACATGTTAAATACTAGTTAAAAAAAAAACAATGTGTAAATTTAGTTAAAGATTTATCATTAAATACACAATTCCTTAACAGAATAAATTCGTTTAAAAACTAAGAGAAATAATATATTCACCTAAAAATTGCTTAAAATAAATTACTCAAAATAATTATTTACATAATATATTATGATTAAATGAGAATATATAACTAGTAAATTAGTTAAAATAAATTACTCATTAAAAACAAAACAAAAATACATTGCCAGTAATGCTAAGGAAAAATTACGTGTACAAATATTTTGTAAGAAAATAAATCCACTCGAAAGACCAGTAAGACAAGAAAAAAATAAAACGAAAAAATTGAATGTATGAATGAAAGCGACTCAAAAAACATTCTTTTTCTGCAGTTTTTAATATACATATATACAAATCTATGTACACTTTTAAGTTTTAATGGTGGTATTTACGATGCATGTTCACGGGGAACGCTCGTATTATTAGTAGTTTTGGGCCACTCATTAGCCCTATTTATGCACACACACCTGGTGGCCTTCTCGACGGATTCCAAGATAATTTCAATCGCCCGCCTTCTTTTTTGTCCAGTTATCCCTAGGCTAATCAGGGCTCGTATCATTGACTTTCCTGCGAACCCCCTACAGCCGATCTCGACTGGGAAACAATGTGTACGCCATCCTTTAGTTCTACACTCGTCTAAGAGCCCTTGATATTTGCTGTACTTCCTCTCAAATGCCTCTTGCATATGCTCCTCCCATGGGACCGTTAACTCCACCAAAATTAACTGTTTCGTGGCGTCCGAATAAACTGTTATGTCTGGACGAATTTTGAAGGACGATATATGTGTAGGGAACTTATTTGTTTCTCAAGATCATTTTCTAACTATATTTTACAAGATATTTGAAATAACGTGATTATCATGACAGACTGTTTACGAAAGAAAATCTCCATCTCGAATCATTTATAACGCATTTTAGATGCGTCATAAATAATTCGAGGTACAGACCAATACTTTAATAAAAATTCTGTTTAAAAACTAAAAGACAAAACATTTTACAGAAATGCTTAAAAATAAGTTAATCGAAAAGTATTTACATGAAGTCGTACACCATCTGAAGCAGGAATCTAGATCGGTTGAAGTCAGTGTTCTAAAGGTCTGACCAGGACACTTTTCGCCGATCTGCACCATCCCACCTGCTCCACGCACCCTGCTGGCTATAACCAGCCATTTTATTCATCCGCTTTTCCTCCATCACCTCTCATACTTCATTTTGTATCAGGTGTTGGCGCTCCTTCCCGGTGAGTTTTTCGAATCTGTATGAAGGAATTAGTCCCAGGCCTGCTCTTCTTTGTGCAACTGAACCCAATACACATTTTATCCTCAGGTTCCCTTCTGCGATAGCTATTACCTTAGTTGCACTCCATCTTCTGCCTGACTTGACATCAATTCCCGCCCCTGCTACTTTAGGATTATTGGCGTTTCTCTACTGGCAAGCTTCTCTTGTCCGTGAAATTATGAACTTCTCGACCAGACCTCTGAAAGGAAGCTGGATGGCACTGGATGATACATATAAAGCTACGCTGCTTAAGCTCCGAGGAAATCCTAACCATTTACGGAGGAAACTGCTAGCTCTCCTCTCCAACGTCTCCACAGTCAAGATTGGAATGCTAGATATCTGTAGTGGCCATAATGCTGGTGGGATCACACAAGGATAGTATAACCAGGCTTTGAAGCGCCCTGGTAATATGTGTATATGGATATTATCTCTAACGGGAGAAACTGCTACCTCCAGATCGGATATTTCACTGGAGGATACAGCAGTCTGATGAGAATGG
Source organism: Ascarosepion bandense (assembly GCA_037127315.1). NCBI lineage: Eukaryota > Metazoa > Mollusca > Cephalopoda > Sepiida > Sepiidae > Ascarosepion > Ascarosepion bandense. The sequence goes on along the minus strand of JBBBDQ010002756.1, from coordinate 22,213 downwards.
GTGATAGACACTTCCATTGGATAAAGATGCCTCAAAGAATGCTGCTGGGTGCCTTTATCCACCCTCTTAATCTTGACTGTACGGACCAAGACATCATCCAGCGGAATAACTTACAAGATCCATAACAAAGATCAATAAGATCATGTTGGAAAAATTGGACTGATACGACTCCTGCGTCGGCTCTCTCAGTCCTAGCAGGTATTCCTCATACCACAGCTTACGAAATCTCTCAAAGTCTTGATCTAGACTCTTCAACAAAACACTTCTACAGGTTGACTCCATCCCAGAGAAATTGTCGTTTCATCCAGTAAAATTGAGTTATAATAATGAGGATAAATAAATACATTAGTTGATAAAATATCTAACCCAGCATCTCCTGTATATCTGTAAATGAAGAGACGGAAATTTATGACATTTTGAACGTTTGAAATGTCTGTAAGCAAGTTGAAATACTGTAGTTTCTCTCGACCCACCAATCAATACAGTCAAACCTTGACCGTCTTAATGAGGCGTTCCCATATACTATCAAACCAGGCTGAATAAAGGGGAATGGTGAGATGCTTTATGTTGTATGTGCTAAACTTCCCAACAAACTAATCAAACACATATACTTGTTTGATCACATCACAGTCCGAAACAAAGAAACGAGCTTAATAAGCGTAAATATGGGATGGGACACCGTGTAAATTGAAAAATCGCACGAAAAGCAAGACCACGGAATGGACAGTCATATCCTCGATCAACTCCAAATATAGAGCTCTGGCAGTAAAACAAGTGAAAATTAGAATATACATTTTCCGCATATCTTCACCTCTATAAACCCACAAGTAACTGATGAAATCAATCCTCGTTTGGAAAAAATGTCGGAATAAATTCACTCTATGCTTAGAAAATTTCGTTACCTCGGGCTATTTGAAGACTATGGCATTGTATCGATTACAAATGGAATAAGATGAAATTACAGTCTTGACAGACTGTCTAGAATTATTCACCCAAAACCTCAACAAACGTAGCTTGTTAAGGGTAGCATCAATACCCAAATATTTTCACTTCAAATGGCAATCTATAATGATCAACTCGGTGACCTTACAATCCCGAGGCGACAGGATCGGATACAGAATCTCTAGAGGGTATAAACGGTTTTCTTCCAATTCTCCCTCTGGATCAGATAAGACCGTCATCGTCCAAGAAAAGACCCAAATTAGTCACCAAAGGCGGCACCTCCTAAGTGGAAGGATCAAATAAGAATAACTTCACTTTAGCTAGGCACAAAGACTGTACCGACTTCCATAAATAATTCTTAGCGGTCAGCACATGTTCCGTAGGGAAACCATTCAACCTTAAGATAAACTTAAAGATATAAATCGCTTTTGTCTCCAGTTTTTAAATTTTATCATTAAGAATGCCTTCCGAACATCAGCCAACAATACAAAACGGTGCATTTTGAATTGTAACATTAATTCCCACATGTCAGAATAGAGATTGATGCCAAGATATACACACTCATTAAGGGAGGGGCGACCACCGGTATGTAAGGAACAATAGACTACAGGGCGTATTTTAGTTGAACTTTGACTGTCCGATTTCAAAAAATGACCTGTGAGGTATCCAAGTATAATTCTTAAACGAGTCAGGCTTAACTTCGTTATTTTCAATAATTTCTTCCGCCTCTTGCTAACTGATGGTTTGAATGAAGCAAAGGTAATTTGTTTTCATCCCAGGGTAACTTCTACATAATAGCAGTTATTCACATGAGCGATGGATGCACAAAATAACGTTATCTTATCATGATTGAAAATACTGATAGCATCCTCTCCAATACCCAAAGTCTCCAAACTAAACAATTTTTCTATGGTTCTCTCCATTGCGGTTTCAGCCAAACAGTCCAAAAGATCTACATCCGTGGAATTGGGTTCTACGTGGATCACTGGACACTCTGAATAATTGGCTATAATCCGATTATAATTAGTATCACAAGCTCCATTTCCCTGAGTAACAGTCTCTGGTGCCAAAAAGTCAGCAATATTCTCAAAAGGTACCAATCCCTGAGGGAACCTAAACAAAGAGCCATTCATAGAAGCAGTCAACTGCATGGGACCCAAAATTTTAAGCAAATCCACACCTCACAACCCTTGCACAGAGAATGAATTATCCTAGACATTTGAAAAGTTCACTGCCAATTTAAAACTACTAGCTTGCATACTGTCTACCGCTGCACCTAAACCAACCACATGAAAATCTAGGTCTAATTTTTCATCCACAAGAAAGGGAATCGATTTCATTCCAGTAAGAAGCTTGACATGTAACAAAACTTCACTTAATATTATCTGCGCCGAACTCAAAAAGGTTTTAATGACAAATTTTCTTTTAGCTGTTTGAACAGGTTTATCATTCAAGGTCCTCATTAAAGGTAAACCGTTGAATGCCAGTGTCTACCAAAGAATTTGCTCTTTTCTCACTCTCGACCTGCCTGATTACGATCTCGACCATGAGTAGCAATAAATATATGTCCTTCTCAAAACAAGGATTTACATTCACATGTTTCTCATCAACAGAAGGACACAAAGCGCAGCAATCAAACAGGCTCTTGCATCCCCAACAAGTTTTAAACTGGCTTTGTACGTAAGGGCACTGCTCAGCAGAATGTGAAGGACCAGTGCATTTGGTACATAAATTAGCTGACTTGCAGTCAAGCCGTCCTTTAACGTAAGATATTTCCTAAAAGAATGTCCATAATGAGTGTTGGAACGACAAAAATTGCACCTGAACTTCTCGGGAGATTTACCAGGGTTGAGGGTTTTCTTATGCACTGGATGTACCCTAAACTTGCTCGAACCAAGGGCTCTCTGCTCATAAACATTCTCATCAGGACTAGCTGTTTTGAGCTTAGAAATTTCTAATGTTCGGATAGCATCTGAATATACGGAAAATAAATCCTCCAATTCATGGTAATTAGTTCCCAACCGGTTGACATCTTCACGCTGAAACAACACTGGCAGTTTATTGAACATTACGTGACTCAAAAACTTGCTTCCTGGAGAACCATTCTCCAGGAAATCCAAGGAGAAGGAACTCTTCATATCATGGAGTTGCCTCTTAATTTTGGTGAGAAACGATCATACGTTATCCCACTTTTTGCCTTTCATAGTCATTATCCAACACGAACTGGGTTTCTACTCTTTGAAGTTATATCAATATTTCTTCCCCATATTCGCCTTCCATAAGAACATTGCTAATTTACACATTAATCATTTCTACTGTACTGAGGTGGCTCTCAACCTCAACCCTCAATGACAAAAAGGTCTCTTCATTTACATAATCTCGGGAGTCAATGCTCAGAATAAATGAGTCAGTTTTATCATTAATTAGTCTCTCTTGCAAATGAGCAACTTAGTAGTGAGGGTGACGGACAATTTCGTAAAGTTAAAGGAGAAACTTACTGGTAAAATAAAAATTAAACATTAAATAAATTTTTCCTATATGAGAAAAAATTCAACCTAACAAAATGGCGGCTAAGAGTTAAAATTGAACAAGACAAGATGAAAAAAATTTACAGACAGAGTGAGGGAGACAAATCTGTAACTCCCTTGAAATTTAAAGCCTTAATCAAAATCACTTAAAATTAAACTACAACTCATTCACATTCAAAAAACCACTGTTTGAATTTTGCAAACCAGAATTGCCGAGTAAGAATTTTCGCAAAGAAAAAAAACAAAACAAAACAAAAAAAACAAAAAAACAAGAAAAGCGAATTACATTCATTTCCAAAGAGAAAATATCTATTTCTAACCAGCTAAACAAAGATGTTTGCAAAAACTGCACTCATTTTTATTTCTCACTATTTATATTATTCAAACTATTGTCATCTTGCCATTTCCATGACATTCCGGTCGTTGTCTGTTTCGGACTTCTTCAGTTGCGAGGAATTTTGAACTGAACGCTTTATTACTGCCACTGGGGTATATCATTCTCATTGCTTGTCCAAACCCACTTGTGGTAGTCATGAGATATTTCCCTTTAACCCGACTCATTGTCGCCTGGTATTGAACTTACTACTCTTTTTTGGTCAAATCACTGGAAGTAACCAACAATAATATCCACTGGGACATGTGTCTTTGAGAACAACAGCGATTGAATTTCTAGGACATATAAAACTAATGTTTCAGTAACATTATTTTACCAGACTTCACATTGCAATTTTTGATGTTGATGGTCTTCTGAGGTATTTTTTATCAGAGCTCATATAGCAATTCTTTCACTCTAATGATTTTCTCTGGCACACCATATAAGTGGTTCCCAGATTTTATTCATCTTTATGCTTGGTTTATTTAGAAGATTTTTCTAGCCTCGCATATGCACTGCTTACATGATTTTATGTAGTTTCCAATGGCGATCTCTGTCTGTTACTTCATCTTCGTTCCATGGTCGGGTAGTGATCCTCTTTCTCCATCCGTATGTGGTCAGCTACACCTGATTTTTCTACCTCTTCTTGTGTTATGACCTTGCGATTTTCTTGTAGCTATATCTTGTCTTTTTTATATTTTGTTTACTTTCTTTTCAAAGTTGTAAGCTTTTGTTGCCAAATGATGTTCATTTCCTTTTTTGCAGTCTTCACAGCATAATTGTTTTTTCAGTTGTAAAGATTAAATGTTTAATTGTCCAATGGATTCTCTATTTTCCTTAACTAGAATTATTACACATGCCCTTTTATATGGGGATTAACATATTTAGTAGTGATCTGTTGATTTTGATTTTTATCAATTCAGCCAATGAACTAAATGTCTGTATATGGCATGGGGTTAGTGAATTGGCTTAAATATTTGATCTCTTCATTAATGAATCTCTTCATGTTCATTACATAAATATATATGTATATCCCTCAAGGCCTGCAGTCCAAATAATTATCATGTATTACTTCTCCAGAAACGTTTATGCTGGATCATCTGTGATGTGCTGTTTTTAGCCATCAACCAAATCCATATGATTCCAACTCTTGAAATGCCAATGTTCTTTCAATAAACTTGAAGTCTTTCTTATTGAATACACCAAATGACTGTTTTCATTGATATATTTCCAACACAGCTATCTGTATAACATTGTCAATGTTTTTTACTGTTAAGTGATGAATGTTCAAGACATCTCTGAAATCTTTCTATTCTTTCAGAAATTAAACGTTTTCTGCAAATTAAGTTCAATGAGACTCTTTTTTTTATAATGATCAGAATTGTTGATCTAGGAAAATTGAAATGCTTAGAAAGTGTTGTATATCCATCACCTTGATGTTACCTATCAAATGTTTTTTATTCAGATATTCTTGTCAAGTTTTGCAGCCTTCACCATTGTTACAACTCTTTCTGTTCAACTCTGCCTTATATGTAATAATTCGATAGATTCAGCTCAGTAGAGGGAGGAAATAATAATTTTGAGGTGACACGAATATGGAGGTTGGAAATTATTCCTTGGTTTTGATTTTATGAGATGTTGCAGTGTCTTGTTTGGAAATGTACAGTCTTCCTTTGCTCACACTATTCGAGACTTCACAAACCACCCCAAATTCTCTTTCAAGACTTAGTGAAGAAAAGATATATAGCAATTCCCTTGTTTCTCAAGACTCCCTGAACCATCACATTTGGTGGAAACTTTGTGTAAATGTTTGGTAGAACATCCATAGAATCTGCAGAATCCATCAATTTTATGGTATTCATCAACTGTCTTCATTCAAAGATTCTTTTTAAGTTTGATGGCTTTCAGCATTTTTATGAAATGAACAAATCATTGTGGTATATGGCACTCACATCTTTTCTTCAGAAACTTCTAAAATGTCATAGAATTTGGTTAATTTTCATTTTAAATGGATGCTTTGTATTTTAATAGATGATTTGCTTTTTCATTCTTGACTGACAAAAGACTTACTTCATTAGTATTATTATTATATTACACATTTAGTGAGCCTGCGTTAAAATATGTTTATTGACCAGAAGAAAAGGGAATTGGCTACCGACTGAGATGGCAAATAAAAGGAGAGAAACTGAGAAAAAACGAACAAGTTTATGCAAACCTTTGTTCTGTTATAAAAACCTTCATGAATCATTCACATACCAGAAACAACCATGCAGAGACCCTGCTTTAAGGTTGAGATACACACTGTCCTACCCTCACTGACTGAGAAGAAGGCATGAAAGAACTCATAGAAAAAACAGAGGGAAGCAATATTCCACCGGTGAGAACAGGGTTGATTATGAGCTGTCAAATCAGGACAAATTACCCTCCACATCCTCCTTTGGATTTTGTCGAGAACCCTGAGATGAACAACAGGAGCACATGATGAGATATGGCAACAGTATTCAATGCATAGATGAATGGTAGAGTTATATAAATGTGCCACATGGCAGAAAAAGATGTTTTTTTGATACTTTCATGAATTTACAGAAGCTGTGTTTTTATTTTCTGAGAAGATTTTCTGGTACATATTATAATAGATATTTGAATGTAAACAACTTCAAATTATATTACATTCAAAAGTATCTTTCATTCTTAAGAGTTGATATAAAATAATTAAAAATCAGAATTTTTTATTAATGGTACAAAGATCTTTTTTCATTGTGTTGATATTCAGTTCTAATATTTCATTCATAGCAACAAATTAATAACTGACTGAAATATGTAAATCCACTCATTTTTGATACCAAGGTTTGAAACTGAATTTTTATAAATCAAATGTTTTTCTGAAGCATTAATTTTAGCTTAACTGACAGCTAAATGATTAAATTTACTACTGCCAATAAAAAATACTCTAATACATGTCAAACAGAAATTATATTAATTGAAGTCTAAAAGTTTTTAATTCTAAAAATATTTTCAATTTTTTTACCATTTCTGAGTGATTGCCACATTTGTAAACAAAAGTTAATTTTTGGTTTTGAAAATATTGCAAAACTAAAACATACATTTGTTACACATTATTTTTTGAAAATTAGCAAATTTATAGCTAAATTATTCTGATTTGAAACAATTATTAGTTGTTTATAATCTGAAATCAAGGAGGGCTTATCTTTCTGATCTGCGTACTGATTGATGAGAGCATCCATTAACACGTCTAGCTAATTATGGTAGACCAGAACTGACATAAACTTTTGAAACCTAAATGAACATTTTGTTTCTGTGTTTTAAATACCTAGTAAGTTTTTAAAATTAACATATTTTTTGCAGTCATCAATTAGTTTATTGAATTTCAGATACTTTAGCTTTATAGTCTTATGTTTGAAGATACTTTCTGAAAAAAAATATTTAAAAAATAATATTTTTTAAAATTAATTTTAAAATTTAATAACAGATTTAAAATATATAAGATGACAGTTAATTCAATACATAAAATGTTATAAAATTTATGTTTCATATTATTCTTTATAAATAATAATTGTTAAGACATTTATGACATGGTAAAGTTATCTTATTTATCAAATTTTTATAGTACTTTTTTTATTAAGAATAAAATGTAAATTTTTATGTTATTATTTAATTTAGTTATAATCCCATACCCAAAACAATAAAGCTAAAAAACTGAATGACTTTCCAATTGAAAGCCTTTTTAACCCTTAGTTATCACAAATTAGTGGAGGTACCTACATTCATGATTATTTTTTTAAAAAATGAGGAAATTAGAAATGGAAATAAAAAACTCACTTGATAGTATTATTTGAAAAGCCTATTGAGTGTTGAAATTTACACACAAAACATGGAAATTAAATTAAAGAATTGTCTTTAATGATATTGTATTTATAGCCTACCATGAAAAAAGCATTCTTGCATGCATTGAAAAAGTTAAAACTATTTAAACAATCTTGGTGTGTGAAGATAAGTATTAACCTTCTCAATTTTCAAATAGTACTTATAGTCTCCACTTATTGACTTAATAATCTAATTAGTACAATGATTGGAATAAATTTTCAAAAAAGTTTTAAAAGTTTATAAATTATTATAATTAAGAAAATAAAAATGAAATTAATTCTTGTAAAACTTCATCATACATTGTATAAATTTTCTCTTCAGACTATGATATCCTTAATGTATATTGATTATAAAAGCAATTCAAACCTTATATAAATGATAAAATGCTAGTGTTTTATTGCAGTTTTGTTTTTACTTTTCGGAGCGAATTTCTGAAAAAGAGCAACTATAAGAAAAAAAATAGGGGATTAACATTATCCAAGGAGGCCTCCTTTTTAACGAATCAAAAATTTTCCATATTTGTTAAAATTCTTTCTCAGCCTATAATGTCCTTATATATATATATATATATGAAACAAAAGCTTATCTAATTAAATATCATGGTTTTATTCATAGTTTTATTACATTTTTTCTTTTACTATTTAGAGCAGATTTTCAGGAAAGGAATAACTGTTTGAAAAAAATTAACTAATAAAATAAAGTTTGTGGAGAGAATGTATTTTCTAGAAATTTTATGAAAGTTAGTTGGTGTGGGGAGCAACAGATGTAAAGAAATATTTTTATTAAGATTTTATGAAAATAATAATTTATATATAAATTCGTGCATTTGTGAATAAATCCTGAATGTCCAGCAAGAATTTTGGTGCTGCAAGAATTTCCAAAATTATCTGATTTTCAGTAAAAACAAAGGTCCCCTGCTGAGGCAAAAAATCCCCAAAAAACCAAAAAAAAAAAAAAACCCAAAAAACCAAATTTTAAACCAAATTTCAAAGATGCTAGAAAAGATTGAAAAATATTTAAAATAATTTTAAAATACCAAGATCTTTACTTGTAATAATATAAACATTTTGAAGATAAAACTTTATTTTTATTAAGTTTTGGAGCCTTTTTTCACGATAGTGCTTTTAGTGAAAAAGTGCATGTACCTTATATATATATATATATATATATTAGGTTAGGTTGAATTTTTAACTTATTTTAGAAAATCAAAAAGAATAATGTACCGAAAATTGTGTATAAACCGATTACGTACTGATACAAACAATCAAATCTGACACTTCAACTGTTTTTTGAGCATTTGTCATCAATGACCGTAAACAAAAATGCACTGAAAACTTCTCGATTTTGCAAGATTTGGCCAAAATATTCATGAGAAAACCAAAAAATTTCAGTTTTTAAATCAAGGAATATTGTTATTTTATTTTATTTTGATAAAATAAAATCAAGAAATTATAAAACTTCACATTGAAAATCTGCAGCCCCCATCGTCATCATGAGTGAAAATTTGAAGTGCTGATTTTACTTCATGAATTTAGTAGGAATATTTGAATACATTAAAAAACTGATTGTTTTTGTATTATGAATAGAAATACAGCAAATAATAAAATATGGAAAAATAAATTATATTTTAATTAATATTTTAATATATAGAATCAAATAGCTTGATATAAGAGACCTTAAACAAAAATTCTTTTAATGGGCATTCATTTTCAATGTAGTGTTTGCACTATCAATATTAATATTTATCTATATAAATATCTTTTATATTATTATTGGGGAGAAGAAGGCTCATGCCCAACAAATCCAAGTGCAAAGTATTTAATTTTTAACCTATACATGTTTCAGGTGACTCAAATATGATGATAAAAATAGCAGTTTATTTTGTCTTTACGTTCAACTGCTCAAATAAATATGAAGCTTTTGGTAGTGAGTTTTTTTATCGTTGATTGCATTAGATGTGATTGTTTAGCTGTCGTGTACACGTTGACTTCTAAAATTTAAAAAGGTTTCAAAACTGGTATTTCCAAATCAAACCAAAAGCAGTATAACCAAAACAATGCACACTTTCACTGTATGAAGAAATAAAAGAGTACTGATACCATGATTTTAAATCATTATTATTTACATGTCTTAGTCATGGAATTTTTCTGCTAACTTTTGAACATGGAACATTGAAAAAATAAAAAAATGAAAACAGAGTCGCTAATTCAGTGGCTAAATGAATTCTTCCCTAAGTTCTCTCTCTTTACAGGAAAGAAAGGAAGAGAGAAAATTTAAAAAAAACTCAAGACTAGCAAGGTAATTGGGAAGAACTTTTAATTTTTTATTTTTTGTTGTACCAAGGCTATAAACTAACCTATGCAAATGGATGAGTTTTTCAGCCTGCACACAATTCCTCCCTGTTTTTAATAAAGTGGTATTTTTTCTCTAATTTAAACCATTTGTTTTATATTTAATTTAGTTTTTTTCTCCTTTCCGTTGTTCAAAGCAGGTTTTTTTTTCACTGAAAAAAAAAAAAAAAAAAGAATAAGAAAATGAAAATTCCTGCAAAAGAGAATCACTTCTCAAAGTGTCAATCTACTATCTCAAGTTTATCTCTAGCTAATTTGAAATAATTGGTTGATAATAGCCCAACATTCCATAAAGTTAAGTAAAGAGAAGAAAGGACAGAGAAAAGTGGCTTGATTCATGTCCCATATAAACTAGAAGATAAGTTTTGTCAATCAAGAAAGTTTTTATTTTATTTCATGTATACAGGTCACCCAATTTCAGAGGAGGCTTTACTCAGTTACAAAGCAAAGAGTAATACAAGATTAAATAAATTAATGGAACACTTTGTAATCTACACTAAAAACACAAGGAAATGATCTGATCAAGCTTTATTACATGGATTAATAATCACAAAATATGCCTGAAGGAATCAATGAAAAAAGGCAGTTCAATCAAATGTTGCCTAAATCCAATCTGACTTCCAAAGAAACGCCCCCAGGCTGATTCAAGTGCTCTCTTTCAGCATGGAAAAATACATTATAAAACTGACATGGGAAGGAGTTAGTCATTTAAGTACCATACGCGATATGTGCTTGAAAGATCATGTCTTGAAAGAGACATAAATGACTGGGCAGAACATTATCCCACGGTAGGTTGCCATTACTTTGAGGTAGACTGGTTGCTAGACAAGGCTATAGATCCCAATCTGTGCTGTTATTTAACCCGTAACTGGAGGGAAAAACGGATTAATACCTTTCCCTAAGACATCTGCACCTAAGTGAATGCAAGGAATTCCACTTAAATTCGAACTCGGCACTCCAGTTTCTTGTTTCAAGTCAATATCCACTACACCACAATGCACATGTCTCATATTCATGCACAATTTGCAACACTGTAGAGTAAGAAAATGCTTATTATATACATGAACATGCCTTTTTTTGTTTCTGTTTTTCTTGAGGATTGGTAAAAAAAATAAATACTACTTATTAATTACATTGTGTTTTTTTTTTTTTGGCTGGGGAGAGGAATGGTTGGTAATTTTATATTAAGCATGTAGTGATAGAATAAAGAAGAAACGAGGAAGGTTTAGGAAATAAATGTTTGTATTAACAAAACATACAAGTGGTAAATCTGTGTGAATGTCTGTCATTAAAACAAAACGATGAGTAGAGTCATAAAAGTCACCCGTGTAGCCATATAGTAAGAGAGAAATGGTGAGGTATGAGTGACTGGGGCCACGGTCTTTGGATAGTGTCATTAGAGTTGGGAGTTTGCATCTTGATGAGTGTTGTGTGTCATAGCTGCCAATGAATTTTTTGATGAGTTTTTATATCTTTTTCTTAGGCTCAGATCAACTTCAATTTTTATTTTGTTTCTTCTCGTGGGAGATCCTGTTTTGTGTCAAATTTTTTTTTCAGTGATATAACTGATAAAATGTATTTTGGGAAGCAATTTTTTAATATACATTTGTTGATATCGGGTTGGAGGTAGAGCATTCATAAGCACAAAGAGTTTGTCACTTTAAATGAGCAGATTATCAGTTTAGTATTCTCTCTCTCTTTCATATATATATATATATACACGATGTACCAAAATACTTTTGGAAACTTTGAGGCAGATTCCTCATAAAGAACATGATCAAATGTGCATGTAAACAAGGGATCATTAAAAACAATTGATTTATGCAGGTTATTTAATGTGGAAACACTTCAACACATCATGGGAACGTGCAAAACCATTCAACACTGTCTTGAAGTGTTTCAAAGATTTCTCTAATCAATGATCCAATGGTGCATGCATGTGCAGAAGCAAGTAAAGAACATTTGTTATGATTTGCTGTTGAGGTACTACAATGGCCTTTTGGGCATACATTTATCGGGGCATTTTACTTTGATCTGGTGACAGTTTTTTGTTACAGTATTTTTTATATACTCTGGATAAGGTAGGATAGTTAAGACCTCAGATCTTCTCTGCACACAATCTTGGAAAATTTTAATCTATTTCGGTTGATCTAATATTTGGAAAATAGTTTTTGGCTCCTGCCAAGTGATTTAATATTGTCCCTGTATTACTTCATAATATACATTATAATTATATTATATTAAATTATAATAAATCTATGTTGCTTCTTTGTTAATTCCACAAATTCTGCACTAAGATTTATTAACAAGAAGCATTTTTCATGGTTCATCAAACTCATTCAGTTTCCCTTCTTGCTCAGTTTATCCTTCTGAGATCAATATAAAATGAAGAATGTTTTATTTTGATCTTCTTATCAAAAGGCTCATTTCCTTTACCGTATTTCCTTTCATCTTTTCTATATTATCGCTTTCTATCTCTTGCTATTAGAGTTATCCAAGTAGTTAGTTCAGCAGTCGCAACACATTTGTTTAATTGTGAATATTTTCTCTTCAGACTTTGTTAAAAAAATGTGCACGCCAACATAAAAGAACATACAAAACAATAGCTGGTGAGTTGAAAAGGAGAGAAGAATTGTCAGTATAAAATTCATTGTATTGATGGTAATGTGAGAATATAGGCAACTTTTGAAAAAAAAAGACTCACTAATGTTTTGTAGTTGATCAGTTTGTTGGCTTGGTTTTCTGGTCAGATGTGGTGGGACTGAAAGCTATTTGGACAGATCTTATTTTAAAATAAATATTAGAAAATTAAATAAAATCTTTCTTGTAGTTTTAATTGCAATTTATTTTGAAGTTAATAGATTAAAATGGTTGAGTCATTGGCCATGGTGAATACAAAGAAAAATGCTCCACAAATGGAATTGACAAAGTTCTCAAAAACAATAAAGAAAGGAAGTAAAGTAACAAGGACAAATAATGCTAAACAAACCATATACATGCTAATTAAAACTAGGCAAAGCAATAGTAATAAACAAAAGTTATAAATTCAGGTATATCGAGAGATCTACTACCAAATAATTTTATTAAAAATATAATCTTTCGAAAATAAAATATACTCTTCTATATTATTTTAGAAAAGTTACCTAAGTTAAATTAATCTGCATTGAAAAAAATATTACTTTTACTGCAAAACTTTGCAGAAAATCATTTTTAGTGACTTTGGAATACACATATTCCAGAAAGGTTATGAATATATAATTGAAAAAACATGCAATAAATCAATCTCAGTTGTGCTCAGATTTTCTCATACAATCCAAACAACAGAAAGACAGAGATAAAGAGAAAATCCAGATGATAATATAAGAGGGGTTTTAAATTTATTCCTCGTACAGCTGATATACTTCTTTCAAATCTCTTCATTTTATCCATAAATTTACTAAATGATTTTTGCATGCATTTTAAGTCAGGAGTGTCATAATGCAGATTTTGTTTGTAACCTCTGAACTCACAAGCTATTGTGTATGAATAAAAGTTATATTCAAATAATTTTGGGGAAGATATTAGATATTAATTTTACAAAATTCTATTAACACTTGAATTTACCAAATGACTTTAAAACACATTAGTTTCTCATCTATAAGAAAGTGTATGTTAAATTTTACTATGATGTATATGCATTTTTAACAATGTATATGCAAATATGTTTGTTTAGTGTTGTTCTGGATGCTTTTCAGTAGACTATTGCTAGTCGTTAAATATGAGTATGTAATTAAAAATAATCAAAATATATTAAACTTCTGAAAATAACATACAAAATAAGGAGGTTTGAATCAATCAGATGAAAATTAAACATTGTACAGGGTTCATTATGTAAAATGAAGGAATTATTCAAGGCTGACCTGTAAAAATACACAAAACAGAATCAGAGACCAGTGTAAAAATACTGGCAGTGGTTTAATATATGTAAATTAAAAAGAAAAACAAAAATAAATACGGACATATTATGGAAAGAAAATGCTTTATTCAGATTACTACATTCCCTATGTTTGTGCTCAATACAAAAATGGCTGATCTGCTCCATCCAGTGTGAAGAGTAGCCAAAGCGATTAACTTGTAAAAAATAAAAATACTTTATATTTAAAGACACGGAGAAAGAATGTTTCTGTTGATTAAAACAAATAAAATAAATCTGATCACCATGAGAAAAATATTTTTATTTTAATGTTCAAATTTGAACTTAATTCTTTTACATTAATAAAATTTGCAAACCATCATACATGCAGTTCGAACAGGTTTGTGTTGTATATGTCAGATAAGACATGATATTTATGGAAATATCAACTCAGAAAATGGACATTGATCATACTGGTTTCTCTGAGAACGCAGATTTGCATATTTTACAAAAACAATATCACCTGTGATAAAAGAAAAACTGAATATAATGTAAGATATTGCTAAAATTAGAAATTCATAAAAATCACAGATATGAATTCTAACCTGAGTGTGTTTACATTTGGTGGTTAAAAATCAGATCTCTGTATAAATACAGATCCACACATTTCACAAGAATATGTTTTCTCTCTAGTGTGTATTTGCATATGGCATGACAATTTCGACTTCCTTGAAAATGCAAGCCCATAAATTTTACAAGAATATGGCTTCTCTCTAATATATATACGCATATGGGACAACAACTATGACCTATCTGAAAATGCTGATCCACAACTATGTGGTTTCTCTCCAATATGTGTTTGCATATGAATACCCAAATGTGACTTCTGTGAAAATGCAGATCCACATATTTCGCAAGAATATGCTTTCTCTCCGGTATGAGTTCGCATATGGCGAACTAAAGATGATCTATGTGAAAAGGCAGATTCACAAGTTTCACAAGTATGTGGTTTCTCTCCAGTATGTGTTTGCATATGAAACCCCAAATGTGATTTTTGTGAAAATGCTGATCCACAAATTTCACAAGAATATGGTTTCTCTCCGGTATGTGTTCGCATATGGCGCACCAAAGATGACCTATCATAAAATGCAGATCCACAAGTTACACAAGTATGTGGTTTCTCTCCAGTATGTGTTTGCATATGGCGAACTAAAGAAAATCTATGTGAAAATGCAGATCCACAAGTTACACAATTATGTGGTTTCTCTCCAGTATGTGTTTTCATATGAATCCCCAAATGTGACTTCTGTGAAAATGTAGAACCACAAATTTCACAAGAATGTGGTTTCTCTCCGGTATGTGTTCGCATATGGCGAACTAAAGATGATCTATGTGAAAAGGAAGATTCACAATTTTCACAAGTATGTGGTTTCTCTCCAGTATGTGTTTGCATATGTAACCCCAAATGTGACTTTTGTGAAAATGCTGATCCACAAATTTCACAAGAATATGGTTTCTCTCCAGTATGTGTTCGCATATGGCGAACTAAAGACGATCTATGTGAAAAGGCAGATTCACAAGTTTCACAAGTATGTGGTTTCTCTCCGGTATGTGTTTGCTTATGGCGCAGCAAATTTGACCTATGTGAAAATGCAGCTCCACAAATTTCACAAGAATGTGGTTTCTCTCCGGTATGTGTTCGTATATGGTACACCAAAGACGACCTAACTGAAAAAGCAGATCCACAAACTTTACACGAATATGGTCTCTCTCCATTATGTATTCGTACATGGCACACCAAAGATGACTTCTGTGAAAATGTAGATCCACAGTATTTACAAGCAAATGGTTTCTCTCCGGTATGAGTTCGAATATGCTCCACCAAATGAGACTTCTGTGAAAATGCCGATCCACAACTCTCACAAGAATGTGGTTTCTCTTTGGTATGTGTTCGCATATGATTCAACAAAGTTGTCTTCTGTGAAAATGCAGATCGGCAAAATTCACAAGAATATTGTTTCTCTCCGGTATGCCTTCGCATATGATTCATCAGAGATGACTTCTCTGAAAATGCAGTTCCACAGATTTCACAACAATATGGTTTTTCTCCGGTATGTTTTCGCATATGATTCATCAAAGATGACTTGTTTGAAAATGCAGATCCACAAATTTTACAAGAAAATGGTCTCTCGGCGGTATGCGTTCGCACATGCTCCACCAAAGTTGACTTAACCTTAAATGCAGATCCACAACTTTCACAAGTATGTGGTTTCTCTCCAGTATGTGTTTGCATATGAATCCCAAAATGTGACTTCTGTGAAAACGCTGATCCACAAATTTCACAAGAATATCCTTTCTCTCTAGTATGTTTTCGCATATGGCGCACCGAAGATGACCTATCTGGAGATGCAGATCCAAAAGATTTACAAGAAAATGGTTTCTCTCCAGAATGTGTTTGCATATGCTTCTCCAAATGCGACTTCTGTAAAAATGCTGATCCACAAATTTCACAAGAATGTGATTTCTTTTCAGTGTGCATGATCGTATGGTTTTTTGAAGGTGATTTCCATGAAAATGCTGATCCACAAACTTCAGAAGAGTATGGTTTCTCTACAGTGTTTGTTTGCCTGTGGCGCACCACAAATGATATTTGCGAAAATGCAGATCCGCAAATTTCTCAAGAATATGATGTTTCTCCAGT
Organism: Ascarosepion bandense; assembly: GCA_037127315.1. Classification (NCBI taxonomy): domain Eukaryota; kingdom Metazoa; phylum Mollusca; class Cephalopoda; order Sepiida; family Sepiidae; genus Ascarosepion; species Ascarosepion bandense. The sequence continues at coordinate 5,541 of JBBBDQ010002756.1, read as the reverse complement.
GTGTGTTTTCATATGACGTAGCAAAGATTATTTGCTAGAGTATGCATATCCACAAATTTTACAAGAATATATTTTCTCTGCAGTGTTTATTCTCATATCGCACTTCAAATTTGACGTATAAGAGCAGATATATTAATAATCTCCAGGTAGATTCTCTTCTTTCTCAGTTTGCAAATATTGCTTCAAATGTGACTCCTGTAAAGATACACACCCAAAAACTTTAAGAACATCGTATCTCTCCAGTGTATGTTTGCATATGGCACTTCAAATAAGATAAATACGTAAAGGAAGAACGTCGAACTTCAGAATAACTCCAGTCTGTTTCCATGTAACATTATAAATTCCTTGAAATGCCGATCCTACAAATGCACGAGAATATGTTTTTCAATATGGCTCACTAAATCTAAATTATTCCAAATGTTTGCAAACATTACACGAACATGATTTCTTTCTTCTCATACAATTACACTAAGTGTCTACAAAAAAGAAAAACTGCAGTTTGTAGTATGTGATTCTTTGGCAGTAAAATTGATTTCGTAAAACAGATACACAACTTTTACATGATAGCAGCATATATTTCACCGTAATTAATAGAAAGTCCAAAATCTTGTTTTCTTTCATTTCAATTTCTAATTATATCAGGTCGTATTAAAATGATTTTTTGTACAATCAAAACACCTGTGAAGAAAAATAAAATGTATTCTAAAAAGAGCATGTATAATAAATGAAATGAGTTTATATTTTAACAAAAATGTATCAACATAAAAAGTTTAGTCCAAAACAGAGACACAAAAATGCAGCAATCAAAAACAAAAAAACAACAAACAAACAAAGAATTAACAGAAAAATCAGATTATCTTAATTTACTTTAAAGAAAATATGTGAGTACGTTGATTTTTCTGAAAAATTTTAAAATGTCTAAAATATGAAATTTTTCATAAACTATTACTTCTACAACTCAATTTTCACTAAACTGAAGCAGACAACAGCAGAGCAATTATTAAATAAGTTAAAGAACAATCAAGAAAAGAACACTTAGTTATGAATCTTGAAATGTGAAAAAAAATTGACAGCAAGGGAAACTGTTTCAGAATGAAGAATCAATTTCAAATATCAAGTAATGAAGTACTTTGCTTTATATACACTTTGTATAAATGATTGTAATCTGGCAATTAGTTATTTGCTGATATATAAATCAAAATTACAATTAAATGTTGTTACAACCAAGTTGAAGCAAATATAAAACTTAAAATTAAAAGAAACGGTTTAGATATTTGCCAAAAATTATGGCCAAGGTTTTCTAGTCTGGGAGTGGATGGTTCCTTTTGCCGGGTCAGAATATGCTTAAGGAAAATAATGAATAGAGATGAACAACAAACACCATGATAAAAATTTAAGATTTAATAGAGAACGAAAATAATATTAAGAAACATGACTTAGTTGAAAGTTTTGTGAAATGAAGAAAAGAGAATTGAAAAAGTTTCGTTGGTTATCTGAAATCAAAAATTATTTGTTTCTTTTCTCTCTCTCTCTCTTAATATTTTACAATTGTATTTTCCCTTCATTTTTTTACTTCCGGTTTTTACTTTCTTTGTTACAACCACGAGAGTGTCATTTAGCAAACTTCACTATCTTCTGTTCTCTAGTGAAGTTCATTTCGTTTTTGCAGTTTTCACTGTCATCTAAGTTATCTTTCTCATGTGAAAATTCAACATCAAGTCGACTGACTTGCTCTCAGTTTTTATTAACTTGAAAAACATCATGACTTTATATTTAGTGATTAACATAATTGGCGATTGACAGTTGCTATTTTGTTTGCGAGTGGTCAATTGAATAGATGTTTATATGTGGCATGGTATTAATGTAAATGAAGTAGTTAAAATATTCCACCTCTTCAATTTGCAACCTCCAAATATGTCAGGTCTGCAAACCAGCTCTTAATATATGGGAGTTGGATACACGTTTTGGTCACTTCATTAATCAATCTCTTAATTTGAGGAGTAAACTTTATATCTTAAGATTTGCTGTCAAACTGATTGACTGTATTTCTCATGTACATTTCTTTATATATATTCTTTAAAGTTATGTGATTCCACAAGTGTGATGTGCTACTTTAGACATCAAGAAATCTGGTTTCCAAGGGATATTATTTAACTTTAGATGTATTAGCTTAACTGCTGATTTCAAAAGGATATATATATAGAGAGAGATACTGACTATTAGAAAAATAAAGAGTGATAGTTTATTGACCGTATGTACTTTTAATGCTAGTGGGTGGGTAAGAGTGTATACATGGTGATGTAACAATGTCAGCACCATGGAAAAAATCTTTTAGTTATTAACAGAACTATAGAACCAAAAGATGGTTTTGAAAATTATATTATGAAAAGGTGTTACTTTCAAATAGTTATTATATGCATCATGAAATCTTGAGAAATAAAGTAATACAAAAAATAAAAATGAGGCTTTCAAAATCTGATAAAAATTAACTAATATTGATTATATATAAAAATATCATTAAGTAATAACTGACAAATTCTTTCCAGAAGTATCCATTTGGAATATTGCAAGTAATGATGCTTCATTGATTAACTCAGTGGAATATTTAATAAAAGCCTAACATATTTGTGTTTTTTAAATGTCTAAGATCATTGGAGAAATTGTGTTTAATGCTTGTATGAATTTATATAAAGAGTGATTCATATAATATAGGAGAGAAATGTCCACATAAATATAACACTTTTCTAACAACTGTTTATATTTTCACGTAGGTGTTTTAAAATTAAATGTGAATGGAAAACCATGCCAATAAAATAAGCTAATATTTGACAAGGTACCCTGATTCAGTAAAGAAAATTAGCATACCAAGATGAAAAAAATGTCTTAAACGTAAGAAAAAAATTGTTTTATTGTCAAAATCTTGATGTTGTTCTTAAGAGGAAAGAACAACGTATATTTTGATAATTAAATTATTTTGGTGTTCCTTTATAGAACTTTGGTTCAAAATCTTGGTTTTTGTGCATCAGTGTAAACACCAATGAATATTACAAGAAATCGTAGTGCTTCTCTTGCAATACAAATCACATTGATTTGGAAATGTCTGCAAAAATTCAAATTATTGTATTTTAATGAATCTTTCACGTTTTATTAACAAAAGAATTAAGTTATTTCAGAAATGTCTTTTTTGTTTTCACAAAATCTTCATAAATATTTTTTCCTTACATCAGTTACACCATATATTTTTAGTTTCGATAATTAAATTTTGTCTCATGTTCATACTAGTAAAAAGCAGAACTGTTAAATTTTAATCATTTTCTTTTTTAAAAAACAGACAAAATATATTCTTTAAATCATAAAATTAGAAATGCGATGAAACTAAAAAGCAATCATCAACGCCGAGGTGGTTCAACATCTCACAGCCCACAGACTATTCTCTGACAAACAGTATGGTTTCCCTTTCGACAAGAACGGTGTATCCCGAACTGTTGCCCCAGATATTTCCGAAGCAGTTGACAGAGTCTGGCATGTTGGCCTTCTATGCAAGCTGCGAGGTTATAGTATAACTTGACAGTTGTTTGACCTTATCCAGTCATTCGATTCAAATCGCACAATGAAGGTAGTATTGAACGGACATGACTTCGAATACTATCATATGAGCTCGAGTCTCCCTCAAGGCTCTATTCTAGGCCCTATGTTTTTCCTTATCTACATTAACGATTTCCCATATATAAGAAGATCCCAAAGAGGCATATACGCTAACGACACTATATTCGCATTGATCACAAATCTGCTGAGGTTGACAAAGCAAACCTTGTTGCCGAGCTTGAAAAGGACCTCCGGTCCATGGTGGACTGAGGTAAGAAATGGCTCATGATTTTTAATGCTTCCAAAACAAGGTTGCTATCTATTAAACATCAAAGACAATCCCTCCTACCCCACATTAGCATGAATCAGGTTAGTCTCCCTGAAAGCAAAACACTGCGTCTACTTACCTTAACTCTCACAACAGACCTTAAGTGGAATGACTATATAGAATCCATAGCTAAATATGCTGCTAAGGAAGTCGGTTCCCTGTATAAGGTCAGGAAGTTTATCCCGCTTGAAACAATCCTGCACATATATAAAACTACAATCGGCCTTGAATACTGCTGCCATATCTGGTCAGGTGTTCTTGCTATCCACCTAGATATCCTTGAGAAAATCTAACGGAAAAACTGTAATGTAATAGATCCAAACTTAGAAGCTCAGATAAAGTGTCTCTTTTACAAACACTTTCACGTCTTCTACTCTGATGAACTTAGCTTATGGGTGTCTTCTATATATAAAATTTACTCGAGCCACAAGATTAGCAACTAGGTCCCGCCCCTTTTACTGTGAAACAAATAAATTGTAAACGCACATTCTACTCAACAGCTTCTCTCGCACTTCCCGCCTATGGATCTCCAAGAATTTAAATGTAAAGTTAGTCATATCCTAAATAACTAACCTGCATCCTCTCTCTCATGCTCCCTTCTCCATCCACTCCACTCTCATCAGTATTCTCATCCTTCTCTTGCCCACTTCCTGACACCCCCTATAACCTGTCAGTCTTTCTCCTCCTATGTAATTCTCTGCAAAACAGTGGCAGTAAAATGCCTTGCTTGGGGTGATATGATTATGAAAAAAAAAAGTTGTGCCATATGTGATACATGCTTGGGTGATCATATCTCAAAAGAGACATGACTGACTGGGCAGAAGATTTTCTTGCAGTAGGATAACTTTACTATCTGAAATAGACTGATTGCCAACCAAGACTGTAGAACCAAATCTGTCCTGCTAATTAATCCATAGCTGGAGGAAAGAGATGGATTAATACATTTCCTGAAGGTTATTTGTGCATAACTGAATGCAACAAATTCAACCGGAATTCTAACGCAGATCTCCAATTTACAATACACATTTCAGAACATACCTATTCTAGAAACTTTTTATTTTTAGAAAAATCTTCTTAGAATATATATATATTTTGCATGTTCTTCAATACTTAATGAAATTTCCAGGAAATTATAAATGTGAAGAGAGATAAAAAATTTTTTCCAATGGTGTTCCAGTAAAATGTTTTATTTTTGGAAAAATTTAAATAAGAAAGTCTTAATTTTTTAAACTAATCTTTGAAATACGTCAAAGGATTTTGTTATTTATTGTAAACATTCAATTTAATCTATTGAAATTGGAACTAAATTTAAAGCTTCAAGAAAGAGTTGTATTTTTAAAATTTCATTTTCTTACTTTTAATTAGATGCCTCAACATTTTCATTAAAAACACGCATACGATGATAAAAAAAGACAAAGTTTTATCATCAAAATATTAGTTATTATTAAGCAGATAGACGAAAATCATGTTTTTTTCCTTCGACAGCTGATTAATAAAATGAATAATATTCATCACATTAACTGGTAAAAAACTGATGTACTTGTCTATTTCTCAGATGAAGGTAATATTTACATCATTCAGACTGTTCTCTTCATCTTTAATGCCATGTTTACAAAAGTTATATACCC
>JBBBDQ010002754.1:82500-165810 GCA_037127315.1 Ascarosepion bandense | reverse complement strand
ACATATTACCTAAAATTGAAACTTCTCTCATACGATCTACCTTACTTTTTTTATTTACAGGACATATTACCGAAAATTGAAACTTCTCCCATACGATCTACATTACTTTATTTATTCACAGGACATGTTACCTAAATGTGAAATTTCTCTCATCGATCGACATTACTTTTTTTATTCATAGGACATATTACCGAAAATTGAATCTTCTCTCATACGATCTACTAGTCGTTTTTTATTTACAGGACTTATTAACGAAAATTGAAACTTCTCTCATCGATCTACATTACTTTTTTCATTCATAGGACATTTTACCTAAAATTGAATCTTCTCTCATACGATCTACTATTCGTTTTTTATTTACAGGACATATTACCGAAAATTGAAACTTCTCCCATACGATCTACATTACTTTTTTTATTCACAGGACATATTACCTAAATGTGAAACTTCTCTCATCGATCTTCTTTACATTTTTCATTCATAGGACATATTACCGAAAATTGAATCTTCTCTCATACGATCTACTTTACTTTTTTATTCATAGGACATATTACCGAAAATTGAATCTTCTCTCATACGATCTACTATTCGTTTTTTATTTACAGGAAATATTAACGAAAATTGAAACTTCTCTCATCGATCTACATTACTTTTTTCATTCATAGGACATTTTACCTAAAATTGAATCTTCTCTCATACGATCTACTATTCGTTTTTTATTTACAGGACATATTACCTAAAATTGAAACTTCTCTCATACGATCTACCTTACTTTTTTTATTTACAGGACATATTACCGAATATTGAAACTTCTCCCATACGATCTACATTACTTTTTTTTATTCACAGGACATATTACCTAAATGTGAAACTTCTCTCATCGATCTACATTACTTTTTTTATTTATAGGACATATTACCGAAAATTGAATCTTCTCTCATACGTTCTACCATTCGCTTTTTATTTACAGGACATATTACCGAAAATTGAAACTTCTCCCATACGATCTACATTACTTTTTTTATTCACACGACATATTAACTAAATGTGAAACTTCTCTCATCGATCTACATTACTTTTTTTATTCATAGGACATATTACTGAAAATTGAATCTTCTCTCATACGATCTACTATTCGTTTTTTATTTACAGGACATATTACCTAAAATTGAAACTTCTCTCATACGATCTACTTTACTTTTTTTATTTACAGGACATATTACCGAACATTGATACTTCTCCCATACGATCTACATTATTTTTTTATTCACTGGACCTATAACCTAATTGTGAAACTTCTCTCATCGATCTACATTACTTTTTTTATTCATAGGACATATTACCGAAAAGTGAATCTTCTCTCATACGATCTACTTTACTTTTTTTATTCAAAAGACATATTACCTAAATGTGAAACTTCTCTCATCGATCTACATTACTTTTTTTATTCATAGGACATATTACAGAAAATTGAAACTTCTCTCATACGATCTAGTATTCCTTTTTTATTTACAGGACATATTACCGAAAATTGAAACTTCTCCCATACGATCTACATTACTTTTTTTATTCACAGGACATATTACCTAAATGTGAAACTTCTCTCATCGATCTACATTACTTCTTTTATTCACAGGACAAATTACCGAAAATTGAAACTTCTCTCATACGATCTACTTTACTTTTTTTATTCAAAAGACATATTACCTAAATGTGAAACTTCTCTCATCGATCTACATTACTTTTTTATTCATAGGACATATTAACCGAAAATTGAAACTTCTCTCATACGATCTACTATTCGTTTTTTGTTTACAGGACATATTACCGAAAATTGAAACTTCTCCCATACGATCTACATTACTTTTTTTAATTCACAGGACATATTAACTAAATGTGAAACTTCTCTCATCGATCTACATTACTTTTTTTATTCATAGGACATATTACCGAAAATTGAATCTTCTCTCATACGATCTACTTTACTTTTTTTATTCAAAAGACATTTTACCTAAATGTGAAACTTCTCTCATACGATCTACTTTACTTTTTTTATTCAAAAGACATATTACCTAAATGTGAAACTTCTCTCATCGATCTACATTACTTTTTTTATTCATAGGACATATTACCGAAAATTGAAACTTCTCTTATACGATCTACTATTCGTGTTTTATTTACAGGACATATTACCGAATATTGAAACTTCTCCCATACGAACTACATTACTTTTTTATTCATAGGACATATTACCTAAATGTGAAACTTCTCTCATCGATCTACATTACTTTTTTTATTCATAGGACATATTACCGAAAATTGAATCTTCTCTCATACGACCTACTATTCGTTTTTTATTTACAGGACATATTACCTAAAATTGAAACTTCTCCCATACGATCTACATTACTTTTTTTATTCACAGGACATATTACCTAAATGTGAAACTTCTCTCATCGATCTACATTACTTTTTTTATTCATAGGGCATATTACCGAAAATTGAATCTTCTCTCATACGATCTACTTTACTTTTTTTATTCATAGGACATATTACCGAAAATTGAATCTTCTCTCATACGATCTACTATTCGTTTTGTATTTACAGGACATATTACCTAAAACTGAAACTTCTCCCATACGATCTACATTACTTTTGTTTTCACAGGACATATTACCTAAATGTGAAACTTCTCTCATCGATCTACATTACTTTTTTTATTCATAGGACATATTACCGAAAATTGAATCTTCTCTCATACGATCTACTATTCGTTTTTCATTTACAGGACAAATTACCGAAAATTGAAACTTCTGTCATACGATCTACTTTACTTTTTTTATTCAAAAGACATATTACCTAAATGTGAAACTTCTCTCATCGATCTACAGTACTTCTTTTATTCATAGGACATATTACCGAAAATTGAAACTTCTCTCATACGATCTACTATTCGTTTTTTAATTTACAGGACATATTACCGAAAATTGAAACTTCTCCCATACGATCTACATTACTTTTTTTATTCACAGGACATATTACCTAAATGTGAAACTTCTCTCATCGATCTACATTACTTCTTTTATTCACAGGACAAATTACCGAAAATTGAAACTTCTCTCATACGATCTACTATTCGTTTTTTATTTACAGGACATATTAACGAAAATTGAAACCTCTCTCATCGATCTACATTACTTTTTTCATTCATAGGACATTTTACCTAAAATTGAATCTTCTCTCATACGATCTACTATTCGTTTTTTATTTACAGGACATATTACCGAATATTGAAACTTCTCCCATACGATCTACATTACCTTTTTTTATTCACTGGACATATTACCTAAATGTGAAACTTCTCTCATCGATCTACATTACTTTTTTTATTCATAGGACATATTACCGAAAATTGAATCTTCTCCCATACGATCTACTTTACTTTTTTTATTCATAGGACATATTACCGAAAATTGAATCTTCTCTCATACGATCTACTATTCGTTTTGTATTTACAGGACATATTACCTAAAACTGAAACTTCTCCCATACGATCTACATTACTTTTGTTTTCACAGGGCATATTACCTAAATGTGAAACTTCTCTCATCGATCTACATTACTTTTTTTATTCATAGGACATATTACCGAAAATTGAATCTTCTCTCATACGATCTACTATTCGTTTTTCATTTACAGGTCAAATTACCGAAAATTGAAACTTCTCTCATACGATCTACTTTACTTTTTTTATTCAAAAGACATATTACCTAAATGTGAAACTTCTCTCATCGATCTACATTACTTTTTTTATTCATAGGACATATTACCGAAAATTGAAACTTCTCTCATACGATCTACTATTCGTTTTTTATTTACAGGACATATTACCGAAAATTGAAACTTCTCCCATACGATCTACATTACTTTTTTTATTCACAGGACATATTACCTAAATGTGAAACTTCTCTCATCGATCTACATTACTTTTTTTATTCATAGGACATATTACCGAAAATTGAAACTTCTCTCATACGATCTATTTTACTTTTTTTATTCAAAAAACGTATTACCTAAATGTGAAACTTCTCTCATACGATCTACTTTACTTTTTTTATTCAAAAGACATATTACCTAAATGTGAAACTTCTCTCATCGATCTACATTACTTTTTTTATTCATAGGACATATTACCGAAAATTGAATCTTCTCTCATACGATCTACTATTCGTTTTTTATTTACAGGACATATTAACGAAAATTGAAACTTCTCTCATCGATCTACATTACTTTTTTCATTCATAGGACATTTTACCTAAAATTGAATCTTCTCTCATACGATCTACTATTCGTTTTTTATTTACAGGACATATTACCGAATATTGAAACTTCTCCCATACGATCTACATTACTTTTTTTTATTCACTGGACATATTACCTAAATGTGAAACTTCTCTCATCGATCTACATTACTTTTTTTATTCATAGGACATATTACCGAAAATTGAATCTTCTCTCATACGATCTACTATTCGCTTTTTATTTACAGGACATATTAGCTAAAATTTAAACTTCTCCCATACGATCTACATTACTTTTTTTATTCACAGGACATATTAACTAAATGTGAAACTTCTCTCATCGATCTACATTACTTTTTTTATTCATAGGACATATTACCGAAAATTGAATCTTCTCTCATACGATCTACTATTCGCTTTTTATTTACAGGACATATTACCAAAAATTGAAACTTCTCCCATACGATCTACATTACTTTTTTTATTCACAGGACATATTACCTAAATGTGAAACTTCTCTCATCGATCTACATTACTTTTTTTATTCATAGGACATATTACCGAAAATTGAATCTTCTCTCATACGATCTACTTTACTTTTTTATTCATAGGACATATTACCGAAAATTGAATCTTCTCTCATACGATCTATTATTCGTTTTGTATTTACAGGACATATTACCTAAAACTGAAACTTCTCCCATACGATCTACATTACTTCTTTTTATTCACAGGACATATTACCTAAATGTGAAACTTCTCTCATCGATCTACATTACTTTTTTTATTCATAGGACATATTACCGAAAATTGAATCTTCTCTCATACGATCTACTATTCGTTTTTTATTTACAGGACATATTACCGAAAATTGAATCTTCTCTCATCGATCTACATTACTTTTTTTATTCATAGGACATATTACCTAAAATTGAATCTTCTCTCATACGATCTACTATTCGTTTTTTATTTACAGGTTATATTACCTAAAATTGAGACTTCTCTCATACGATCTACTTTACTTTTTTTATTTACAGGACATATTACCTAAAATTGAAACTTCTCTCATCGATCTACATTACTTTTTTTATTCATAGGACATATTACCGAAAATTGAATCTTCTCTCATACGATCTACTATTCGTTTTTTATTTACAGGTCATATTACCTAAAATTGAAACTTCACCCATACGATCTACATTACTTTTGTTTTCACAGGACATATTACCTAAATGTGAAACTTCTCTCATCGATCTACATTACTTTTTTTATTCATAGGACATATTACCGAAAATTGAATCTTCTCTCATACGATCTACTATTCGTTTTTCATTTACAGGACATATTACCGAAAATTGAAACTTCTCTCATCGATCTACATTACTTTTTTTATTCATAGGACATATTACCTAAAATTGAATCTTCTCTCATACGATCTACTAATCGTTTTTTATTTACAGGACATATTACCTAAAATTGAAACTTCTCTCATACGATCTACTTTACTTTTTTTATTTACAGGACATATTACCGAATATTGAAACTTCTCCCATACGATCTACATTACTTTTTTTATTCACAGGACCTATTACCTAAATGTGAAACTTCTCTCATCGATCTACATTACTTTTTTTATTCATAGGACATATTACCGAAAATTGAACTTCTCTCATACGATCTACTATTCGTTTTTTATTTACAGGACATATTACCTAAAATTGAAACTTCTCATACGATCTACTTTACCTTTTTTATTTACAGGATATATTACCTAAAATTGAAACTTCTCCTATACGATCTACATTACTTTTTTTATTCACAGGACATATTACCTAAAATTGAAACTTCTCCCATACGATCTACATTACTTTTTTTATTCAAAAGACATATTACCTAAATGTGAAACTTCTCTCAGACGATCTACTTTACTTTTTTATTCACAGGACATATTACCTAAAATTCAAAATTCTCTCATACGATCTACTTTACTTTTTTATTCACAGGACATATTACCTAAAATTCAAAATTCTCTCATACGATCTACTTTACTTTTTTATTCACAGGACATATTACCTAAAATTCAAAATTCTCTCATACGATCTACTTTACTTTTTTATTCACAGGACATATTACTTTAAATTGAAACTTCTCTCATACGATCTAGTTTACTTTTTTTATTCACAGGACATATTACCTAAAATTGAAACTTCACTCATACGATCTACTTTACTTTTTTCATTCACCGGACATATTACCTAAAATGGAAACTTCACTCATACGATCTACTTTACTTTGTTATTCACAGGTCGTATTATTTACAATTGAAACTTCTCTCATACCATCTACTTTACTTTTTTTATTCACTGGAAATATTATCTATTATTGAAACTCTTCTTATTCGACGTACATTACTTTTTTTATTCACAGGACATATTACCTAAAATTGAAACTTCTCTCATACGATCTACTTTACTTTTTTTTATTCACAGGACATATTACCTAAAATTGAAACTTCTCTCGTACGATCTACTTTACTTTTTTATTCACAGGACATATTACTTTAAATTGAAACTTCTCTCATACGATCCAGTTTACTTTTTTTATTCACAGGACATATTACCTAAAATTGAAACTTCTCTCATACGATCTACTTTACTTTTTTTTATTCACAGGACATATTACCTAAAATTGAAACTTCTCTCGTACGATCTACTTTACTTTTTTATTCACAGGACATATTACTTTAAATTGAAACTTCTCTCATACGATCTAGTTTACTTTTTTTATTCACAGGACATATTACCTAAAATTGAAACTTCTCTCATACGATCTACTTTACTTTTTTCATTCACCGGACATATTACCTAAAATGGAAACTTCACTCATACGATCTACTTTACTTTGTTATTCACAGGTCGTATTATTTACAATTGAAACTTCTCTCATACCATCTACTTTACTTTTTTTATTCACTGGAAATATTATCTATTATTGAAACTCTTCTTATTCGACGTACATTACTTTTTTTATTCACAGGACATATTACCTAAAATTGAAACTTCTCTCATACGATCTACTTTACTTTTTTTTATTCACAGGACATATTACCTAAAATTGAAACTTCTCTCGTACGATCTACTTTACTTTTTTATTCACAGGACATATTACTTTAAATTGAAACTTCTCTCATACGATCTAGTCTACTTTTTTTATTCACAGGACATATTACCTAAAATTGAAACTTCTCTCATACGATCTACTTTACTTTTTTCATTCACCGGACATATTACCTAAAATGGAAACTTCACTCATACGATCTACTTTACTTTGTTATTCACAGGTCGTATTATTTACAATTGAAACTTCTCTCATACCATCTACTTTACTTTTTTTATTCACTGGAAATATTATCTATTATTGAAACTCTTCTTATTCGACGTACATTACTTTTTTTATTCACAGGACATATTACCTAAAATTGAAACTTCTCTCATACGATCTACTTTACTTTTTTTTATTCACAGGACATATTACCTAAAATTGAAACTTCTCTCATACGATCTACTTTACTTTTTTATTCACAGGACATATTAGCTAAACTGAAACTTCTCTCATACGATCTACTTTACTTTTTTCATTCACCGGACATATTACCTAAAATGGAAACTTCACTCATACGATTTACTTTACTTTGTTATTCACAGGTCGTATTATTTACAATTGAAACTTCTCTCATACCATCTACTTTACTTTTTTTATTCACTGGAAATATTATCTAAAATTGAAACTCTTCTTATTCGACGTACATTACTTTTTTTATTCACAGGACATATTAACTAAAAGTGAACCTTCTCTCATACGACCTACTTTACTTTTTTATTCACAGGACATATTACCTAAACTTGAAACTTCTCTCATACGATCTACTTTACTTTTTTATTCACAGGACATATTAGCTAAATTGAAACTTCTCTCATACGAACTACTTTACGTTTTTTATTCACAGGACATATCAAAATTAATATTAAAATTAAATTATCTAAAATTGAAACTTCTCTCATACGATCTACTTTACTTTTTTCATTCACCGGACATATTACCTAAAATGGAAACTTCACTCATACGATCTACTTTACTTTGTTATTCACAGGTCGTATTATTTACAATTGAAACTTCTCTCATACCATCTACTTTACTTTTTTTATTCACTGGAAATATTATCTATTATTGAAACTCTTCTTATTCGACGTACATTACTTTTTTTATTCACAGGACATATTACCTAAAATTGAAACTTCTCTCATACGATCTACTTTACTTTTTTTTATTCACAGGACATATTACCTAAAATTGAAACTTCTCTCGTACGATCTACTTTACTTTTTTATTCACAGGACATATTACTTTAAATTGAAACTTCTCTCATACGATCTAGTTTACTTTTTTTATTCACAGGACATATTACCTAAAATTGAAACTTCTCTCATACGATCTACTTTACTTTTTTCATTCACCGGACATATTACCTAAAATGGAAACTTCACTCATACGATCTACTTTACTTTGTTATTCACAGGTCGTATTATTTACAATTGAAACTTCTCTCATACCATCTACTTTACTTTTTTTATTCACTGGAAATATTATCTATTATTGAAACTCTTCTTATTCGACGTACATTACTTTTTTTATTCACAGGACATATTACCTAAAATTGAAACTTCTCTCATACGATCTACTTTACTTTTTTTTATTCACAGGACATATTACCTAAAATTGAAACTTCTCTCATACGATCTACTTTACTTTTTTATTCACAGGACATATTACTTTAAATTGAAACTTCTCTCATACGATCTAGTCTACTTTTTTTATTCACAGGACATATTACCTAAAATTGAAACTTCTCTCATACGATCTACTTTACTTTTTTCATTCACCGGACATATTACCTAAAATGGAAACTTTACTCATACGATCTACTTTACTTTGTTATTCACAGGTCGTATTATTTACAATTGAAACTTCTCTCATACCATCTACTTTACTTTTTTTATTCACTGGAAATATTATCTATTATTGAAACTCTTCTTATTCGACGTACATTACTTTTTTTATTCACAGGACATATTACCTAAAATTGAAACTTCTCTCATACGATCTACTTTACTTTTTTTTATTCACAGGACATATTACCTAAAATTGAAACTTCTCTCATACGATCTACTTTACTTTTTTATTCACAGGACATATTAGCTAAACTGAAACTTCTCTCATACGATCTACTTTACTTTTTTCATTCACCGGACATATTACCTAAAATGGAAACTTCACTCATACGATTTACTTTACTTTGTTATTCACAGGTCGTATTATTTACAATTGAAACTTCTCTCATACCATCTACTTTACTTTTTTTATTCACTGGAAATATTATCTAAAATTGAAACTCTTCTTATTCGACGTACATTACTTTTTTTATTCACAGGACATATTAACTAAAAGTGAACCTTCTCTCATACGACCTACTTTACTTTTTTATTCACAGGACATATTACCTAAACTTGAAACTTCTCTCATACGATCTACTTTACTTTTTTATTCACAGGACATATTAGCTAAATTGAAACTTCTCTCATACGAACTACTTTACGTTTTTTATTCACAGGACATATCAAAATTAATATTAAAATTAAATTATCTAAAATTGAAACTTCTCTCATACGATCTACGTTACTTTTTTTATTTACTGGATAAATTCTCTAAATTGAAACTTCTCTCATTCTATGTACTTTACTTTTTTTATTCACAGGACATATTACCTAAAATTGAAACTTCTTTCATACGATCTAATTTTCCTTTACTGTTCACCGAAGATATTATCTAAAATTGGAATTTCTTAATTCCTTATACATTGCTATTCTTATTTCACAGAACATATTATATTATACCCAGTTTCACTCATACATTCTACTGACTTTTTTTATTCGCTGTACAATAACCTAATATTTTGGCGGTTTCCTCGACAAACAGGTACCGTTAACTCTTCTAGGAATTAAAGTAATACGATCGAATCAAGGCCAACGAAGACGAGGATGTATGAATTCAAGCCAAATTTTATTTACAAAATCTGTCAAACGTATATACAGATTGCTTGTTATGTCGGGTAGTATCAATCGAAAGAATTGATTGGTTTCAGGGCGGTAGATCAGCAGCTGTCAGGACAGTGCAGAGTTGATGCTGGTTGCTTGAGGTTCTGCTTGTTAGTTCCAGGAAGGAATATGTAGTCGAGTAGTCCTGAAAAGAGGTATGCATATGTAGCTGAAGAGCCTTTAAAAGGACTGAGAGCATATGTAAACGGAGAGCCCTTAGAAGGACTGGTGCATATGTAAACGGAGAGCTCTTACAAGGACTGGTGCATATGTAAACGGAGAGCCCTTAAAAGGACTGGTGCATATGTAAACGGAGAGCCCTTAAAAGGACTGGTGCATATGTAAACGGAGAGCCCTTAAAAGGACTGGTGCATATGTAAACGGAGAGCCCTTAAAAGGACTGGTGCATATCTAAACGGAAAGCTCTTAAAAGGACTTGTACATATGTAAACGGAAAGCCCTGAAAAGAGCTATAGCAATGTAATCAGGAAGTCCTAAAAAGGACTGTTGCATTTGTAGTTAGAAAGCCCCAAGAAGGGCTGCTGCTGCTGCTGCCGCTGGAGTTGGCAAACTAGGCTGTGACAGGCTGTTTTCGCTAGGGCAGCTGCTTCTGGGTGCTGGTGGCTGCTACTGCTGACTGCTGGAGACGGCTGCTACTATGGTCAGCAACAAGGGTCGGTCAGGCGCAGGTGGTAGGGGGAGCACGTCACTCGACTCCGGAACCCAGGGATATTTACTCTTCTCTCCCACTTGAGAGAGATTTGACACAAGGTCTTTTTAACGCCGGGAACCTGAGCGCGGACGGCCAGGAACTGGTCTAAACATTACCTATCCACCACTGTGGGTAGGTTCAAAACTGATCTAAACTGGTCTTAATTTGGTCATTTTGGACCCCACCCGAAGGCCGGAGCCCAGGGATATTTACTCTTCTACCCCACTTGAAAGAGATGTGACACAAGGTCATTTTTTAATATGGGGAAACTGTGCGCGTACGCCCAGGTACTGGTCAAAACATTACATATCCACCGTAATGGATAGGTTCAGAGCAGGTCTAAACTGGTCATAACTGGTCTTTTTTTGGTCATTTTCCGGAAGGCCGGGGGCCAGTTATTATTTACTCTTCTCCCCCACTTGAGAGAGATGTGACACAAGGTCTTTTTTAATGTGGAAATACTGAGCGCGTACGCCCAGGTACTGGTCAAAACATTACATATCCACCGTAATGGATAGGTTCAGAACAGGTCTCAACTGGTCTTTTTTTGGTCATTTTCCGGAAGGCCGGGGGCCAGTTATTATTTACTCTTCTCCCCCACTTGAGAGAGATGTGACACAAGGTCTTTTTTAATGTGGAAATACTGAGCGCGTACGCCCAGGTACTCGTCAAATATTACCTATCCACCGCAGTGGACAGGTTCAGAACTGGTCTTTTTTGGTCATTTTGGACCCCAGCAAGAAGGCCGGGGGCCAGGGTTATTTACTCTTCTCCCCCACTTGAGAGAGATGTGACACAAGGTCTTTCTTAATGTGGGGAACCTGAGCGCGTACGCCCAGGTACTGGTCAAAACATTACCTATCCACCGCAATGGATAGGTGAAGAACCGGTCGAAACTGGTCATAATTGGTCTTTTTTTGGTCATGTTGGACCCCAGCCGGAAGGCCGGCGTCCAGGGTTATTTACTCTTCTCCCGCACTTGAGAGAGATGTGACACAAGGTCTTTTTTAATGTGGGGAACCTGAGCGCGTACGCCCAGGTACTGGTCAAATATCACCTATCTTCTAAAAATACCGTCTCAATGAAGTGTTTTTCTGAGTTGAAGCTTGTATGTGGCGTATGTGCTCGTTACTTGCAAGTAGTTTGTATGAGTGTGAATTTTCTAACCCTGTCAGAGTGCTGTTTATTCCAGAATGTGACATGCTCTGGAAAATTCTCAGTGGTCGCTATGGCTGTTAAAAACCTTCTAATTTATTCTAATGCTCCACGTTGAGTTGATTGCGTTTGTAAGGATCTCCGTGTTTTGCTGTGTGTGTGTGGATTTATCTTGGTGTTTAGAAGAATTAACAGTTGGGAAAGAAACTTTGATTTGCAAAGTACTTGATTGAAGCTTGTGTGTTGATACCGAGTGTCGACGTGTGTTTGAAAGAACTTAAAAGATATCTGGGTTTAAGGTCGAATTGTTTTGGAGGTCTCAGTTCTCCAGTATCAATAATTCCCTTTTTCTAGAAAGCCTGGGAGAGATGACAGTTGTGCTGTCAAGTACACCATTGTTAAATTGTGCAGTATTCTATGTGTGATCGCCATCTTATGTAGTAATAATTAAATGATATTTGATATCTATTCAAGATTTCGATGTATTCTCGTCCGCGGCAGGTTGTTACACTGATTCCGGTGGTGTTGTGTCGAGAGAGGGTGCCTTTAACAGAAATGTTCGTGGTGTTGTCTGATAAGGTCCTTGTATTCAAGTGCATAGCTAGGTCATAGTGGGCCAGGAAGTCTGCTCCAAGTATTGGCGTATTTACGTCTGCCTGGGTGAAAGTCCAGGTAAAATCCCGCCGCATGCCAGTGTCTTGGTTCTATACGTCTTGATCGCCGAGCCGTTTGCTGCCTGGAGCTTATACAAGGCCGCCTTTTGGTCCTGTTGTCCTCTGCGGGGTATCACACTGATTACTGCGCCTGTGTCCACTAAAAACTTTATGTGGTTTTGTCGGTCCCATAGGTAAAAAAGGCGGCTTTGTGTGTTTTTACTGGCGGGTTCTACCGCCCCTACCTGCTGGTTTTTTAGTTTCCCGAATTTGACTTGGAGCTGTGTTTGCAGGGTGCCGAGCAATGTTTTGCCCTTGTGCCAAATCTTTGATGGTACCAGCATAATTCTGAGTTGGTTCGCCGATCCCTGCTAGTAGTCCGTGTTCTCCGTCTCCAATTCTTGGCTGTCGGCATTGGGTCTCTTGGTTTGCGGGAGAGGAGTATATGGATGTCAGTTACCGCTTTTCGGAGATCCTCATCTTTGGTCGGTGTGTAGTCTGGGCACCGCACGGCACACACTCCTTGGTCCAGTTTTGCTGCGATACGGTCAGCGGAGTCTGCTACCTGATCCAGTAGCGTGTTTTCCGCGATCGGTGCTACTATCTGCGTTATTGTGGTAGGTAGCCTGTCCATCCACAGTTCACGCAGAATAGATTCAGCCATCGAATATTTTCCCAGTCGGCTCCTCATAAAGCATAGGAGTTGTGAGGGTGTTCTGTCGCCCCTGGTAACGTGAGTGAAAAGTTCGCGGAGTAGCTCCTCGTCCGAACGGCCGGAACGTTTTAGAATTGCATTCTTTAGACGAATATATGGCTCCTGCTGCGGTACATTTTCCAGGATGTCGACCACTCGTCGGCCACTGAAGGTGACAAGACTTGCACTACATAGGCAAATTTTGTCTGTTGCGATGATATCCTCCGTATCGAGAAAATCGCTTCCACTTGAAGAAACCAATTTTTGTTGTTTTGGTGATTGTATGCGGGTAGGTTTGAGGGCGGCATCGCTACGTTTATGGGAGAGTGCTGTTCCCACTTATTTGTTGCATCCTGATTAATCGTAATTTCAAACGTCGGCGGTCACCACTTGTAGCGGGGTCATCGACAAAGCAGTTGCCGTTAACCCCGCTAGGAATTAAGGTAATACGATCGAATCAAGGACAACGAAGACGAGGCAAATTTTATATACAAAATCTGGCAAACGTACATTCTTCTTGGTAGTTCAAAGGGCGGTAGACCAGTGGCTGGCAGGGCAGTGCAGAGGTGGTGTGGTTGCTAGAGATTCTACTTTGGTCGTTCAGGGAAGGACTGTTACTGGAGACGGTATTTTTAGAAGAACTGTCGCATACGTAACCGGCTAGTCCTAATAAGGACTGCCGCACATGTAATCAGTCAGACAGTCCTAAAAAAAACTGTTGCACCAGGCTGGGGTTAGCAAGATGGGCTGGGAGTGGCTGCTGCTGCTGGCTGATGGTAATGCTGGCTGTTGGCGGCTTCTGCTAGTGCAGCTGGCGTCAGCTATGGTCAGCGACAAGGGTCGGCCAGGTGCAGGTGGTAAGGGGAGCACGTCGCTCGATCCCGCGTCCCAGGGATATTTACTCTTCTCCCATATTTGAGAGAGATGTGACACAAGGTCTTTTTTAACGTGGGAAACCTGAGCACATACGCCCAGGAACTGGTCAAAACATTACCTATCCACCGCAGTGGATAGATTCAAAACCGGTCAAAACTGGTCTTAAATGGTCATTTTGGACTCCAGCCGGAAGGCCGGAAGCCAAAGGATATTTACTCTTCTCCGCCACTTGAGAGAGATGGGAAACAAGGTCTTTTTTAATGTGGGAACCTGAGCGCGTACCCCCAGGTACCGGTCAAACATTATATATTCACTGTGGTGGATAGGTTCAGAAACGGTCTAAACTAGTCATAAACTGTTCTTAAATGATCATTATCTACCCCAGCCTGACGTCCGGGAGTGGGGAGGCAGATATATTTACTTTTCTCTCCCACTTGAGAGAGATGTGACACAAGATCTTTTTTTAATGTGGGGAAACTGAGCGCGTACGCCCAAGCACTGGTCAAAATATTACCCATCCACCGGAGTGGATAGGTTCAGAACCGGGCAACACTGGTCATAAATGGACTTTTTTGGTCATTCCGGAACCTAACCAGACGGCCGGGGGCCAGGTATTATTTACTCTTCTCCCCCACTTGAGAGAGATGCGACACAAGGTCTTTTGTAATGTGGTGAACCTGAGTGCGTACGCCCAGGTACGGGTCAAAACATCACCTACCCACCACAGTGGATAGGTTCAGAACCGGTCTAAACTGGTCATAACTGTTTTTTTGGTCGTTCTGGACACTAGCGCGAAGGCCGTTTGCCAGGTATTATTTACACTTCTCCCCGACTTGAGAGAGATGCAACAAAAGGTCTTTTTTAATGTGGGGAACATCAGCGCGTGCGCCCAGGTACTGGTCAAAACATTACCTATCCACCGCAGGGGATAGGTTCAGAACCGGTCTAAAATTGTCATAAATGGTTTTCTTTATCATTCTAACCCCAGACCCAAGGCCGGAGACCAGTTATTATTGACTATTCTCCTCCATTTCAGAGAGATGCGACACAAGGTCTTTTTTAATGTGGGGAACCTGAGCGCGTACGACCATGTACTGGTCAAAACATTACCTAACCACAGCAGTGGATAGGTTCAGAACCGGTCTTGACTGGTCATATCTGTTTTTTTTTTTTGGTCATTCTGGACCCTAGACCGAAGGCTGGGCGCCCGGTGTTATTTACTCTTCTGCCCCATTTGAGAGAGATGCGACAGAAATTCTTTTTTAATGTGGCAACCTGAGCACGTACGCCCAGGTCAAAACATTACCGATCCAACGTAATGGATAGGATCAGAATTGGTCTCAACTGGTCATAACAGGTCTGTTTTAGTCATTCTGGACCCTAGCCCGAATGTCGGGGGCCAGGTATTATTTACTCTTCTACCCGACTTGAAAGAGATGAGACACAAGGTCTTTTTTAATGTGGGAACCTGAGCACGTACGCCCAGGTACTGGTCAAAATATTACCTATCAACCACAATGGATAGGATCAGAACCGGTCTAATCTGGTCATAACAGGTCTTCTTTGGTCAATCTGGACCCTAGCCCGAAGTACGGGGGCCAGGTACTATTGAAAGAGATGCGACACAAGCTCTTTTTTAATGTGGCGAAACTGACCGCGTACGCCCAGGTACTGGTCAAACCATTAACTATCCACAGCAGTGGATAGGTTCAGAACATGGCTAAACTGGTTATAACTGGGTTTTCTTTGCTCACTCTGGACCCTAGCCCGAAGGCCGGGGTCCACATGTTATTTACTCTTCTCCCCAACTTGAGAGAGATGCGACACAAGGTCTTTTGTAATGTGGGGACCTGAGCACGTACGTCCAGCTACATTAACTATCCACCGCAGGGGAAAGGATCAGAACCGGTCTAAAGTGGTCATACCTGGTCTTTTTTGGTCATTCTGGACCCTAGCCCGAAGTCCAGGGTCCAGGTGTTATTTACTCTTCTCCCCCCACTTGAGAGAGATGCGACACAAGGTCTTTTTTAATGTGGTGAACCTGAACGCGTACTCCCAGATACTTGTCAAAACTTTACCTATCCACCGCAGTGGATAGGTTTACAACCGGTCTAAAATGGTCATAACTGATTTTGTTTTTGTCATTCTGGACCCTAGCCCGAAAGCCGGCAGTCAGGTGTTGTTTACTCTTCTCCATCACTTGAGAGAGATGCGACACAAGGTCTTTTTTAATGTGGGGAAACTGAGCGCGTACGACCGTGTACTGGTCAAGACATTACCTATACATCGGAATGGATAGATTCAGAACCGGTCTTGACTGGTAATAACTGGTTTTCTTTTGGATATTCTAGACCCTAGCACGAAGAACGGAGGCCCGTTGTTATTTACTCTTCTCACCCACTTGAGAGAGATGGGACATAAGGTCTTTTTTTACTGTGGGAACCTGAGCACGTACGCCCAGGTATTGGTCAAAACTTTACATACTTACCGCAGTGGATAAGTCTAAAATAGTATTTTTGGTCATTCTGAACCCTAAGCCGAAGGTCGGGAAACAGGTATTATTTACTCTTCTCCCCCATTTCAGAGAGATGCGACACAAGTTCTTTTGTAATGTGGGGAACCTGAGCGCGTACGCCCAGGTACTGGTCAAAATTTACCTATACATCGCAGCGGATAGGTGAAGAACAGGTCGAAACTGGTCATAACTGGGTTTTTTTATCATTCTAACCCCAGCCCGAAGGCCGAAGGCCAGTGGCTATTTACTCTTCTTTTCCACTTGAGAGATGCGACACAACGTCTTTTTTAATGTGGGGAACCTGAGCGCGTACGCACAGGTACTGGTCAAAATATTACCTATACACCGCAGTGGATAGGTTCAGAACCGTTCTAAACTGGTTATAACTGGTCGTATATTGGTCATTCTGGACACTAGCCCGAAGGCCGGAGGACAGGTATTATTTACTCTTCTCCCCCACTTGAGAGAGATGCGATACAACGTCTTTTTTAATGTGGTGCACCTGAATGCGTACGCCCATGTACTGGTTAAAACATTACCTATCCACCGCAGTGGATAGTTTCAGAACCAGTATTTCAGAACTGGTCATAACTGTTTTTTTTTTTTTGTTTTTTTTTGTTCATTCGGGGGCCCGGTGTTATTTACTCTTCCCCCCCACTTTAGAAAGATGCGACACAAGGTCATATTTAATGTGGGAACCTGAGCACGTACGCCCAGGTACTGGTCAAATATTACCTATCCACCACAGTGGATAGGATTAGAATCGGTATTTACTGGTCATAACAGGTCATTTTTGGTCATTCTGGACCCTAGCCCAAAGTCCGGGGGCCAGGTGTTATTTACTATTCTCCCCCACTTCAGAGAGATGCGGCACAATAACTTTTTTAATGTGGCGAAACTGAGCGCATACGCCGAGGTACTGGTCAAAACATTACCTATCTACCGCAGTGGATAGGTTCAGAACCGGTCTAAACTGGTCATAACAGGGGTTTTTATCCTTCTACACCCTTGCCAGAAGGCCGGGGGCCAGGTATTATTTACTCTTCTCCCCCACATGAGAGTGATTGCGCAAAAGTTCTTTTGTAATCTGGGTAACATTTGCGCGTATGCCCAGGTACTGGTCAAAACATTACCTATCCAACGCAGGGGATAGGTTCAGAACCGGTCTAAAATGGTCAAAGCTGGTCTTTTTTTGGTCATTCTGGACCCTAGCCCGAAGGCCGGGGGCCAGGTATTATTTACTCTTCTCTCCACTTGAGAGAGATGCGACATAACGTCTTTTTTAACGTGGTGAACTTGAGCGCGTACGCCCATGTACTGGTCAAAACATTACCTATCCACCGCAGTGGATAGTTACAGAACCGGTCTTGACTGGTCATAACTGTTTGTTTTTGCTTGGTTATTCTGGACCCTAGCCCGAACGCCGGAAGCCCGGAGTTATTTCCTCTTCTGCCCTACTTGAGAGAGATGCGACACAAGGTCTTTTTTAATGTGGGAACCTGAGCACGTACGACCAGGTACTGGTCAAAACATAAACTATCCATTGCTGTGGATAGGTTCAGAATCGGTCTAAACTGGTCATAACTGGTCTTTATTTGGTCATTCTGGACCCTAGCCCGAAGGCCGGGGTCCAGGTATTATTTACTCTTCTCCCCCACTTGAGAGTGATCCGACACAAGGTCTTTTTTAATATGGCGAAACTGAGCGAGTACGCGCAGGTACTTGTCAAAATATTACATTTTTTTTTTTTTAATCATCTCACCCCAAGCAAGGCATTCCACTGCCACTATTGCGCATGGGGCTACATAGGGGAAGGTAAAGAGAAGGAGTGGATAGACATAGGGAATGTCAGGAGAAAGGTGATAGATGAGTAAGGATAGCGAGGATGAGTGTCGGGAAGATGGGAAGAGTGTTTGATAGAATGGGAGCAGGTTAGTGTGTTAGGAGGTGTCTATTGACCTTACATTTAAACTCCTGGAGATTGTAGCCGTCGGGGAAGCAATCGTTTGGAAGAGAATTCCACAGTCGGGAAGTGCGAGGAAAGAAACTGTTGGCTGCATTTTATCGGTTTCACTGTAAAAGGGTGGGATCTAGTTGCTAATCTAGTATCTCGTGCAAATTCGTATTTAGGGGGCACCAGTGATCTAAGTTCATCGGAGCAGAAGCCGTGAAAGTATTTATAGAAGAGACACAGCGAAGCCACGTCTCGCCGGTGGGAGAGAGACTGCAGGCGGTCTGCCAAGTCGGTATCTATCACATTACAGACCCTCCTCTGAACCTTATCGAGAAGCCCGAGGAGAACAGCAGGGGCACCCGACCAGATATGGCAGCAGTATTCAATGCACGGGCGGATGGTAGATTTGTAAATATGCAGGATAGATTTAGACGGAAAAAACTTCCGGGCCCTACACAGAGAACCGACTTTCATAGCAGCGGATTTAGCAATGGATTCGATATAGTCATTCCATTTGAGGTCCGCTGAAAGTGTGAGACCAAGGAGGCGTAGTGTTTTACTCTCTGGGAGGCAAGCCTGGTCCATGCTAATGGGAGGTAGGTGAGATTGTCGATGATGGTTAATTGACAGTAGCTTCGTTTTAGAAGCATTAAAATTTACTAGCCATTTCTTACCCCAGTCCAATATGGATTGGAGGTCTTTTTCAATCTCGGCTGCGAGTTTAGCTTTGACGCCTACACCAGATTTTTGTTGGAGGCGAGAGTAAACTGTGGTGTCATCGGCGTACAAACCTATTTGGGTTCTTATGGAATCAGGGAGATCATTAATATATATCAGGAAGAGTGTAGGACCTAAGATGGAGCCTTGGGGGACACCTGCGTTTGTATGGTAGTTCTGAGAGGCATGTCCGTTTAATACCACTTTCATTGTGCGGTTAGAGAGGAATGACTGGATTAGTTCAAACAAATGTCCAGTTATACCATAGCTCCGCAGTTTACATAGAAGGCCAGCATGCCAAACTCTGTCGAACGCCTTAGATATATCAACAGTGGATAGGTTCAGAACTGGTCTAAAATGATCATAAGTGGTCTGTTGTTGGACATGCTGGACCCAGCCCGAAGGGCGGGGGCCTGGTGTTGTTTACTCTTCTCCCCACTTGAGAGAGATGCGACACAAGTTCCTTTTTAATGTGGGGACACTGAGAACGTACGCCCATGTACTGGTCAAAACAGTACCTATCCACCGCAGTGGATAGGTTCAGAACCGGACTTGAGTGGTCATAACTGGTTTTCTTTTGGCCATTCTTGACCTGAGCACGAAGGCCGAGGGCCAGGTATTATTTACTCTGCCCCATCCACTTGAGAGAGATGCGACATAAGATCTTTTTTTAATGTGGACAACCTGAGCGCGTACGCTCATGTAATGGTTAAAACATTACCTATCCACCACAGTGGATAGGATCAGAACCAGTCTAAACTGGTCATAACTGTTTTTCATTTTGATCATTCTGGACCCTAGTCCGAAGGCCGGCGGTTATTTCCTCTTCTAGGATCAGAACTGGTCTAAACTGTTCATAACAGGTCTTTTGTTTGGTCATTCTGAACCCTAGCTCTAAGGCCGGGGGCCATGTATTACTTACTCTTTTCCCCGACTTGAGAGAGATGCGACACAAGGTCATTTTTATGTGGGTAACCTGAGCGCGTACGCCCATATACTGGTCAAAATATTACTTATCCACCGCAGTGGATAGGTTCACAACCGGTCGAAACTGGTCATAACAAGTTTTTTTACCATTCTGGACCCTAGCCCGAACGGCGGTATCCAAGTGATATTTACTCTTCTCCCCGACTTGAGAGAGATGCGCCACAGGATCTTTCTTAATATGGATAACCAGAGTGAGTACGCCCATATACTGGTCAAAATATTACATATCCACCGCAGGGGATAGTTTCAGAACCGGTCTAAAGTGGTCATAGATGGTCTTTTTTGGTCATTCTGGAAACTAACCCGAAGACCGGGGGCCAGGTGTGGTTTACCCTTCTCCCCACTTGGGAGAGAAGCGACACTAGGTCTTTTTTAATGTGGGAACCTGAGCACGTACGCCCAGGTACTGGTCAAAACATTACCTATCAACCGCAGTGGATAGATTCAGAATCGGTCTAAACTGGTCATAACTGGTCTTTTTTTGTCATTCTTAAACCCTAGCCCGAAGGTCGGCGCCCAGGTATTATATACTCTTTTCCCCCACTTGAGAGAGATGCGACACAAGGTCTTTTTAATGTTGGGAACCTGAGCGCGTACGCCCATGTACTGGTCAAAGCGTTGACTATCCACCGCAGTGGATAGGTTCAGAACCGGACTTGACTGGTCATAACTCGTTTTGTTTTGGTCATTCTGGAACCCACACCGAAGGCCGAGGGAAGGTATTATTGACTCTTCTCCCCCACCTGAGCGAGATGCGACGCAATGAATTTTTTAATGTGGGAACCTGTGTGCGTACGCCCAGGTACAGGTCAAATCATTACCTATCCACTGCGGTGGATAGGATCAGAATTGGTCAAAACTGGTCATAACATGTCATAACTGTGTTTCTTTTTGGTCATTCTGGACCCTATTCCGAAGGCTAGCGGTCTGATTTTGTTTCCTCTTCTCCCCTACTTGAGAGAGATACAGCACAAGGTCTTTTTTAATGTGGGGAACCTGAGCTCGTACGCCCATGTACTGGTCAAAATATTACCTATCCACCGCAGTGGATAGGTTCAGAACCGTTGAAACTGGTCATAATTATTTTTTACAATTCTGGACCTTAGCCCGAAGGACGGTGTCCAGGTGTTCTTTACTCTTCTCCTCGACTTGAGAGAGATGTGACACAAGGATTTTTTTAATGTGGATAACCTGAGCACGTACCCCCATGTACTGGTCAAAACATTACATATCCACCGCAGGAGATAGGTTCAGAACCTGTCTAAAGTGGTCATATATGGTCTTTTTTTATCAGTCTGGACACTAGCCCGAAGGCCGGAGGCCAGGTGTTGTTTACTCTTCTCCCCCACTTTGGAGAGATGCAACCTTTCTTAATGTGGGGAACCTGATCGCGTACGCCCAGGTACTGTTCAAAATATTCCCTATCGACCGCAGTTGATAGGTTCTGAACCGGTCTAAAATGGTCATAACTGTTCTTTTTTTGGTCATTCTGAACCCTAGACCGAAGGGTGGTGGCCAGGTGTTGTTTACTCTTCTCCCCACTTGAGAGAGATGCGACACATGGTCTTTTTTAATGTGGGGAACCTGAGCGCGTACGCCCATGTATTGATCAAAACATTACCTATCCACCGCAGGGGATAGGTTCAGAACCGGTCTTGACTGGTCATAACTGGTTTTGTTTTGGTCATTCTTGACCTAGCACGAAAGTCGGGGGCCCGGTGTTATTTCCTCTTTTCCCCCACTTGAGAGAGATGCGACACATGGCCTTTTTTAATGTTGGAACCTGAACACGTACACCCAGGTAATGGTCAGAACATTACCTATCCACTGCGGTGGATAGCATCAGAACCGGTCTAATCAGGTCATTTGTTTGGTCATTCCGGATGCGGATGCGAGAAAAGGTCTTTCTTAATGTGGGGAAACTGAGTCAAAAGAGTACCTATCCACCGCAGGGGATATGTTCAGAACCGGTCTAAAATGGTCATAACTGGTCGTCTTTGGTCATTCTGGAAACTTGCCTGAAGGCCCGGTGCCAGGTATTATTTACTCTTCGCCCACACTTGAGAGAGATGCGACACAAGGTCTTTTGTAATGTAGGGAACGTTTGCGCGTATGCCCAGGTACTGTTCAAAACATTACCTATCCACCAGAGAGGATAGGTTCAGAACCGGTATAAAGTGGTCAGAACTGGCCATTGTTTGGTCATTCTGGACCCTAGCCCGGGGTCCATGTGTTATTTCCTTTTCTCCCCCGTTGAGAGAGTGCGACACAAGGTCATTTTCAATGTGGGGAACCTGGGCGCGTACGCCCAGGTATTTGTCAAAACATTACCTATCCACCGCAGTATATAGGTTCACAACGGGTCTTGACTGGTCATAACTGTTTTTTTTTGTTGTTTTTTTGTTTTTTGTCATTCTGTACCCTAGCCTGAAGGCCGGTTGCCTGGTGTTATTTACTATTCTCCCCCACTTGAGAGAGATGAGACAAAAGGTCTTTTTTACTGTGGAAATCTGAGCACGTTCGCCCAGGTATTGGTCAAAACATTGCATATCCACGGCTGTGGATAAGATCAAAATCGGTCTAAACTGGTCACAACTGGTCTTTATTTGGTCATTCTGGACCCTCGCCCGAAGGCCGGGTGCCAGGTATTATTTACTCTTCTACCCCACTTGAGAGTGATCCGACACAAGGTCTTTTTTAATGTGGCGAAACTGAGCGAGTACGCGCAGGTACTTGTCAAAACATTACCTATCCACTGCAGTGATAGGATCAGAACCAGTCTAAACTGGTCATAACAAGTCTTTCGTTTGGTCATTCCGGACCCAAGCCCGAAGTTCGGCTGCCAGGAATTATTTACTCTTTTCCCCGACTTCATAGAGATGCGAAACAAGGTCATTTGTAATGTGGGGAACCTGAGCGATACGCCGTGGTACAGGTCAATTCATTACCTATCCACCGCAGGGGATAGTTTCAGAACCTGTCTATACTGGTCAAAACTGCTTTTTTTATCATTCTCGCCCCAGACCGAAGGCCGGAGGCCAGTTATTATTTACTCTTCTCCACCACTCTTCTCCACCTGAGCGCCTACGCCCAGGTTCCCGTCAAAATATTACATATCCAACGCAGTGGATAGGTTTAGAACCGTTCTAAACTGGTTAGTAACTGGCCCTTTTTGGTTATTTTGGACATTAGCCCGAAGGCCGGGGGCCAGGTATTATTTTCTTTTCTCCCCCACTTGAGACAGATGCGACACAAGGTCTTTTTTAATGTGGGGAACCTAAGCGCGTACTACCATTAAAAAGTGACATCCATCGCAGTGGATACGTTCAGAACCGGTCTAGACTGGTCATAACGTCTTTTTTTGGTCATTCTGGACCCTAGACCGAAGGCCGGGGGCAAATGTTATTTACTCTTCTCCCCACCTTGAGAGAGATGCGAAACAAAGGCTTTTTTAATGTGGTTAACTGAGCGCGTACGCCCAGGTACCCATCAAAACATTACCTATCCACTGCGGTGGATACGTTCAGCACCGGTCTACACTACTCTATTTTTTTGATCATTCTGGACCCTAGCCCGAAGTCCAGGGCCCAGGTATTATTTGCTCTCCTCTCCCACTTGAGAGAGATGCGACACAAGATCTTTTTTAATGTGTGAAACCTGAGCGCGTAGGCCCAGGTACTGGTCAATACATTACATATCCACCACAGTGGATAGGTTCAAAACCGGTCTAAACTGATCTTAAACTTGCCTTTTTTTTTTTTTTTTGGTCGTTTTGAACGACAGCCAGAAAGCCAGGGGCCAGGTTATATTTACACTTCTCCCCCAATTGAGAGAGATGTGACACAAGGTCTTTTTAAATGTGGGGACCCTGAGCGCGTACGCCCAGGTACTTGTCAAATATTACCTATACACCGCAGTGGATAGGTTCAGAACCGGTCTAAACTGCTCTTTTATGGTCATTTTGAACCCCAGCCGGAAGGCCGGGTGCCAGGGGTATTTACTCTTCTCCCCCACTTGAGAGAGATGTGACACAAAGTCTTTTTTAATGTGGGGAACCTGAGCGCGTACGCACAGGTACTGGTCAAATATTACCTATCCACCGCAGTGGATAGGTTCAGAACCGGTCTAAACTGGTCACAACTGGTCTTTTTTTGGTCATTCTGGACCCCAGCCGGAAGGCCGAGGGCCAGGTTATATTTACTCTTCTCCCCCACTTGATAGAGATGTGACACAACGTCTTTTTTACTGTGGGGAACGTGAGCGCATTCGCCCAGGTACTTGTCAAGTATTACCTATCCACCGCGGTTGATAGGTTCAGAACCGGTCTAAACTGGTCATAATTGGTCTTTTTTTGGTCATTTTGGACCCCAGATGGAAGTCCGGTGGCCAGGGGTATTTACTTTTCTCCCCCACTTGATAGAGATGTGACACAAGGTCTTTTTTGATGTGGGGAACCTGAGCGCGTACGCCCAGATACTGTCTAAATATTACGTATCCACCGCGGATGATAGGTTCAGAACCGGTCTAAACTGGTCTTTTTTGGTCATTAATGACCCCAGCAGGAAGGCCGGAGGCCAGGTTATATTTACTCTTCTCCCCCATTTGAGAGCGATGTGACACAAGGTCTTTTTTAATGACCAAAAAAGAACTTTTTTTGGTCATTTTGGACCTCAGTCGGAAGGCCGAGGCCAGGGGTATTTACTCTTCTCCCCCACTTGAGAGAGATGTGACACAAGATCTTTTTTAATGTGGAGAACATGAGCGCGTACGCCCAGATATTGGTCAAATATTACCTATCCACCGCATTGGATAATTTCAGAACCGGTCTAAACTGGTCATAATTAGTCTTTTTTTGGTTATTTTGGACCCCAACCGGAAGGCCGGGGGTATTTATTCTTCTTCCCCACTTGAGAGAGATGTGACACAAGGTCTTTTTTAATGTAGGGAACCTGAGCGCATACGCCCAGATACTGGTCAAATATTACCTATCCACCGCATTGGATAATTTCTGAACCGGTCTAAACTGGTCATAATTGGTCTTTTTTTTTTGGTCATTTTGGACCCCAGCCGGAAGGCCGGGGGCCAGGTGTATTTACTCTTCTCCCCCACTTGAGAGAGATGTGACACAAGGTCTTTTTTAATGTGGGGAACCTGAGCGCGTACGCCCAGTTACTGGTCAAATATTACCTATCCACCGCAGTGGATAAGTTCAGAACCGGTCTAAACTGGTCATAATTGGTCTTTTTTGGTCATTTTGGACCCCAGCCGGAAGGCCGGGGGCCAGGTGTATTTACTCTTCTCCCCCACTTGAGAGAGATGTGACACAAGGTCTTTTTTAATGTGGGGAACCTGAGCGCGTACGCCCAGTTACTGGTCAAATATTACCTATCCACCGCAGTGGATAAGTTCAGAACCGGTCTAAACTGGTCATAATTGGTCTTTTTTGGTCATTTTGGACCCCAGCCGGAAGGCCGGGGGCCAGGTGTATTTACTCTTCTCCCCCACTTGAGAGAGATGTGACACAAGGTCTTTTTTAATCTGGGGAACCTGAGCGCGTACGCCCAGTTACTGGTCAAATATTACCTATCCACCGCAGTGGATAAGTTCAGAACCGGTCTAAACTGGTCATAATTGGTCTTTTTTGGTCATTTTGGACCCCAGCTGGAAGGCCGGGGGCCAGGTGTATTTACTCTTCTTCCTCACTTGAGAGAGATGTGACACAAGTTCTTTTTTAATGTAGGGAACCTGAGCGCATACGCCCAGATACTGGTCAAATATTACCTATCCACCGCAGTGGATAATTTCAGAACCGGTCTAAACTGGTCATAATTGGTCTTTTTTTGGTTATTTTGGACCCCAACCGGAAGGCCGGGGGTATTTATTCTTCTTCCCCACTTGAGAGAGATGTGACACAAGTTCTTTTTTAATGTGGGGAACCTGAGCGCATACGCCCAGATACTGGTCAAATATTACCTATCCACCGCAGTGGAAAATTTCAGAACCGGTCTAAACTGGTCATAATTAGTCTTTTTTTGGTTATTTTGGACCCCAACCGGAAGGCCGGGGGTATTTATTCTTCTTCCCCACTTGAGAGAGATGTGACACAAGTTCTTTTTTAATGTAGGGAACCTGAGCGCATGCGCCCAGATACTGGTCAAATATTACCTATCCACCGCAGTGGATAATTTCAGAACCGGTCTAAACTGGTCATAATTGGTCTTTTTTTGGTTATTTTGGACCCCAACCGGAAGGCCCGGGGTATTTATTCTTCTTCCCCACTTGAGAGAGATGTGACACAAGTTCTTTTTTAATGTGGGGAACCTGAGCGCATACGCCCAGATACTGGTCAAATATTACCTATCCACCGCAGTGCATAATTTCAGAACCGGTCTAAACTGGTCATAATTAGTCTTTTTTTGGTTATTTTGGACCCCAACCGGAAGGCCGGGGGTATTTATTCTTCTTCCCCACTTGAGAGAGATGTGACACAAGGTCTTTTTTAATGTAGGGAACCTGAGCGGTAGGGAACCTGAGCGCATACGCCCAGATACTGGTCAAATATTACCTATCCACCGCAGTGGATAATTTCAGAACCGGTCTAAACTGGTCATAATTAGTCATTTTGGACCCCAGCCGGAAGGCCGGGTGCCAGGGGTATTTACTCTTCTCGCCCACTTGAGAGAGATGTGACACAAGGTCTTTTTTAATGTAGGGAACCTGAGCGCATACGCCCAGATACTGGTCAAATATTACCTATCCACCGCATTGGATAATTTCTGAACCGGTCTAAACTGGTCATAATTGGTCTTTTTTTTTTGGTCATTTTGGACCCCAGTCGGAAGGCCGGGGGCCAGGTGTATTTACTCTTCTCCCCCACTTGAGAGAGATGTGACACAAGGTCTTTTTTAATGTGGGGAACCTGAGCGCGTACGCCCAGTTACTGGTCAAATATTACCTATCCACCGCAGTGGATAAGTTCAGAACCGGTCTAAACTGGTCATAATTGGTCTTTTTTGGTCATTTTGGACCCCAGCCGGAAGGCCGGGGGCCAGGTGTATTTACTCTTCTCCCCCACTTGAGAGAGATGTGACACAAGGTCTTTTTTAATGTGGGGAACCTGAGCGCGTACGCCCAGTTACTGGTCAAATATTACCTATCCACCGCAGTGGGTAAGTTCAGAACCGGTCTAAACTGGTCATAATTGGTCTTTTTTGGTCATTTTGGACCCCAGCCGGAAGGCCGGGGGCCAGGTGTATTTACTCTTCTCCCCCACTTGAGAGAGATGTGACACAAGGTCTTTTTTAATGTGGGGAACCTGAGCGCGTACGCCCAGTTACTGGTCAAATATTACCTATCCACCGCAGTGGATAAGTTCAGAACCGGTCTAAACTGGTCATAATTGGTCTTTTTTGGTCATTTTGGACCCCAGCCGGAAGGCCGGGGGCCAGGTGTATTTACTCTTCTCCCCCACTTGAGAGAGATGTGACACAAGGTCTTTTTTAATGTGGGGAACCTGAGCGCGTACGCCCAGTTACTGGTCAAATATTACCTATCCACCGCAGTGGGTAAGTTCAGAACCGGTCTAAACTGGTCATAATTGGTCTTTTTTGGTCATTTTGGACCCCAGCCGGAAGGCCGGGGGCCAGGTGTATTTACTCTTCTCCCCCACTTGAGAGAGATGTGACACAAGGTCTTTTTTAATGTGGGGAACCTGAGCGCGTACGCCCAGATACTGGTCAAATATTACCTATCCACCGCAGTGGATAAGTTCAGAACCGGTCTAAACTGGTCATAATTGGTCTTTTTTTGGTCATTTTGGACCCCAGCCGGAAGGCCGGGGGCCAGGTGATTTGGTTGAAGAAAATCGGCCATGTTTGTGTCAGCTGTGGTCGACAACATTGCCCTGCTAATTGTATCTTGTGTTTGACTATTAAAATTCTCCTTCCACTTTTGAATGTACACATGGGTTTTTTTTTAGCACCATCTGTACATAGATTAGTTTCAGGTCATTGTTTCTAGGTAAGAGTGCTTGTGTGTTTTTATATTTCGTTTTGTTGTTGTTTTTCTCTGTTTTGGCTTTTGGAAACGCTGAGTCACCGGAAATTAATGGCTTCGCTCTGTTTTCCGTAGTGACACGTTTAGACGTTTGAGTGGCCAGCAGTAACTTCCGGCCGGGTGCGATAAATCCATTCGCCATTCAATTACTTTTTTAATATTAGGTATACATAGGTATAGGTATTTATAAGCTTCTTCTGGCTTTAGTTCTTTTATTGTTACAGCAGGGTCTAAGCTAATTGAGGATGTTTGTTGTAGCGATCCTCGTAAAACTGTAGGTTTAGCACATTTATTCAAGTTGAATTTTATTCCATGTCTTCGATGAAGCATTTTACAGAAGACCTTCCAGCTCGTTATCATTCTTAGCATACTACTTTAAGTCATCCATGTAACATAGATGGCATATTTTCTTTTTGGCTATTTTATAACCACATTCAGTCTTAATAAGTTGACTGGTTAGTGCTATTAATGATATGCAGAATAGTAAGTGAGACAAAGAATCACCTTGAAATATACCTCTTTTGATGTTTTGATGTTTATTTCACATTATTATTATTATTATGTCATTTTTCATCATATTTCGATTTCTGCATTGGTCTCACTACCAACCAAGTCTGCGGGGAGACCTAAGGCAGGTAGTGGCGTGTTGTTATGACTCCATTTCATGTTTTTCTATCCTCCCTATCATCCCCAGCATTACATAGATAACGTTTTCCTTAGTGTGTGGGCTGTACTTAATAATACAATTTTTTGTATATCTCTTAAGCTGGGGTTTCCAGGGATTCTTTCAATGTGTTGTTTTGTTCCATTTTTTATCATTCCAAGTGCACCTACTATCACTGGCACAACTCTTGTTTTCAATTTCCACATTTTTTCTATTTCAATTTCCAGGTCTTTATATTTTGACAGTTTTTCAAATTCCTTGATTGCTATGTTACAATCCGCTGGACAAGCCATATCAATTAATAGACAAGTTATTATTATTATTATTATTATTATTATTATTATTATTATTATTATTATTATTATTCAATTTCCACATTTTTTCTCTTTCAATTTCCAGGTCTTTATATTTTGACAGTTTTTCAAATTCCTTGATTGCTATGTTACAATCCGCTGGACAAGCCATATCAATTAATAGACAAGTTTTCTCCTTCTGGTTTTTCACAATAATGTCTGGCCTGTTTGCTTCAATTTTTCTGTCTGTGTAGATGGTGTAATCCCATAGAATGGTTACATCTTCTATTTCTGTAACCGGTGCTGGGTGATGTTCATACCAGTGTTTGCCTACAGCTTTTCATATTGCCCAATGTAAATATTGCCCAACTCTATCGTGGCGATTTTTATATTCATTTGGGGCAAGCACAGAACAGCCTGAGATTAGGTGGTCTATTGTTTCTTGGTGTTTATCACAAAACCTGCATTTTGGATCCATATTATTATGCATAATATTTTCCTGAAAGTTTCTAGTGAAAAGACTTTGGTCTTGTGCTGCAAGAATAAAGCCTTCAGTTTCAGACTTTAATCCAGATGCACGTAACCATCGATGAGTATTAACTTTGTCAACATTGGATTTATTGGCACGTACTGGATATTGGCCATGCAGAGGTTTGTCTTGCCAGCGCTGTTTCATCTGTTCAAGAGCTTTATCTTTGGCTTTCATTTTCATATTCTTTGCCGCAATAGCCGGCTCTTGGCTTCCGTTCTGCTTTTCTATAGAATCTACTATCTGTAAATCTTGTTTGAATTTACTGCCTTCTTTTATTATTGAATATTTTTTCTTTCTTTCTTCATGTTGCCTTACTAATTGTATACATCCAATCCTTTGTTGTTTCTATGTATGTTAGTAAGCCAATAGTTGTTGTCTTGTATGACAATTCCAGCTGAATAAGACCTCTTCCACCTTCTTTACGGGGTATGTATAGACGGTCTACATCAGCCTTTGGATGATGCATCTTATGCTTAGAAAGAAGCTTTCTTGTTTTAGAATCCATTCGCCTGATGTCGTTTAGAGTCCAGTTTAAGATGTTAAAGCTATATTGGACAACTGGGATTGCAAGGCTATTAATGGCCATAACTCTGTTCTGTGAATTTAATTCAGTTTTTAATATCATTCGTAGCCTTCTATAGTACTCTTTACGCACTATTTCTTTCATTTTTTTATGGTGAATGTTTTCGCTCTCATTTACACCTAGGTATTTATAAGCTTCTTCTGGTTTCAATTCTTTTATTGTTACAGCAGGGTCTAGGCTAATTGAGGATGTTTCTTGTATTGATCCACGTAAAACTGTAGCTTTAGCACATTTATTCAAATTAAATTTCATTCCAATGTCTTCGCTGAAGCATTTTACAGTTTGCAGAAGACCTTCCAGCTCATTATCATTCTTAGCATATAACTTCAAGTCATCCATGTAAAATAGATGGCTTATTTTCTTTTGTCCTATTTTATAAACACATTCTGTCTTATTAAGTTGACTGGTTAGTGATATTAATGATATGCAGAATAGTAAGGGAGATAAAGAATCACCTTGAAATATACCTCTTTTGATGTTTATTTCATCAGACTTATAGGTTCCATTTATATGACTGAGGTAAAGGGTTGTTTTCTATATAGACATGCACTGTTTGATGAAATTGATGATGACGGGCGATATCTTGTATATATTTAAAGTCTTTAAAATCCAGTCATGTGGCACACTATCGAATGCCTTTCGATAATCTATCCAGGCTGTACTAAGATTTTTCTTTGTACTGTAGCAGTTTTCCAGGATCATTTTGTTAATCAGCAATTGGTATTTACAACCATAACAGCCACGTTTGCACCCTTTTTGTTCAAGCGGTATCATGTCATTTCTTTCTAAGAAATAAAAAATCTAAAAATATGTCTGTTTTGTTAAAATAGATGTTAATAGTTTATATGTTGTCGGAAGACATGTAATTGGTCTGTAGTTTTTCGGGTTGTTTGTGTCACCATTCTTGGGTAGAAGAAATGTAATTCCTTTGGTCATCCATGCAGGAATTTTAGTGGGATCGTCAACCATTTCTTGAAGTTCTTTGGCTAGTTTTTTATGTGCTGTATTTAAATAATATAGCCAAAAGTTAGGAATTTTATCTATACCTGGGAATTTCCAATTGTGTGCTTTTTTTAGTGCATATTTAACATCATCTTCTGTAATTCCAGACCATGTCTGTTCGGGTTTATTTTTCATTCGTTCTATCTCTTGCGTAATCCAATGTACTTCCTTGCTAAGTTCTTTAGGGCAAGCCCATATCTGTTCCCAGAACTGTGTGACTTCTTCCATTCTGGGGGGTACTGTCACTTCAATTCTTTTTTTACCTATTTCCCTGTAAAATCTCTTTGTATCAGTCTGAAAAATCTTGTTTTCTCTGTAAAATCTTGCTCTTTTCTCATAGCGTCTTATTCTTTGAGCCTTCAGTTGGATTTTTTGCTTTATTTTTTTCTTTATTTGATAAGACTTCATTTTCATTCCTGATGTTATATTTTCTTTCGGCTCTTCTGCTTTTCCTAGTTCTTACATTTATTCCTCTACTCAGTTCATCCAATATTGATAATTCACTTCGAAGTTGTTCGATTTCTTTTTCTATTTTTCTTTTCCAAGGTGGATCTTCACGTCTACGAGACTGCCTTGTTTTTATTTTGATATTCAATTTTTTTGTTGCTGCTGTTGCTGATGCATATATTATTTCGTTAAGATTTGTATGAGGGTCTTCATCCAGTATTGATTTCAGTGCTGCATTGTAGAATTTAATAGTACGGAGGTTATGTTTTGTTGGTTGTAATTTTGGGAGCTGTTCACGTTCCTCCATTGTAATATTTTGTATTTGACTTAGATGGTT
This sequence comes from Ascarosepion bandense, assembly GCA_037127315.1. Taxonomy (NCBI): domain Eukaryota; kingdom Metazoa; phylum Mollusca; class Cephalopoda; order Sepiida; family Sepiidae; genus Ascarosepion; species Ascarosepion bandense. The sequence goes on along the minus strand of JBBBDQ010002754.1, from coordinate 133,181 downwards.
TTTTATTTCTATCTTGGCTTCCTGTATATTGTTCTTATTTTCCGTCAAATAATTATCTTCGATGTGTTCTGAACTCGTTTTATTTTTGTCTTTTAACTGACTCAGATCACACCTTTCCAGCACTTTTAAACTTACAGCATTATCTTCGCAGTGATTTGCGTGTTTCACGGTTTCTACATTATGACCTGTGGCTTGTTTGATGTTATTACTTTTTATTTCTGATTCCGGTTTCTTTTCATATTTTGTTGATTCGTCTCTTCTTGTTACAATTCTTTTAATTTCATTGATTTCAGCCTCTGTCAGTCGGTTATTACGAATAATGTACCTACGTACATTGGCTAATTTATTTTCGTCAATATTTGCTTGACCAACTTTTTCACGCCAAATGTCATATGTTTGGCGAGTCACGTTTTTTTTAGGTTTGAGTAACGCTTCATGAAATGCAGTCATAACGACTTTGTACTCCTCACGAGACCATTTTATTTTTTCTTTCTTTAAATATACGGTTGTAGATCTAGCTGGTGAATTTTCAGGGCCATCGTTAGGATTATCCTGGTTGTGGGGACCTGAAGATTCATTCTTTGTGTAGGAGTTTGTTCCTATGGCAGATTTTTCGACCTCAGGTAGGTTCCCTCCTGAAGGACGGGCTCCCTGTTTATCCACTGGAAGAGCCATACTGGACTTTTTATTTCTATTTGTATTTTTCATGTTTTTCCCACGAGTGACGCACGGGTCCAAAAGTCCACCCAAAGTTGAAGGGATGAGCCTCTTCACCCGTTCAATAGACGTGGGTGGAGTGTGAAGCGGCCGATAGTTTAGTCTATCTACTCCAATTGAAAAAAAAAAAGAGTGAGAAGATTGGAAAAGAGAAAAAACTGGAAACCACACCCTAAACAGGAAACAAGGGATGAGGCTCTTCACCTGTTCAATAGACGTGGGTGGAGTGTAAACCGGGCGATAGTTTAGTCTATCTACTCCAATTAGAGTAATTGCTATGCTAATTATGTGTGAACATAGGCGTAAATTCCTTTACTTTATAATTAAATTTGGATTTAAAGTAATTTTTGACTGAATTTTCTTCCACCTTAATGTGAATGGCTTTTAGTAAATTGTACATTGAAAATAAGAAACAAGTTCTTAGTGAGGAACAAACTTACAGATCTTTTACCCCTCCTCCACCTGAAAGAGTTTTTCTGTAAAATGTTGCTCTACCATTTAAACTAAGGGAATATTTGAAAAAGAACTAAAATTAAGAAGAAATAAATAGCGACAATGATTAAGGATGTTACATCTAATAAAAATTTCAGATTATGATTATGTAAAAGTAACAATATCAATAGTCTTGGGTGATTGAGGAATAATAAGTTTAATTGATTACACATGATCCTTTGCAACGCAGAAGTTTCTTGTAGCTGAAATGGTAAAACATCTCCTATGGTAAGGAGTTTGAGTCTTAATCAAATATTATTCTTTATTGTTAAGCTAAACTGTTGATGGCTGAGAATTGGAGTAATTGTGATGAATAGCAATTAAGATAAACAAAAAAACTAGTTAAAAAGTAATACAATGCTATATGTATTAAAAATTTAAAATATTACTGCTACCAATACCACTAGAGGGGGGAAGCAACTGAAATTGAGAAGAAATACTAATACAAAAATTAATAATGCTTGCCTCATCTAATAAAAATAAAAATAATTTCAGTTCAAATCTTTAGAGATTTCAATATCTGACATATTAATTGCTTTTCGTTTAATTGCTTTTTCTTTATGGTTATTTGTCATATTTCTGAGATGAGGTATTGTAATTATTTACACTAATTACATTGTTCGGACTGTTGTCCTCATCTTTGTTGCCCTATTCATGACGTTTTGGCCATTGTATGCTCTGTTTTTTGTCAGGTGGTTGGAATTTCAAACTGAGACCTTTATTTTGTCGATCAAAGTAGACTGTTCTAGTCCCACCTGTCATGCCTCATCCAGATGTCTTAGTATAAATAATCTCCCTTTAACTCAACTTAAAAAGATTTTTTTGTTCACCTCTGTGTCCAGGTATTGAAATCACAACTCTTTGGGTCATGCCATTGGATTCAACCAATGCTTTTATCCACTGGGCCATGTGGATTTGAATCCAGTGACTTGACCCAAAGATCGGTGAGTTCAACACCCTGCTACAGCAGAGGTGACAAAAATGCTGAAATGTTGTGAATATAGCAACGAAGATGAGGACAACAGTCTGAACAAGTAAATAATGTTTATTGAAGTTATCAATATCTATTGAATTTGCATTAAGTATTTTTTGTTCCAGCTATGGGTAAAATAGCAGGATAGACTAGGCCCTATAGTCTTGGATGTCAACCAGTCTAGGATAAGGAAACTCAAGGATTCAAACTATTAAAATGACTATAAATATGGCTAACTCCAACTGTTAGCATGTCTTTGGATGTGGCATTAAGAGGAGCCAAATATTCCATAGGGACTAAATATTTCAGATGAGCTAAATATATCTTTCTGATGACAACATTAAATCTTATGAAGAAATCTCATAGTAAATGAAAGCAAATGAACTCACAAAATAGCTTAATTCTAGCAAAATGCTTCATGTAGTATTTTATTTTTGTAGCCTTCCAAAATATTCAGGTTTGATAAATGTTCATGCTAAAACAAACCAAAGTTTAAAATTTTGATGCAATATTTTTGAGAGAGTAATTTTGTCTTTACATAAAAAGGCTCACACAATAAAAGTTAGACATCTGGTAAATGACATTTTTGTATTGAGGAAATGAGTTATCAATGAAATACTCGAATTAACAGTAAAGATATTTGTTTCACTGCAACTGACGTGCTTGTGAAGCGGGGCTATCGACAGAATAGGTGCCGTTAACCCCGCTGTGAATTAATGTAATACGATCGAATCAAGGACAACGAAATCGAAGGTTTATAAGTTTCAGCCAAATTTTTATTTGCCTAATCTGGCAAAAATTTTTTTACAGAAACTTCTTTGAGTCGCCGGTGCTAATTGGTTCCAAGGCGGTAGACCGGTAGCTGGCAGGGTAATACAAAGGCGATGTTGGTTATTGTAAATTCCGCTCCGGTTGTCCTTAGAAGTACGGTCGTGTGCGTGGCTGGGATCTGCCGGCTTCTGCCTGGTGCGCCTGCTGCGTCTACTGCTTCTGCCTCTCGGGTAGGTTAGCCCTGAGAAGGGTTATTGCCTGTGTAGTTGAAGAGCCCTTAAAAGGGCTCGTACATATCAATACGGAAAGCCCTTAAAAGGGCTATATCAATGTAAACAGGGAGTCCTAAAAATGACTGTTGCAGAATGCGGCTGCTGCTGCTGCTGGAGTTGGCTGCACCTGCTGGCGGCTGCTTCTGGTGCGTCTGCTGCTTCTGCCTGCTGTTCCTGCCTGGTGCGTCTGCTGCTTGGGGGTAGGTTAGCCCTGAAAAGGGCTATCGCATATGTAGTTGAAGAGCCCTTAAAAGGACTTGTGCATATCAGAAACGGGAAGCCCTTAAAAGGACTATATCAATGTAAACAGAGAGTCCTAAAAAGGACTGTTGCAGAATGTGGCTGCTGCTGCTGGAGTTGGCAGGTTGGGCTAGGGACGGCTGCTGCTACTGCGTGGCTGCTACTGCGTGGCTGCTCCTGCTGGCTGTTGGCGGCTGCTGGGCTGCTGGAGTTTGGAGACGGCTGCTGCTATGGCGAGCTGCAAAGGTCGGCCAGGCGTAGGTGGTAGGGGGAGCGCGTCGCTCGTTCTGTCGGCTATGGTCTGCAACATTGCCGAGCTAGTAATATCTTTGTTTGGTTAGTAAAAATTCTCTCTCCGCTTTTTGAATGTACACATGGGTTTTGTTTGCACCCCATGTGTACATAGATTAGTTTCAGAGCATTGTTTTTGTGTGCGAGCGCTTGTGCGTGTTTATACTTCGTTTTGTTGTTATTTTTCAGTGTTTTGGTCCCTGGAAACGCCGAGTCACCGGAAATTGATGGCCTCGCTTTCTTTTCCGTAGTGACGCGTTTTAGACGTTTGAGCAGCCGGCCGGGTGCGATACTTGTGTGGCTCACTTTGCCGATTCTTTAAAAGACATTATCAAAATAATGAACCAACAAACAGAAGGCATTCTTGTAAAAAAAAAAAAAAAAAAAAAAAAGCAGAAATTGACACACTAGAAGAGTTTTCAATTGTATTAACTTAATAGTAAAAGTAGTTGAAGAATTATCTGAAAAGGAACAAACTGAAAATAAATCTGTGGGAGTTGCTTTTAAATAAACCGACTTATTATTTCCGAATATAATCATTGAATATCTGTAAGACAGATAAAAGGTAAAAGTTTTATGCCCTTAATTTTAAAATCTAGATAACAATTTGAAATAATTGTTAATAATATAAATGAAAATATTTTGTTTTTTTACATTCAAGATGAACTAAGTCTGCATTATTTCCAAGGTTTTTACAATCAGAGATTGCAAAGAAAATCTTTACTGGTTAATTTAACAAGAATCTATATTGCATAACACAAGAGGAAGAACTTTTCCAAAATGCAAGAAGCTCAATTTCGTCTTTAGTTCAAATATCAATCAGCTTAGCAACCAGGAAATACATCCCTGACAGAGGCATGAGTCTTCTTGAAATGTTAAAACTTAGAGATAAATAAATAGAAAAAAAAATGGGGAGAGTAAGAAAACATTTTTCAACATAAAAAAAAGAAAAGCTTTAGGATTGCCTTGGGAAATTTTTTCCCCTCCATTATATTTGAAATAACAAAGAAAATTAACTTTAATACAGACATCATTTGGATATGACAAAACAAAAACTTGATGAAAAAAAGAAAAGAAAAAAAAGCTGTTTGTGTTTTGTCCTTTAAAACAATCAAAAAAATTTTTTTTTCTTTTTCTTTGAGAAAACATCCACAGATTTTGGGTTAAAGACTGTGTTCTTTAAAATAGTGTAGACCCACCTTCTGATTGAGACACTCAACCAAGTCTCTCACATACCCCCTCATTTCCTGGAAGAACTTGAACCGTTCTTCGAGGATACTACAGTTTTTCTCAGCTTCTTCAATCTCTTTTTGAGTGACCTCAAGGTTGATCACCAGAGTGTCACGTTCATTTACATGACTTCGATGCACCTGATTAATGGAATCCAAACTGTACAGGAAAAGAATAAAATAAAAAGAAAGAAAAGGCAAAAACACAAGAGAATTAATAAATTAGACAAAGAAATACTTGCAGACATTTTGAGTAAATTTACCTCTTCCAAAACTTATTCTGGTTATACCAATTCAACAGAAGAGAGCCACTAATAGAGATGCTAAAATTGGTTGGGAGATTCATTCTGCAGTACTTTAGTACTTCAGAGGCAAACTAATGAGCAAGGTTAAAAACAAAATATGGGAAAACAAAAAGTAGTAAATAAAAGCTTACTAAAAAAATTTACTACCAATTGTTTTTCACATTTTGAAGAAAAATGGATTTTCTTCCTTGATAGACACCATTACAAGTTATATTTACATAAGGAATTTATAACTGGTTGACTTTTTTCTTCTTTCCATCACATTAACTTTTGGTGTTGCAGTATAAATTAAAACATAAATATTAGTTTCATATGAACTTTACAACAAAGTAGAATTTACAATACAGGATACAGATAAAACTAAATAGATTCAGATCTATACAAACTTCAAACAGATTTGAAAAATGTTTTGAATATATTCCAAAAGGATATAAAACGAAAAATTACAACATTTAACTTATAACCTCCCTATGGTAATTTAAACTGATGCCATTTTTTTATATACATATAAATTATAAACTATACTTTTGAAAAATTAAAATTTCACTGAAATGTGTTGGAAAGTTTTCAAGGTTTTATCTAAAATTAAATAAAAAAACATGATCTTTGAGCAAAATGGCCCCAATGTCGTTTTAATTCACCCTAAGAAAGGCAATAATGGCACAAGGATGCAATGGGTTACTGAACATAAAAAAATCCTAATCAAGAAACAAGAGATTTTATATATATATTTGAAAATATGGTTGGTAGTACAAAATTCCATAACTGCCATAAATAGACAAAAATGTTTTATTTTTATTACCACTAATTATGATAATAATATTAAAAAAAAACAGGCTGGCCAACCGGTTTCGAACCTCGCTCAACAGAGCGAAATCAAGGTTAATAAATAAATAATTATCAATAATAGAAATGGACAATATGTAGAAAAAAATTCTTAGATGGAAATGAGTTTGAGGCCAAATATATAATCCTTTTAATTACACAATGAATGTTTTAAAGATAGTATATAGATGGCTTCTTTGCACTATAGCTGGTTTAACTTTATTGAACTCCAATACTTAATTTTTAATTACTGATTAGACAATACCTAATGGACATGTATTGCTGCAGAGAGTGGTAGTAATAAACTCGAGTTCATCATCCAACTTGCTTTTAGAGGAAATCATTAAGGCCCTCTGAGTAAGGGTCCTACTTAATTTTATATTTTTGGGAACAAAAAGAATCCGACTTGGTATTGTAGTTGACGATAGGTCCTCTTACTAATTTATGTTTGCGAGTCGACTCGACGTAACATGGTGTCATGATTTAAGGCAGGTTTTAAGAAAGAACAAATAAGGCGAAAGTAACCAGAAAAACAATGTATTGACAAAGGTTACATGGGGTTGAGAAAGCATGCATGAGAAAGTGAAAAGGAAAGAGTCATTCCCCTTCGTCTGTTCGTAGAAACAAAATAAGATGTATGAAGTTTTTACTCTAGCTGAAAGAAAGGTTTGTAACAATTGTTAAGATTTTCGTAAAGAGTTCAAAGTTCAAATCCTTGATGAAGAAAAGTCAGACAGAAGACAAAGTTCTGTGTCTGTGTGTGCGTTGAGTAGAGAGAGAGACTTACATGCGAATGTAGCAGTCGGTGGATTTCTATTGACGAAGGTTGGAAGAATGTGAATCTATGTGTAGAAAGTTGTAAAGTCCTGTTTGAATGAAAGTTAATGTCAGAGAAGAAAATTAAGAAAATAAAAAATATTTGCGCCACTAATTGCTACACGCAATTAGTGCGCGTGTGTTTGTGTGAGTTAGGAAGGCATGTCTGCCTTGTCCCGGGACGAAATCCTAACTAGTGTACCACGTGCTGTTTTCCGTTTTTATTAGCATCGTTTTTGGCGAGAACCAGTCATCACGTGGAACGCCGAGTTGCCATGCGTGTGTGTGTGTGTGTGTGTGTGTGTGTGTGTGTGTGTGGGTGTCAATGTATGAAACCCGACAGTATACAAACCAGTAAATGTGGGTTTTCGGTAAACCGAGCTAAGAAAACCGGAGGAAGATATGCTCAACAAAGCATCAAGAAATGGAAGGGAAGAATTAATTTCCTTTTCTTGTGTAAATTTTAAAGCTGGATGTATATTAGTAAGGGAAAAAAAGAAATGCTTCTCTCGATCTCCTCATTAAAGAGACAAAAAGTGTCATCAACATAATGAAAATAATAAAAAAAATTTTCCGTTACACCCAATGGTGTGTAGGACGGCGTTAAATTCTTTTACAGATCTTTTCACAAGTCGACGCGAAATTTGTTCGTCGTTCAATGGAAAGGCCAGAATCACATTCGGGCGTGAATTTTTTGCAAATCTATTTAAAAAGGAAAAATAGACTGATTTTATTCTCCAGTTTCAGAAAGGATTTTTTTGTTGCTGAGGTGATGTGTTGTCCCCTGTGGGGATTTCATATCGAAATGGTCATTCAACATCCTTGAATTAATCATATTTAATTCATATATATATATATATATATATATATTCATTCCTAGTGTTCTCAGTACTTCATATTATTTAGTCAGTTACTGTATTCATCTACTTTTTATTCTTTCTACCCAGCCTAGCTTTAATAGGGGGCTTCATGATCTCTGTATTTGAAAAGGGTTTTTTCACTAATGGTTGTCGACTCTCCTTGTAGCTCCACAATAGGTTCAATCACCTTCACATTGGAAATACTTTTACAAAGATCATTTAATGGAATCCCTCTTTTTCTCAGCCAGTTCACCTCATCTGCATGACAACTTCACTTGCTTTTTCAACCACCACCAAATTACAACTATTATTAAAGTGACCAATAATAATCCCACAACATTCTTCCAAGCTATTATAGCTTGCATATCTTCTTCCCAACATGGACTAGTTCTTTCTACTAGGCCTAATTCAGATTTCCATTTTTCCAAATTAATTTAATCAAGGGACTTCAAAATGTTCGGCATTTTCTCTAAAGAAACCTCAGGGAATCCCTTTAATATGGGTTCCCATAATTCTGTCCATCTACTCATGGCATTAACTTCAAGGAAAATTGGTTGGCATTAACTTCAAGGAAAATTCTTTTTCTTCTGCCTGGTCAATGAGCATTCATGAGCTCCACAACCCACAGGTAAAATAAACAACAGTGGCTTCACCTTTATACTCCTCGTGGGCTTTTCTTCACATACCTTAAATAATTTCAGTTCTCTGTGGGTGGCTACCACCCAAATTCCATCTAATATGGCTGTAGGTAATATAACACTGGGTAATACTTCTACTTCCTCATCTTTTGCTTTCCAAACTGGATGTTTACTTAGGGTGTGAGAATTTATCACATTCACATGATTAAGCTCTGTCATCCACACATCATTTTAACGTAATGGATTTGGATTCTAATTTTTCTTAGATTTTTGATAACAGATCAGCACAGGTGTTATCCTTTCCAGCAAGATATTCTCTTTTTATAATGATAGCCACAAAGCTTCATTGCTCTCGGCTGGATCTTCTTATTCATCCATTCTGCTTCCCATAAATGTTTGAAGGGCTTATGGTTAGTTTTAATGGTAAATACAGCTCTACTTAAGTAATAGTCTAATTTTTGCACTGCATATAAAATAGGAAACACTTTCTTCTCTATCACCGGCCAACTCTGCTGGGTTTCTGATTTTCTGTAAGACAGAAAATATATAGGTACTTTCACAGGTATACATGGCACTGATCCATCCTTATCAGTACACGGCTGGGTATGTACTGCACCAATATATTTGTCACTGGCATCTGTGTACAGCACCATCAGCTTGCTCAGGTCTAAGTAAGTCAGCAAAGGTACTGCTGCCAACTTGTATTAAAGGGTAATAAAGGCTTGCTGACAGTTTCCTGACCACTTAAATCTAGCATACTTCTTAGTCAAGGCTATCAAGGATGCTATTAATCTGTTAAATGCAGGTACAAAGTGCCTGTAATATCCAGTGGCTCTAATGAAACCATGAACCTCTCACTTTTTTAAGCTCCAGCATAACCCTTATCACTTCTACCTTATCTAAATCAGATTTTATGCTTATTTTGTTTATAACAAAACTCAAATAATTGGTCTCATATTTCACAAACTTAAGTGGAGCTGTATTTGCCATTAAGACTGACCATTTATGGGAGGCGGAATGGATGAAGAAGATCCAGGAGTTGGCATTAAATTTTATTTAAACTTGTGTTCTCTCAACCTAGCGAACATCTTCTGTAAGTGTCTAAAATGTTCCTCAAGTGTCCTAGAAAACACCTTATCATCCATGTATGCAATGGCAAATTTTCTATACCTTCTAACACTATGGACCTTAACTGAGTAAATACACCTGGGGCATTAGTGAACCCAAACTGCATCATAAAAAAATGAATAGAGCCACATAACAAGTGAAATCTGTTCTCACCTGCTTTTTTTTTATCCCAAGCTACCTGCCAATAACCTGAGCTTAGATCAAGAATAGAAAAACAGGTTGACTTTCATAAAAGTGCTAGAATATCATCGATCAGAGGCAAAGGTATCATAAACAATATTGTAATGGCATTTAACTGTCTAAAATCCACACCAAATCTATGTCCTTATCCTTCTTTTCCACAATAACTACTGGAAAATTCCATGGTGCCAACATCTCATTTAGTGCTTCTTCCATTAATTTTCTCTCATCAATTGGGATCATAAGGCCTCAGTATAATGGGTGGAAGGTCAGCAGTATCTATTTTCATTTGCACTGTCTTGTTCTGTCCTAACTCCTTGTCAGTATTAGCTATCACATCTCAATTAGCTTTTAACAGTCTCCTTATCTCATCTTTATATATTTCAGGCACTATCAAGTCTTCCTCCTTATTTCCTTTAATCTTTACTTGCTCTAACTTGCTTTGTAATTTTTGGTGGACAGGAGTAACCTGATCCTTCACCTTGTTTTATTGTGATAGTCTTACTGTCTGTGTTAGTCAAAAGCAGTGGCATCATTTTCATTCCTTCTAACACAGGACTACACAAGGTCACCTCTTGTCACCATTATTATACCTCTCTGTAGGTGTTATTTGATATAACCCTTTCTTTAGTTTCTCCACTGTATCTATCCTTCCTTTACATAAAAAAGCCATTTTAGGGGGAAGTTTCATGTTGGTCTGTGCTACTAACCAACTTGACTGTATATTGATGAAACCTCATTGCTAGTCTAGTACTTCACTTAAATTCAAAAGGACTAAACACCATATTGAAAAACTCATCAGAATAATTATCATGAAAGTATTTATAGAAAAGCCACCTTACAGCAGTGGGAAAGTATCTGTGGTAACCATTGGTCTTGAGAGACTTCATGAATCTGAACCTCAAAATATATCTCAGCTGTCGTTGGTGACATAGCATCTGTTATGGTTGTACAGTAGTGACAGTCTTGATTACAATGAATGCATGTGCAGATGCTCTCTTCTGATGTTGATGTGTTTTCTTTCTTTTGAGCACGCTTCACCCTGGCAGCAAGCATCTATTTCTTCTCTTTTCACACAAGTCCTCAGCGCAAATCATGTCTTCAGCAGTACTGATCATTGATGACATCTTTCCACCTCTTAATGTCCATCACCCTCATGTCTTTTATATCAATAACAATTTTATGGGGAAAGGTTTTTGTATAATACATTTTATTCTTTAGAACTTCAACAAAATAAAATGATGCTTATGCTGATGCAACGCATAAACGAGAGAGGATGCTAGGAATTCAGATTTTTGGGAAGGGTTATGTAGTTTAGCCAATTTTATTCAGTTATAACCCACTCCGCCACTCAGTCTCAGGCTAGCATGTATGTGTGTTGTCTGCATTAACTGGCTGTAAGTTAGTCGCACCTAAGTTTACAGCTGTTCACTTCCATTCTGTCTCCAGGTGATCAAAGATGTCGATGATCTGTCGAAATCCCTCACCTCCAAGGAAGAAAGAAGTTTTCTCCCTTTTCGAGGCAAGCCTCCCATCTGGTCTATGATCAATTGTCCTCATATCGGTCAATGTCATTTCGTGAATGCCTTGTGTTTTGCCTCTCTCTTATCTCTCCTGGTCACCCCCAGCGCCTATTCCTTTCTTCTTCTCTTTCTTAGCTCTTCCCAAGAAAAAGAAAAATATACACGCAGATTCTCCAGATATCTATCCCAGGGTTCAAATCCATGGTCCATCGATAGTATTTTAACGTGTGTGCATAAGGAGCACTTACAGTGTTACAGTTTCTTTCCATGTTTCCATCACATTTGTTATTAAATATCACACATTGTGATAAAAGATATGTATAGAAAGGTGACACGTAAAAGCCTGGACATAAATTTATTATGGATGCTCTAGTGATTAAAACACTTTCCTATTTCTGAATGAGTTGTTTATCGATAATGAGGTTATAAATAAATTGTTTGTGTTTGTCTTATCTGTTTTTCTGCCCAACAAGAACATGAATTTCCTCAATTTAACCAGCTATACATTGATGGATCTACTGTACTGCAGTTTCCACTCAATAGTTTATTCACATGCCATGAATGAATCAGTAGCAACAGCTGTAACAGAGGCAGTCTTTATCTGGTCAACGTTGGATTTCAATTTGTCATCTAACTGCAGGTAGACTGCAAATGCTCCACCCATTAGTCTCAAGGAATCATGTGCTTCATAGACCTCACTCCACATAGCCTGAAAACTAGTTCCAGCTTCAACTACTGGAAGACCAGACATCAATCCATCAAACTTTGGAATAAATTTTAAGTCATATTTGATGTCTGCCATTGTCTGTTAATTGCTGAAATAGCTTATGTTCATCTTTTCTGGTTTTTCCCTCTTCCACAAATGAGAAAAAGCTGGTGGTATATAGTACTTTCAGTTTCAGATTCACACTGACTATTGGCTGATACCTGCTCAGTATCATTTGTATGCAAATATTGTCAGTGCCATCTACTGTAAGTAGAATGCCCTCTCTCAACAGCCATTTTTGGGAGGACACATATCTCCTGCTGCAACCAACTGTGGGTTTCTTACCTTACCCAAAGTTAATGTTTTTTTTTTCCATGTTATATTCAAGAACTTTCAACTATCACAGTCATTGTCTCTAAGAAAGATAAAATAAAAAGTTGGATAGACAAAGCGTGTCAATAGAATTTAATAAAACTTGTTTGAAGATGTATATAAGTAAAGAATACCTAGCGAACCAGACAGACCTACGTAGGTTTCACCTAAACGGATCCTCAGGGAAAGCTGGCTAACGAGGAAAAAAACAAACGACATGTATAAAGGAAATTCAATCAACCCACGTGACCAAGAAAGAAGACACCAAACGGAAATAGGGGAGAACTTTATTATAGAAAACAAATTTAATTTTTAATTTCATATATATTAAACTTTTTTTTTTTTAAAGATTAGTGAATGCAAAGATGGAAACAAAACAAAAACCAAAGATGATACAAACCCACCATAAGCAAACTTAATCTGAAAGCCAAAGTTTGCTTACTCGTGTCAGGGTTTTTTTTCTTTGTGCTACGTGCTGACTCTCTTCGAACCTTTTTGCCTGATGTTCATGTATTTAGCTCTTTCTTTTTCGTGATGGCCACTCATATTCGAGGATACCTGTCTACCAGGGCAGATAGTTAATCTCCATTGTAGATGCCTGCTCAGGTACACTTGTTAGTTCAACACCCACAGTGCCCACCTGTGGTTTATACTGCAACTATGCTGAGCAGACCTTAGTTACAGTTTCTGGGAGAAAGTGTGTTATCTAGCATGAACAACTGTCTGAACAAGGCCAGGATGCTCAAACCCTCGGTCACGATGACTTGGGACTTCGAGCTAGCACAACCACTAATGACACCTCAAAGGGAACCATCTACCCAATTTCGCTCACAAGGCTTTGGTCAACTCGTGGTATGGTTTTTCAGGCATGCTGGGATCACCTCTTCCAGACCAATATCATCAAGAAGTCACCTTAACAAATTGATCATGGTGAGACAATTTGAACCTGAGCTTCATGGTTCTAACCACTCGGCCACACACACACACACATTTTATATATATATATATATATATAAACATTACTAGTATTTTAAATGATTTTCAATCTTTTGTTTGTATAGATTTAGCTTTGTCTTTCAAACAGAACTTGTTGGGAGTATCAAACATCTCTCAAATGCTTGAAAATGTATTCATATATATTAAGAATACTCATAAATACATTTTGATGTTAAATAACTTAATTCAGTTTTCTTTTGTAGAAGTTATTTCATTTTTGCCCTTTTAAATATCCCTAATTAAAGTTGAAAAAAATTTGAAACTATAAATTTTCACCAGGGACTTTAGAAAGTTAAAATAAACCTAGGGAATAATCTTGAATAATCAGATTATACATTAGTTCAGTTATCTATTAGGTTAAGTCCTAAGTAATTTCTGTTAGCAGTAGCTATCATCATTTTACTGTTGAAATTATTAAATGTAATCATAAGTTCTAGGCTAATAGTTTCTTCTATCGCTCTTCCAAATTGTGAAAGTCTTAGTTTCTTGCTTTCCTATTAACTAAAATTTTAAAAAATTTAAAGACAGTGTCAGTCATTATTTTTGTCTCTGTGAATCCTGTTAATTTTATTGTCCTTTGTCTCCAGTAACTTTTTCCTACTTTCTTTCATTCTCAGTAATCCCTTACATCTTAGTGGCTTTTTTGCCTTGCTTAGTGTGAAAAAAAAAACAAAAAAAACAAACAATTGTAATATTTTGAAGAATAAAGTTGATATAAAAAAATTCAAATTATTCATGACTCAACCTAAAATCTATTACAGCACAAGTATTCATATATTTTTTGTCTCTGTAAATTTTTACTGTAAAACAGACATAAAAGAATCATGCCTTGGTTTGAACTCTAACTAACCTAAAGGTAACCAATGACATATCCACTCTGCTAATGTCATTCTGTTTAAGTTGCATGGTAAAATTAACTTGCAAATACTAAGTGAGGCACAATGCACAGATACTCCACTGATCATAGGCGGGAGTAAGGATGTAACAAAATGTTTTTTTTTTTTGTTTTTTTTTTTTGACATTGGTGAAATAGAATTCTTATGAAGTAACTCATGTGAACTTTCTTTTAATTTTTTTTTCTGGTTTCATTGACTTTATGCTATAATCATGTAAGAATGCTTTTTCCACACTATCCTAAGCAAAAGGTTAGGAACGAAACCCCCCATTAGTAGTGGGAAGGGCATTAAGAATGACTGGACTTGGGAATCCTATTTTCCTGTTAATTTGTTTTCAGAGAAAGATTTTATAAATTTAAACCAATAGCAAATCTAAATACTCAGTCAATTAATGCCGAATGTTTCCTTATAAGGAAACAGCTAATATTACCATTATTATGTAAAAATCTTGTATTATTAATTACCTACTACACTACTGTAATAAGTTTAAAAAGGTGTAAGAGGTGTGTATTTTTGAATAAATTTTTATGTTGTAAAACTTTTTCTTAAAATTTAAAAAGTTTTGATATTTAGACTACTGTTTAGGATGTGGTTTCTGGCTTTCTCTTTTTCAAATCTTCTCACTTTGTTTTTTTTTTTTTCAATTGGAGTAGATAGATCTATCTATCGCCCGGTTCACACTCCACCCATGTCTATTGAACAGGTTAAGAGGGTCATCCCTTGTTCCCTGTTTAGGATGTGGTTTCTGGCTTTCTCTTTTCCAATCTTTTCACTATTATGTAGCCCCCTGCACATCAGTGGCGTTACTGCTTTGCTCGGGGTGATACGATTAAAAAAAAAAAAATCCTCTCTGTAGGTGTTATTTGATATAACCCTTCCTTTAGTTTTTCACTGTATCTATCCTTCCTTTACATAAAAAAGCCATTCTAGGCAGAAGTTTCATGTTTGTCTGTGCTACTACAGGGCATTTCTTTTCCACTTCATTCCCTCATGGAACTTCCACCCCTCCTAAAACCAATGTGACTTGGTCAAAGCAGATTTGGGTCTGATTCAGCTCAAGCCAGTAACTCCTCAAAATTAAATCTCCAGGCAAAACATGTTCCACATACATCTTAAGTTCACCTGTGGTCTTTGCCAATTTGAATGGTAGCCATGTCATACCCTCTATTCTCATCTAACTACTATTTGCCTGGTTAATTAATAAATCCACTGAAGTTTTTTACATAAACCCAGCTGTCTAAACACCTTAGAATTTATTAAAGAAATATATCTCCACAGAAAACATAATCCCTGATGTTTAAAATGAATTTTTGCACATTAGAATATCTTTCTTGAAGCTTTTTATTTAATTTTAATTTTAAACAAATAGATGAATTCTAATATTTTCAAAAAGCAAAATACTTTTACATGTTTCAAAAACTAATTTGAATTGACTGGAAAGGCCTCCTTTTCTAAAATATTTGATTAATGGCTTTTTCCATCATCTTTTATCACAATATAATTCTCCTCATCAAAATATCTTCTAAAAGTAAAATACATTTTTCTTAAACATTATTTTTTGAATATTAGCTGATTTAAAGAATAATTCATTTGATTTGAAATGAATATTTACTTTACTTTTGTATTTTTTTTGTCTCTAGCTGCCATAAGAATAGGATTACATTGAATTTAAAATGAACTTTTTTTTCTCTCTCCCTTCTTTAAGGTTAAAAAAAAAACAATTGCCTTGTCTCTCGTCCCAATCCTTTACCCCCCACCAAAAAAAAAACACACGTGTTCCTATCAGCACCGTATCAGTATAAAAATCTCTAGAATAGCCAAAGACGGTCAGAAGATGACTCTGCAAAAATGTCGAAAAATGCAATTTCTTTCTTGTGACTACTGGTAACGTATGCTGATTGTATCTACTGCTGACAGGTTCTTATAAATTAGACTAGTTAAAGAAAATGTTTGATTAATTCATGCTGTGTATATTTTATATACATATATTTTCTTTCAGAGTGACTTTATTTTTTTATTCAGGACTAGTCAATTGTACTTATACTAAGTACATACTTAATTTTTTCTCATATAACTGGGACGTTAGCATCCCTGTAGAAAAAATAAAAAAATAAAAATACAAAATGTAAACCTACAAAGGGCAGAAGAACTCTCAAGGAGTCAACGGCTAGCTAACAAGAGGTGGTGTCTCAATAAACCACCATGGATAAGGCAACAGGATTCCACTCCACTATCTACCCCCCACCGCTTAATCATGGTTACTTACAAAGTGCCTACATCTATCAAAAAGTTTATCCAACAAAATGAAATCTCTACATGAACACTCACAAAATTAATGTAATTTGGAAAAGCTTGTCATTTTCATAGATTTTTTTTTTTATCATACATCAAAAAAGAAAATATAATTTATAATTTTAAATATTAGCTTCTCAATGAATTTATCTGTCAGTCAGTTAATTGCCATACGTGATACATGCTTTGGGCTATCGTGCCTTGAGGGTGACGTGACTGACTGGGCAGAGGGTTGTCCAGCAGTCGGTGGCCGTTGCTTTCCGTGGTGGACTGGTTGCCAGCTGGGGTTGCAGAACCTGGTCTGTCCTGCCATTTAACTCATGGCTGGATGGGAAAGGGATGTATTGTGTTATTAAGTAGTAGTTAGTGGGGAATCAGTTTATTGCTTCATAACAATAGAAAATTGATCCCCCACTTTATGCCCAGTAGAAGTTTTAATTATGTTTCTAACTATTGTATTTGGTCAGTCAGTTGAGTGCCGTGTGTGGTGCACGCTTTGGTTGATGCCATACATGATGCTCAAAAGAGATATGAGTGACTGGGTAGGGGACTGTCACACGGTGGGTTGCCATTGCTTTCTGATGTGGACTGGTTGCCGGCCAGGGCTGGAGAACTTACAAGATTATTTAATCAGTAACTGGAGCAGGGAGAGGGATTGATGTCTTTCCCAGGGGTGTTCGTGTGTGGGTGAATGCAGGGAGTTCGACTGGAATTCTGGCTTGACATCCCAATCTCTTGTTCCGAGTCGATATCCCCTGCACCACAATGCACATCCTTATCTATACTTAGCAAAAAACATCCTTACAAAAAATTTACATGAGACGAAATTATTTAAGAAATATAATACTCTCCTTTTACCTTAACATTTCTGCTCAACTCAAATTGTTCGTAGCTAAATACAGTTTGTGGCAAATTTGAACAGGTGTAGAGGCTCATCCCTTGTTCTCTCTTTAGGATGTGGTTTCCAGCTTTCTTTTTTTTCCAATCTTTTCACTGTTTTCTTTTTCCTTTTTTTTTTCAATTGGAGTAGATAGACTAAACTATCACCCGGTTCACACTCCACCCATGTCTGTTGAACAAGTGTAGAGGCTCATCCCTTGTTCCCTGTTTAGGATGTGGTTTCTGGCTTTCTTTTTTCCAATCTTTTCACTCCTATGTAGCCCCCTGCACATCAGTGGCATTACCGCCTTGCTCAGGGTGATATGATTAAAAAAAAAAACTTTTAAAATATCACAGAAATACATTTTTTTAACAAACAATAATAGAATATAACATAAATGCACAGTAATATGAAAAAATATTCTCTGTAATCTAATGTTTATTGCAGTTTAGATATTTTTGTAATTAAATTTACAATAATTATTGAGTTTATTTTCTGGCAACGCTGTATATGGATGTCTGCATTTTTAAAAACCAACATATTTGTGCACATACAAAAAGTTAGATATTCTTTTAAAAATGTTGGTGTCTGATGATTTGTGCTAAGTTTTTTCATTCATGACTAGTAAATATAGTTTTTAATTAATATCATCTAAAAGGTTGTGATTAATAAAGAATTTAAAAGATTTTAAACTTAAATTATTCTAATTAATAAATTTGAAAAAAGATAATATTTATGAAAATTCAGTTTTTCTTAAGAACATAGTGGACATAATATATCTTAATTTCAAAGCAATTAAATGTTTTTCTAATTAAATAATGTCATATTCATACTATTTTATGATTCAGAGCAGATTCTAAGTAAATGGTGTTTCTGTTTATCAAAAACAAATTGATGATTTAAATTCTCTAAATAGTCCTGTTTTTGACTAATATAAATATGAAGAGGGTGAAATTTAAATTTCTCAAAATTTCATAAAACTAAGTGGGAATAACAGATGTAAAATATGTGAACATATTTTTTTTTTATTTAAAAAAACTTTCAAACTGAGTTTCTTTATGAATAAGTTTTAAAAATTAAGTCAAAATCTTACTATTATTTGTTTTTTGCGAGAATTTTAAAAATTATTTTTACCACCAAATAGATGCTAAGTTTCCTAATATTAATATCTATAACCACACCCAATCAATGACACAAGATTTTAAAGTAAAATATGTGCTATAAAGGATTGAAAGTTAATAAAACAATTAAAAAATTATTTGGTCTTCCCTCTTAATTATATAAAAACATTTTGGAGTTTTTTCATCATGATATGCACTTTTTGCAATGTGACGTTGTTTGCTGCCAGAATGAAACAATGCATAGCATCTGCTAAGTTCGGCACCAAAGACTACTGGCAACTCTGTAAAAGAGTACTTAACAAGAGCAAGTCCACAATACCGCCACTAATCAATAATTTTGAGGTCCTCACCTCCTCAGCGGACAAGGCTGAATGCTTTGCCCAGAGATTCTCGAACAATTCGAGTCTGGACTCATCTGGGGTTTGTACACCCAACTTCTCACCTAGAAATGAGGACTCAACTGAATGTCGTCCACATTGCACCCTCACTTGTCTCTAAGATAATCTCAAAAGTTGACCTCCACAAAGCAAGCAGAGGGGACGGAATCCCAATCATAGTCTTAAAGAAATGTGCCCCTGATCTCTCCTCTTTCCTTTCTAAGCTCTACAACTTCTGCCTCTATGCTTCCTGCTTTCCTACCTGTTGGAAATCTTCCTCTGTAGTTCCTACATTCAAAAACTCTGGAGAACCCTCGGACCCCACAAATTAACGCCCTATCAGCCTTCTTCCGATCTTTGACAAAGTGTTCGAGGCCATTATCAATGCCGAGATCGTTCAGCACATCACAGAACACAGGCTCCTCTCGGACAAGCAGTAGGGTTTCTGCTTCATCAAGTCTACTGCCGATATGCTAACGACCATCTCGACAGGAATGGTGAAGCCCGAACCGTCGCCTTGAAGATCTCTAAAGCGTTCAACAGAGTTTGGCATGCTGGCCTTCTATGCAAACTGCGGAGCTATGGTATAGCTGGACAATTGTTTGAACTAATCCAGTCATTCCTATCTAACCGCACATTGAAAGTGGTATTAAACGGACATGTCTCCCAGAGCTACCATACAAACGCAGGTGTCCCTCAAGGCTCTATCCTAGGTCCTACACTCTTTCTGATCTACATTAATGATCTCCCGAGTAGGTATCAGCAACAATATCAGAGGATATGAGACTGTCACAGCGTCAAGATCAACCTTGATAAATCTGTTAATTTGTGCTTTTGTGTGCAGTAGGAATTTTGTAGAGTTCTGTCCCTGCTGACTCGAATCTCTGTCTAGTCGAGTCTGTTATTTCTGTATCACCTGTAATGGTCATGTCAACAACTGGGACAGGGAAGGTTAAACTTTAGTTTGGTCTAATATACAGCCCCTGTTTCCTGAAAAGCCTTTGCCAACCACAATGAAAAAAAAGAAGACGAATTGCTGGTCATTGGCAAGGTTAGACTGATGGACCAGACAGTGGGACATCAGTCCCCACAAACCCCAACAGGTAAGCACTCCCATAGTTCCACTCTCTCTACCAGTTTCAAGGGTGATGATCAAACAGTTTTGCTATTAGAAGAAGGGAACTGAACTCAAATACAAATCCAGATTTAAAAGGAAATATTGCAACAAATGCAAGCTGAACTAAAAAAGAAGAGTGCCCAGAAATTGACAGCAGTGTGCCCCTCTTCCTCAGCACCGTCTTTCCTTAAAAGACATATGTTTCCTCCTCCACTTACAAGGTGGAGCACTCTGAATAAAATGAGTGAATTAAAAAATACTCCTCTTAAACAGATACAAAAACTCCCATAACTACACTAAACCAGTCCCCTGCCAACACACTGTTAAATCTATCTAAAAACCTTATACATCTTCGAAAAGACAAAAAGTTCTTCCTTAGAAAGCATACATAAAAAAACTAAGCCCTGACATAATTTACTGAAAGAAGTGGGCCAAAGTATTGAACAAGGTGAAAGGTCATCACAATACTGCAAAAACAAGGCCGTTAAAATATTTCATAATTTCAAAAAGGTCTATTTAAGAGATGTTCAGAACCCCAGAAATTTCCTGAAGGTGAAAAGGATATTCACTGTTTTCTGTCCAGGACCCGTTTTCCAATAGCTATGAACCAAGTTGCAGGAAACGAATGCCGTTTTTCCAACATTCCCTTTTCTTCCTTACTTACGAACTCAGAGAACCCTCTATAAAAATGACTTTGTTCCATGATGCACCTCAGTGGAGAGTTAGATAAATACCAACTTCAACAAGTAACTTGTAGTTAACTTCATCAAACTCTCTGCTTCCAGATGTAAAGTAACCCAGACAAGGCCAAAGTCTTCTCTGAGAAAAAAAATTTAAAAATTGTCCTGATCTAGCCTGATGCAGTTATAGGATATTTTCGGCTAAGCTTAAGTCCTCGGAGATTTTACAATATGTGCCACAATCTCTTCAGTTGAGAATTATATAAAAACTAACTTCAAATAATAACTTGTAATTAACCTCATCAGATTCTTTGTCTCTGGGTGGAGAGAAACGTAGATGAGGCGCCTTCTCTGTTTGTAGCAATGGGCTGCTGTTGTTGACTAGGGTTGAGCATTATTTTGGCCTTGTGACTCATTTTTTTTTCATTCATTTTAATAAATATTAACTCCTGGTACAAACAAAGTAGAATAAAGCTTAACTTTAAACTTATTCTGGTTTTCATTACACTTTATTTCTTTCTTTGTTTATTTTTTCTCGCTACTTATTCACCTTCCAAAATTTTTCACATCATTCTTTCCTTCACTTCTAGACTATCTTTTATTCAGTCATTCATTTGACTCCTCCTCTTATTTTAGGAGTAAAGCTAATTGTGAAATTCTTCACTAAAAAAAAATAAAAAATAATATATAAGAAATCTAATCTGTTCTTACTGAGACTCCCTTCCCCCTAAAGTATTTCATTTTATATTTTCCTTTAATTCATAGCTTTACAAATCACTCTTCCTGTCTCTATGTCTGCATGTTTGCCTCAATGGCTAATGTAATCATACTATTAGTACTACATATACTATATAATTTAGAAGAGGAACCATCTAAATCAGCAGGGAATGGAACATGTGTAAAAACAAACCATCTTTTAGCGTTGCAGCTATTGCCATTGTAAATTTTTAATAACTGCAGATGGAAGTACAAGTTGTGAATTCTGAGAGTATATTACAGATGTGCTGGACAATTCCAAAAAGTGATAATAAATATAAAACCTATTTTAACAACTGGTAAGGAAATACCGGCTTAACTTTAATAGGCACAGTTAGTATATATTGATAAATATTTTTTATAATCTAAAATAGGTATTCGCACATATATTAATTGGAAAAGCTTTGTTTAACAAAAGACATTCAAAATTTTTATAAAAGTTTATTTATCTTCATATCAGTAAAAATCCATGATGGAGAAAAATTTTTTTCTACTTTATAGAACTGGAAATATTTGTATTGAGACTTTATAAAGTAATGTAATAATTTTAAAAAGAAACATATTAGAATTTCTAATGAGTTATTAATATTATCTTCATTTTTGTTGTTGATATTTACAGCTTTTTGACCATTGTACCTCCAGTCATTATCAAGTGATTCATCAGGGAATTTCATACTAAAACTTAATATACGAATATAGATTTTCTTCAGTCTGCTAAACCATGTCTTGCAATATCTTATCTAGTTTTTGTTTAGAACTACACAATTATTGCTTGTCATGTTTCCAATGAGACCATTCCACTCTGTATGGCCAAGGAATTGAACGATTGTAAAGCAATTCACGAATCAACGCTTTAGTCCATTATTGCTAAACTCATAAATGTAAAATATAGGCTATGAATCTTAAATTACAGATGAGAAAATAAGTGTTTTAATATTTTAGATGTATAATAATTTTAATGTTTTGTAACAAAAGTGTTTTATTAATCGGGATATGAAGAAAATGAGCACTTTACTGTAATGCCACCAAAATACTAAAAAAATGAAATCATTAAGTTGAAGGCAATGGGAGAAATTTTGTGCAACAAAGTGGATCATATTTTATCTTTTTGTATTGTGTTTTAATTTCCCTTCAAAATTGACATGAACTTTCTGACAACTCAATACAACAGAAATCAAAGAAAAAAAATAGTAATAGTATATTTATTTCAACAGTCCAAGTAGTCAGCTAACTTCTCAAGAAGAACTATCAGCTGAGTCATCAAGAAGATAATTGATTCAACATGCTAACTGGACACATGGCTTGGAGGTGATTCCCCCCTCCATCACACTACTGTCTGTTACTGCTTGCTTAAGGTAACTTAATCTCTCCAGAACTCTCCAGAACTGTATAGAAGAAACAGAATGAAGATAATTTTTGAAATTTTCTTAACTTTTTTCTGTCAGCAAGCCTGCAACTTGGTGAGTTTAGCCAGTGTGATCTTATTTTTTATTATTTTTTGAATTATTTATTTACTTATTTTTACTTGTATTTTTTATTTTATTTTATTCTTTTTCGGTTCTTATCTTTTCTGCCTAATTTTTGTGTAAATTGTTCTTAATTATGAAATTTAGGTTTGACTTATACTAAGTTAAAACTTCATTAACTTCAGTCACATATTTATTTTTTTTAATTGGAGTAGATAGTACCTTCTATCGCCAGGTCTCACACTCCACCCCCTTCTTTTGGACAGGAGTAGAGTTGATCGCCTTGTTTCTAGTTTAGGAAGGGGTTCCCGAGTAGATAGATTAAACTAATTGGAGTAGATAGATTAAACTATCGCCCGGTTCACACTCCACCCACATCTATTGAACAGGTGAAGAGGCTCATCCCTTGTTTCCTGTTTAGGATGCGGTTTCCGGTTTTCTCTTTTCCAATCTTTTCACTCTTTTCCTTTATTATTTTATTTTTTTTTTCAATTGGAGTAGATAGACTAAACTATCGCCCGGTTCACACTCCACCCACATCTATTGAACAGGTGAAGAGGCTCATCCCTTGTTTCCTGTTTAGGATGCGGTTTCCGGTTTTCTCTTTTCCAATCTTTTCACTCTTTTCCTTTATTATTTTATTTTTTTTTTTCAATTGGAGTAGATAGACTAAACTATCGCCCGGTTCACACTCCACCCACATCTATTGAACAGGTGAAGAGGCTCATCCCTTGTTTACTGTTTAGGATGCGGTTTCCGGTTTTCTCTTTTCCAATCTTTTCACTCTTTTCCTTTATTATTTTATTTTTTTTTTCAATTGGAGTAGATAGACTAAACTATCGCCCGGTTCACACTCCACCCACATCTATTGAACAGGTGAAGAGGCTCATCCCTTGTTTCCTGTTTAGGATGCGGTTTCCGGTTTTCTCTTTTCCAATCTTTTCACTCTTTTCCTTTATTATTTTATTTTTTTTTTCAATTGGAGTAGATAGACTAAACTATCGCCCGGTTCACACTCCACCCACATCTATTGAACAGGTGAAGAGGCTCATCCCTTGTTTCCTGTTTAGGATGCGGTTTTCGGCTTTCTCTTTTCCATTCTTTTTACCCTTACGTAGCCCCCTGCGCATCAGTGGCGTTACTGCCTTGCTCGGGGTGATATGATTAAAAAAAAAAAAAAAAAAAAAAAAAAAAATAACCTTTTCGAGCCCAAACGAAATAAAAAACGGGCCAAGTTCGCCTGTCCCCAAAGAGGAAATGACGACTATATTAACACGTCCCTTGACAAACGTCAAGCGATCATTATTATTATTATCTCTCTCTCTCTTTCTCTCTCATCTCCTTCCTCTTTATCGTTCACCCGTCTGTCTCTTTTTATTTGATAACCGAACGGAACCCTTTAAGACTGAGCGATATCTTCAAAGACATTCCTACCCAACGATAACGAGCATACATACATATACACAAGTTACTACTACGAATTCTTGATACTCTGAACTCCTTACTGTTTCTCATGAACGTTTAACTTCTACCAATTCTAGTTATTCTGTTCTATTAATAAATTTATATTTAAACATACAAAAGATATACTTTTATTCTTCCACAAATCCATTTTCTGATAACCTTCTGATTGTTCTGATAAAACTTTAAGTTGTGGGAATTGTCGGCTGTGTTAGTGAATTGGCCTTGTACCAGACATGGCTGACTGTATAACAGTATAACAAAAAATTACATATGGTGTAACGTAAATTACAGAATGAAACACAAAAATGTTCTTTCTTAAGGAATGTAGGAAAAGTTCAGAAGTAGTGCTGCTGAAAACCAAGACCTAAAAATAATTATGTCAGTAAATGCTTAGGCCATCTAACATAACGGATGCATCTGGTCACATCATCTTTTATTGCATCTAGCGCAACTGGTAATCGAGTAATCACTGGAGTGTCCATACTGAGCTAGGTAGCGTCCAAAAAAGGCAGGTTTGAACTTGTCCATAGCAATGTTCTCTATTGCACCGTTAATGCTCACCGTAAAAAAAAAAAAAAAAATAGTGTCACTCGGAGACATTAAGAGGTCATTTGTTGGATGGCTGCAATGTATGGGACTCGATCAACAAATTAGATCATATTCAAAAGTTTTATGATAGGATATACGTAAAAAAAACCCTGTTCTGTGAGTCTGGGTGTAGTGTCATACACCATCTCAGTGGATGAACATTTTATGTCATTTGTAACCGCAGTATGAAGTCTTAGAACGACTAAGAGCAGATACTCCAACCAATTTGACTGATCAGTCGTAGCCTTTAAGACTGACTTGAGTGTACAATGAAATCTTTCTACTAAGCCATTTTCCTCAGTAAGATAAGCAGTATTTTTATTTCTATTGTTATCTAAGATTCTCATCAGCTAGTTGAACAAGTTTGTCTCAAATTGTGGCCCTCTGTCCATGATAATTACAATTGGGACCTCAAAATGAGACACCCACGCTGAAAAAAAGTTTTCCCTGTTGTGTGTGCGATCATTTTTAACATGGCTAGGGCACCCCCTACCACCACCTCAACAAGTAAAGCAATCAAAGCACGCCAATAGGTATGTTTTCCCCTCACATGAACATGAGGGGAATAGTTAAGTAATGTCCGCATGCACACGTAGCCAAAGATTTATCGATCACGTGATCGATAAATCTTTGGCTACGAAATTTGTTCGGATGCTACTGATAAGATCTAATTTAGCAAATATAGACATTATCTTGCATAAAAACCATTACATCTTGTATGTGAGAAATAGGGTAACGGTAGGCTTAGTGTCAAACTTGAGTGTTCTATAATCGCCACATGCACACCAGTTGCCACCACGTTTGAGTATTTGGTGCAAACGAGACGCCCAGCCACTCTTTAATGAACGGATGATACCCAGTTTCATTATTTGGTTAAATTTAGCTTTAATCACACTTAATTTTTCGAGATTACCGACGAGAACGGTTGTGAACAGGCGGCCCGATAGTAGCAATGTGGTGTGTAATAGTGTGGGGTAGAGTATATATGCGACAAATGGTTTAGTAATGTTGCCGAAATTTTTTAAAAGTTCGCAGAGTATTAAGTTATTTTCTGTGTTAGCCACAATAGGACATAATGGAATTATATTATGAATGTTTTTTCCGAGTGAACATTCGTCTGTGAATATCAATGAGAAGACCATATTTGTGCAAAAAATCTATTCCTAATATGTCTTTCTATACCCCGCTAACACAAAGAAATGGGTAACAATCGGTCTCAACCCTAAATCTAACGTAATGCATCCTTAGATAAGTGACTTATTCACGGCGTGTAGGGAAAGTTTAGTCACGGGGATTAAAGATATATGCGCACTACTATACACAAGTAAACGTACTACCAGTAGTGCGGTCTCAAACGAATAATAACCAATAAACTTCTCCCATGCTAACACACCCAGACACCTCCGGTCGTAAGCTTAGGCTTTTCCCTGTTTCTATTTGAACGAACAGGGCGGCTTACAGTAATTATTCTTAACCCCAAATTTCCTATTTAAGTAACACACTGGGTTATTTCAAACTTTAGAAGCAGGAGATGCTAACCTTCTGCAACTTTCTCTAAAAGTCATCCTAGTCTAACCTAACTTCTAGCCTTCGCAGCTTTCTAGTAGTCTAACCAGAGGATCTAGTGTTTGTACAGCGGTAACGGAAACAGAGTAGCCAGGAGTTAGGTCTGCCTTGTTATCTGCTATTTTAACCAACTTTTCGATAGATGCATCTTCACCCACCGTAGGTAAAACAACGTGATATGGTAGACGCTGGAGAAAAATATAACGTACAATGCCATCCTTATTGCCTTCTCCAACTAAATATTATAGACGACACAGAAACTGCGACGGTTTGCTGTCTCCCAGCTGTTTCTCATGCAGAAGTTACGGCAATTTATTTTACCAAGACGTCCTCCGAACAAGTTCCTCTCCCAACCTGTAATACAGTTTGTCCTTCGGTTGGGAAATAATTATTTCTCTCGCCTCCTGGACAACTTCCACGGTTTTTTGCGCGTTGTTTTTGATTTTGTTAAATGCACACTATAGTAGAGTTAGATGAGCATCGTCTGTGATAAAAAGAGCACCATGAAGCAATTCACTCTGCCAAAAATTTGGAACGGCGTGCTGTACTGTTTGGCATACACACCGGGATCTCCAACACAAACATTTCAGGGTGTTTAGGTGTCAATCTGAGGACAGTGCAGGATTTGGAAAGAGTTGAACAAGGCTAATGATAAAATTTTTTTTTTAAATTTCTGTTTTGATTTAATTTTTTAAATTCCCCATAGGCTGAATCAATATTGTTTTGAATGTTTATTTTTGCTTTTGTAAATAATTATTTTTATTGCTATAAAACTCTAGCTTTAATAGCATTTCTTTGTTTTTCTTTTATTTCACTCGTTCTGTCTGTCTGTCTGTCTGTCTGTCTGTCTTCTTTTTATCGCAACCGTGATAAAAAGAAGACAGGCTTTGATATTCATTTTAAAACAAAAAAACAAAAAGTCTTTGTTTAAAATGTCGTTTTCTGTTGAAGAATATTTTCTTCATCCAATAAATTTCACTTATTAAAAACAACTTGCAAAAACAAAAATTATTTAGTTAATAACTTAATTTAAAGATTAATGCAAATGTACAAAAAGCAGAGGTAATATGAGACCTACTGTAGTACAATTAATAACAATGACATGATTATTGGATATATTTACACATTGTATATGAACCCAAGTATAGGTCAATGCATAGACTATTAGTGATTGAACCTGAGATTCGATCACTACATTGAACATCTGGACGGTAAGTTTGTAGTGGTTATTTAAGACTATGAATTTATGATACAGTACTAATTACCATGTAATTATAGTTTGTCAATATATGAATGGATAAGCTTTTTAATTGTTCAAGTTGAGAAAAGTGTTGAATGTAGTCTTGTAGACTTATACATAGATGAGGCTAAATCGGCGCCAGACACCCTAGCTATGTCACTAAGCTACGTTTAAGTCTTGTCAACACACATTAAGAATAAATACTGTTCGTACTATTAATGGAAGGATATGGCCATTATGGAAGCAGAATGCTTAAATATTTAGGTCTTATTGCAAGCACACATATATAATAGAACCCAACTATATCCTGGTGTAGGGTTAACTACTAAATATTTAAGATATATATTTCCACGTGAATAACCCTTTGACCAGCAATGAAATGTAATGTTTTTAGTGGAGCACAGAAGAGGACGAGAAAATAGAAAAACTATCAAAATTGACCTTGTGGCTCAATATAGGTGCAACAACAGCCACTTCTTCAGATATAGTATCCACATCTAAGTCCATTACTGCTACCAATCATCACGTTTCAGTAGACATAATATCATTGCCTGATGCTTCTGCTGTTGACATTTTGCCAAAGGAAATGTCCAAATCTGTAACAGTAAAGGAGTTTGCAATCCAAATGACTGATTCAGACTATGGAACATTAATGAAACTAATACAATAGATTACTGGATTCGTAGTATATAATCTCATCATATCAAAATCATATCAACCCATCAAACTCACGAAAGTGTACAAAATTAGCTGGGTTAGAGAATATGAGGGCAAGATATTAGGTTGTCACACATGAAATAGTGCATTTTTTGTTGTCTCGCCAAGTAACCCCATTAGGATTTTGTAAAAATTAACTCATTCCTTACTCTTTATTTTCAGATAATTTTTCTTTCAGTATCTTGCTAGTCATAAGTTAGAATAAAAATGATTATAATAAAACAATGTCGAATAATCATACCCTATGAGTACATACTGGAAAAAAGAACTATTTTTGCATTGAATTATTAGATGCGGTGAGAAGTGGATAGTTTTTGACAACAGTTAGTAAGTGCTTATATGTAAGTGAATCACCAAAACAATATCCAACATTTCCGCTTCACTCTAAAAAGTTAATGGTTACTGTATGGTGTCCTTTCAAAGGTGTTGTTCATTATTACCCCATTGCCTCATGGGAAAACAATAACAATACCCTCGTTTTGTGGAAAAATTAAGTGTATTCACAAAAACTTGAAAAAAAAACATCATAGACTTGTGAATAGGGATGACCCAATTCTACTGCGCAGCAACGCACAGCTACACGCTTCTCCATCAACTGTCCAAAGCTGCATAGCCTGAATTGTGGAATTTTGCTTCATCCTCCACATTCATCTGATATCTCTTCGATCGATTATCATTTATTTAAGCATTTTGAACTTTTCTTACACAATAAAACATAGGGATGATGTAATCATAGCATTTGAACTGTTTATCACATCAAAGGATTTTAATAATGTATGATGTTGTCTTTTATAAAGATACCGAAAACACAGAACACGGGAGCTGGATTAAACACAGCCATGTAGCTGGGCCGTTTATTCAGGAATTCTTGGGGGAAAGGAAGTCCCTATCTTTTTATTCTTTTTATTGGAGAGGGCCTGTCTAAGGGGGACAACTCATATCTTCACATCCCTCTTTTACCATAAGGAGTTTTTTCTAACAGTTTCTTACAAGTCGTATCTTTTGGGTGGTTTGATAACACGACCTGATTTTGTAGTAGTTTCTAGTCTACTCGTATTGGTTTGTGTTGCATGTGCAGGGCTCTGCGCTTCCATACGCGGTGCGCAGATGCTTGTGTTGGTGCTGGGAGTTTCCTCAGGGTGCACGTCTGGTATTGATGTGGTGTTGGGTGTGTGGGCAACTTCCTTGAGGTGCCTGCGGTTTCTGCGGAGACTCTGCCCTGACGGCGTTTCGACGATGTATGAACGCGGTTCAGCACAGGCCTGTTTGACGATGGCTGGGGTCCATCTTCTTGAGTCTTGGTCTTGAATGCGCACTTGTTGTCTTGTGCTAAGATCAGGGAGGTCCTTGGCGTGTATGTCATGGTGCCTTTTCTGTGACAACTGTCTTTGGAGTAGTTGATTCTGGATTTCCTCCCTCCGGACGTTT
Organism: Ascarosepion bandense; assembly: GCA_037127315.1. Lineage (NCBI taxonomy): Eukaryota > Metazoa > Mollusca > Cephalopoda > Sepiida > Sepiidae > Ascarosepion > Ascarosepion bandense. Next base: position 103,259 of record JBBBDQ010002754.1, on the reverse strand, counting down.
TGGTTGGTGCATTTGGCGGGGAGGTTGCTGACTAGTTTGCGATTGAACAGCAATTCTCCCGGAGATGGAATAATGTGGTCTATTGGGGTGAATCGGAGACACAACAGGCTCATGTTTATGTCGCGGTTGCTCAGCATGGCTTTTTTCATAGCCGATTTGACGGTTTGAACACAGCGTTCTGCCATGCCGTTGGATTGTGGGTATCTGGGAGAGGAGGTGATGTGCTCAAAGTCCCATGCTCTTACGAAGTCTTTGAAATGCTGGGAGTTATAATGAGAACCGTTATCGCTGATAAGCCTTTCTGGGACTCCTTGCTCAGCAAATATTTGCTTGATAAAACCGATAACTTCCTTGCTAGAGAATTCTTTGAGTTTGCGGATGAAGGGGTACTTCGAATAGTAATCCACAATTAGAAGATAATTAACTCCATTGAGGTTGAAAATGTCAGTCGCTAGGATTTGCCATGGTCGCACAGGGATCTCGTGTGGCATGAGGGTTTCTGCGGTTTGAGATTTTTGCAGCTCTTGGCATATGGTGCATTTCTGTGTTATTCTGTCAATGTCATTATTGATGCCGCTCCAAAAAACACATGTTCTGGCTCTCAGTTTGCATTTTTCGCGCCCCTGGTGCCCATAGTGTATCTTTTCCAATATCTCTGGTTGCATTGATGTAGGGATCAGAATTCTGTCACCTTTGAGTATTATGCCATTTTCAATGGAGAGCTCATCCCGGTAGGACCAATATGGCCGCAAATTTTTGTTGACTTCTCGGGAAGTGTTAGGCCAACCTTGTAGAATGGTTTCTCTGAGTTCACAGAGGATGGAGTCAGCTGTGGTTGCGTGCTTGATCTGTGCTAATTTTTCAGTGGAAAACTGAACGAAATCCACTCTTATATTGAGGTTGATCTCTTCTTTGTTTTTTCTATTTGGTAGTCGGGAGAATCCATCTGCCAGGGTCATCTCCTTGCCTGGACGATATGTGATGCTCAGGTCATACTCCTGCAGGCGTAGAAGCATGCGTTGCAAACGAGGGGGGGCTGAGATTAGGTTTTTTAAACTGATCATCTCTAATGGCTTGTGGTCACTTTCTACCTTGAATTGACATCCATATAAGTAGGTTTTAAATCGCTCACAGCCAAAGACGACAGCTAGCAGCTCTCTCTCTATGTTCGCATATCTTTTTTCTGTCTCTGTGAGTGCTTTCGACGCAAAGGCGATTGGTTTTCCCTCCTGCATGAGTACTGCGCCTAATCCTTTGTTGGAGGCGTCCACCTGCAGGCTTGTTTCCTTTGATGGGTTGAAATATGCGAGAGACATTTCCTGGCATATCAGATCCTTTATTTTCTGCAGTGCTTTCTGGTGACTGGCTGTCCATTGATATTCTGATTCTTTCTTGAGAAGATCCCTCATGGGTGCCGTCAAATCAGATAAATGCGGAATGAAGGGCGCTAAGTAGGTGATTATGCCTAACACCTTTTGTAGTTCTGTTACATTGGTGGGGCTGGGTAGTTGTTTTATTGCCTCTACTTTGTTCGGATCGGGTTTGATACCATCTTTGTCGTATATGGCTCCAAAGAAGGCTATGCGTTTCTTGTCAATTTCGCATTTTTCACTATTAAAGCACAACCCTTCGGTTTGCGCCACTTTCATAAGCTTGCGGAGGTTGAGATCATGTTCCTCCTTGGTCTTCCCATAGACAATGACGTCATCTATTAGGCCGATTGTCCCTGGGCATTTTTCCAGTATCATGTCCATTCTCTGCATGAATACGTCTTGGGACATCACTAGCCCAAATGGCATTCTTTGAAAGCAGAATCTTCCAAATGGTGAGTGAAACGTTGTTAGTCGTTGGGATTCAGTATCGAGCGGTATGGACCAATATCCATTTTTGGCATCCAGTTTTGAAAAATATTGAGCACCCGATAGCTTGTGCGTTAGCTCCTCCATCGTAGGGGTTTTGTAGTGGCATCTCATGATGGCTCGGTTGAGGTCTTTGGGGTCCAGGCAGAGGCGAAGTTTTCCGTTCTTTTTTCGAACGTAAACTATACTGCTGACTCATTCGGTTGGTTCTGTCACCTTTCGGATGATGCCTTGGGATTCCATGGACTTGAGTTCCTTTTCTATTTCGTCTCTTAGGTGGATGGGGCACTTCCTGGGTGCATGGATCACTGGGTGATTGTCGGGTTTTAGTACTATGTGATAGTCGCCCTTGAAGTGTCCTATGCGGTCAAACTGGTCGGGATAAACCTTTTTTAAATCCTTGATCGATTCAATCGGATCTTTTATTTCTCTGGTGGTGCAGTGGAGGCTTACTAATTTTAGGCTTCTGAGTGAGGGTAGTCCAATTATGGCAGGTCCATTTGATGTCACCATATAAAATTTTATGTGTCGCCATAGACCCTTGTAAGCGCATTTTATTACGATGGATCCGTGCTGTGGGATCTTGGAGCCGTTGTAAGCTGTTAGAACAGCTGTTTCTTCTTGCGTCGTTCCAGGACGTGGATGTCCATTTTGGTCCACACATTTGGGGAACATGTGACGGAATGTACGTAATGGGAGGGCGTTTCCTTCAGCTCCGGTGTCTATTTTGATTTTTAGCCGGTCTGTGCCTTGCCTGTTTGGGAGTGCAACGTCGAGATTCGCGAAGGCTTCTGTTTCAGGTGTTTTTTCTTCGTGCTCATGCACTGAATAAAATGCCATACTCTCGAAATCACTTGCGATCTCTATTTCATTTTGCACATTAATGCAGCTCTGTTGGCTTCTTCCTGTGTCCCGTGCTGTTTCAGCTTTTTTGCGCTTGGTTTGCTGCCTGCTCGTGTTCTTTCTGTATGTCTGTGTCTGACACACTTTGGCCCAATGGTTCTTCCGACCACATGCAGAACAAGTACTGCCTCGTGCAGGACAATTTCCTGGCTTGTGTTGACGACCACATCTACCACAGACGTCGAAACTTACAGTCTTGTGTTTTATGGCGCTTATGTGGCTTTCCTCTTTTTTTAGCTCATTCATCTTCTCCATATGGCTGATTGAAGCTTCATAGCTTCTACACGTGTTGAGCACATCTGGCAGTGGTACGGGCTCGTTCTTGCTCAGTAGTTTCTTTTGCAATTCTGGGAAACGGGTTCCTATAATTATTTGTTCGGTAATTCTTTCCTCAAGCTCGAGCTCGTCTCTGAACTTGCATTTCTGCGCCTGAAGCCTGCACCTTGCGAGAAAGTCATCGATACTCTCAGTGTCGGACTGTGCGTATTTTTGTAGGGTGAAGCGGGCAATTCGGAAATTAGTTTGGGGCTCTATTTGTTCTAAGAATTTTTTCCAAATCACCGCCGGATTTCGTTTGTCCGCTTCGTTGGCGAATAACCAAGAGTTGTATCTTCTCAGGCCTTCCGTGCCTGCCAGCAGCAGAATGTGGTCCACTTGTTTACTTTCCTCAATGGCTCTTACAGAGAAAAATAACTCGCATTGCTGCTTAAAAAATTTGAAGGATTCCACCAAATTATTTGTTTCCCAGTGCATGTGCGGTTCCATTGAGTGACTGGACGTCATTTTGCAACAATATACGGGAGTGAAAGAGAATGAGAGAATGAATTCGACAACTTACGGTTTTCTCAGGAACATCCAAAATGGCGTCTTCTAGTGTGCACATGTGCGTTTTTTTTGGGGGGGGGGGCTCTCATTAATAAATTTCTTCTTGTGTCAGTTTATAGTCGTGTTGCGTGTTCCATTGTTGGTTTTACCGCTGCCACCATTTAATAATGTATGATGTTGTCTTTTATAAAGATACCGAAAACACAGAACACGGGAGCTGGCTTAAACACAGCCATGTAGCTGGGCCGTTTATTCAGGAATCCTTGGGGGAAAAGGAAGTCCCTATCTTTTTATTCTTTTTATTGGAGAGGGCCTGTCTAAGGGGGACAACTCATATCTTCACAAGGATAAGAATATTTTGAAAGATGTGATCAAGAATTAGAAGTACGTTGATACGTCATTCATAAACACAATACTTATTTCAACTAAATAAATTAGTTATTTAACATTTCAGAAGCGTTTTAGTTTGATGCTGTTCATGCTCTGTATGGGGGTTTCGAGAACATGCACTGGATTCTCTATCTATAAGGTGAGAGGTAGAAAGATTGAGCAGAGAAATGGAAACCTGCAAACAATCTTTCTCACAATTCTTTGAAATTATATCATAGAAAGAATGAACAAAACACGCATGTTTCAGCAAACAAAGAATGTGAACATTCTTGATGTCATTAATCTTCTTGAGTCTATGAAAACCAATCGTCAGAAAACTAGAGACAAATTTAGTGAATATGAATTCAAAGCTAGGATTAGGTGTCCAGATACAGATTACAGTGATGAACGAGAAAGTAGGAACAAGAAAGAAGTGTGCATCTTTTTAGATATGATGGATCAGCAGAAAAGATACTTCTCAGTAAAACCTCTCTATTCTTTATACTCTCATTTTTGAACTGACAAAACATGCTCATTCACAAATTGAAAATCTGTTTTCTTTCTTCATTCAATTGAAAACCATTACTTTTTATGCACTAAAGAAAAAATGTGAACATCTGGTTAATATGTATAACAAAAAACTGAATTATGAAATTTAATACTATAGGCCCCCAGGTCCTTGAGCATCCACAGGTCAGTCCACTGGCTAACTGGTTTAAATCTGCTTCCTGCCCATGTTGTGATTATTAGATCCAGAAAGCAGACGTGTTGGTCGTTCACGATTGACTGAAGATATAGTCACCGCTTGCGGGGGGGGGGGGGTTGCTGGTGTTAAACATTTAAATTACAGCAAAAAGAAACAGAAAGGGAAAAAATAATGTCCGTAGAAAGCCGAACAAACAACTGTTCGATGGCTGCACTGTTTTATATACAAGAAAAGAATAGAAAAACAAAAAGGTTACAGAAAGTAAAAGTTTTTAGCATAACAATTAACACACGGGATTCTAGACAGACAGAGAGAGTGTGTATGGGTCACTTACTGTTAAATCGTCTCAGAAAATATCTAAGTCTATTCAACATTGTTCTTCAGACACTTTCGACGGAGTCAATTCTTCTCAAATAAAACGCTAGGGTAACAAAGTGTTTTGCAAAGATGCGAAGCGGGTGATGTAATCCCGATAGTTGTCGTGCTAGCGGCGAATGTAAATTTCCATATACTCAGCGGTTTTTCAATGCGACTGCTGCGACAAAAATATTTCCCAAATTCCTTGTTTATAACTTGTCCGCAGTGAAGTGGGGGCCCAATCTCACATACGTCCGTGCTCTTTTACGATCGCCGTCCTACTCTCTCAGCACTCTTACTTCAGCGGGAGGAGGAGGCTGACTCAATCTTTAGTCTCTCTTGTCAGCACCTCCCTCATCGAGGAAACGCGATGACACACGACCCGTATGCTTCTACGGTCGTGAGTCGAATCTCCTTTTCTTCAGCATTACGATGTGCTTTATAGCAAAACCGGAGGTTCATAAATTGGGTCGCTATGTACTTATCATGAGTGATTACGAGTGTTTTACCACGAGTGTCTGGCTTAGTGAGAGCTATTTCGATTTATACTTGCCAAAATTAATATTCGTTCATTTCTGTATGCTGTGCAGAAACTAGATTATTATCACCGTCTCGTACTCTCTGATCTATTCAATGAATTCGTCAATCTCATGTCTACTCAACACAAGAATAGAAACGTCGTCTGCATAGACAAAATATGTGAACAAGGTGGTAGCACCAGGTATGAAAATTCCGTGTTGGACCGGTTCGTCTTTATCGTGATAAGGAAAAGCTCCAGCATAAGACCGTAAAGCAAATGCGAAATTGGACAACCTTGAAGAATGGAGTGAGACAACACAGAAGGCTCCGATCTTACTCCATTCCTTTCTACCAGCGCATCAGGGATCGCACACAGAAGTCGGATCCCGGTGCAAAAGTTCGGCTCGAAACCGGCTGGAACAAGAACAGCACCCCAGAAAGTGATGGTCAAATCCTGCTCTTCACAGCACGTCCGCTCGGAGCCAGTCAGACTAGATTTTAGCCAACCGTTTGCAGACAAGATGAAGAATTTAGCAAAACTCTTAGGCAGCTATTTGCTGGTTAAAATCTTCAGCTCTGTATTTAATATCGTTAAAGGCAGAAAATTACCTATCATACTGCCACCATTTTTGTCATTGCGTAGTAACTTGAACTGTGCAGCATTCAGACAGGGCTCACTGGGGAAAAGATCCTGAATGTAGTCTCCAAAAGCCTCACATGTGCCCGCGTTTATAGTCTGCTTGTCAGGCAATGTGACTTTCGCGATATGTCAATTTGACGTCCTTCGAATCTTCTACACGCAGTTCAGAGGCCATATTCGTTTTTAACCTAGTTCTAATTACCAGAGCTTGATCCTTCTTGATAAGCAAGGAGGCCAGCTCCGCCCTAAGGCTACTTTCCTATACTATCACGGGATCGATTTCATTGCTCAAACAACTTTCGCTTCATAAGCCGATGTGATAACGTGCACAATATGATGAAACTAAATATGCAGGATTAACCAAGATATAGGTCGATTAAATTTTTATGTAAATTACTATAAACCAAAAATTTCTGATGATCTACTCGTACAAACAGTGAAGATGGACTCTAAAGCTTTTCAGAACAAAGACGTCCCTTTCAAAGTTACAAAAGATCAGAAAGTTATTAAGAGCCGACGTGTCAAACAAGCGATGAAAAGTGAAACGAGAAAGCACTAAACGAAAGAACACCAGAACATGAACAGGGCACTCATCAGGGTGCGTCAATTCTTTCATGGAAAGTCGTATAGAGTTGGAAAGGAGACGAAAGATTAGCCTTTAAAATAAATAAATATGAGAGAATAAATAGATGTTATCTTGAATATAGTACTGGACAGGTTGAAGACAGAACTGAAAGCTCGATTTACAAGGTTGAATTAGTTTTTCCTTTTTTCTTTAATCATATCACTCCGAGCAAGGCGGTAACGCCACTGATGTGCTGGGGGCTACATAAGAGTGAAAAGATTGGAAAAGAGAAAGCCGGAAACCACATCCTAAACAGGAAAGAAGGGATGAGCCTCTTCACCCGTTCAATAGACGTGGGTGGAGTGTGAACCCGGCGATAGTTTAGTCTATCTACTCCAATTGAAAAAAAGAGAAAAAGAATAGAAATGAGTAAAAGATTGGAAAAGAGAAAGCCGGAAACCACATCCTAAACAGGAAAGAAGGGATGAGCCTCTTTACCCGTTCAATAGACGTGGGTGGAGTGTGAACCGGGCACATGAGCAATTTGGGTTCCTCGTGGATATTGAAAATCTCATTGACTCCGAGTCGAACGAAGTCACGGGAGGAAAATGTAAAGTAGCTGCTCCAGAAGACGAAGGTGATTTTGATGGAATAGGATTCGGATGCAAAATTACAGGCTACCGAATGTTAATAAAAAACAAACAAACAAAAAAAGACAGTGCCTTCGTTGAACCAAAAACCTCAATTTAACGAGAAGAATGACATTAATTTTGTTTTGAAATAACATCTACTTGAAAGTTTTGCTTAAAGTTTTTCTTTAAGAGTTCAATTTTTTTAAAGTTGGACGAAATGAATTTGTGAAGAAAAGAAAAATCTGATTTCGCTGGTGTGTGCACAATTGTAGGAGGTGAAAATTCGTCCTGGGTATGAATAGAAACAGAAATGATGTCTTTGTTTCTTTTTTTTTTTTTTTTTGTTGCTGACAAGTAATGGGAAAGGGGAGAATCAGTGCGGTGTGAACGAGAGAGTGTGAAAAAGGCATGTCACCTCGGTGATAGTCCGGCTGACCACGTGATTCTCTGAAGAGAAAAGCAAAAATCACGCGTATTTATATGAAGTTCACTCCCTGGTCCGGTCCGTATTTAGGCTCGGTCCCTTCGACTGATCGTGGAGTTGATTGCTTCATCTCAAGTCTATGTCTCACTCGAAGTTGTGTTGATTGATCGCAAGACTGGCTTGGTCCGAATGGTCGACTGGAATCGATGACTTGGTTTGATTCGGTCAGAGTGAAGTCACATGAAAATAAAAAGTATTTATAAACAATTGCTAGTTACAAAGTTGTTAGTACAGTTATTGATGGCTCAAACAGGTCTAACATTCTACATGCAATAACTATCGACCTTTCCGGATTATCGTGACACGGTGGTTGCTGTCTTTGATTTTTAAAGAAACTTCTAGAACAAGGCTTTTAAGTCGAACGTTATTCTTCGGGGCGGCAAATCACATCAGATCAGGCGAAGCGGTAGTCTCGTCGTCTTTTCTCCTCTGTCCTCTAGCCTGCACCAGTTTTTGACATGACTGCGTTTTCTCACACTTTGCTGTTCAAAAATCCCAGCTTATATGGAGACCCACATCTAGCAGGGGTGGGATATGACGTGTTCTGGGCATGCTAATGTTTTAATTATCGTTCCAAACCCTTCTTATCGTGCCCGTGTGTGTGGTCGTTTTCGCACCTGGAATCTATCATTTTCGACTCTTTTGTCGACAAGTGAAAAAAAAAATGAACAGTCTCTTGATTTGAGACGTTTTACTGCATTTCAACAGACGAAAAATTTAATTACAATATTTCTTCCATTTTATTTTTGAAACCTGTCTGATTTCAAAAGCTAATTCTTATCAGTCGACTGAATTTCGCGTTCTTATATTCAAGGGCCGTAAAAATTTTTATTCAAGCTGGTCGCTCGTTCTGAAATATTATCTATGAGGGCCGTTTATTTTTAATGGTCGTAGAAATCATTCTTAGGAGGTCTTCAGAATATGTCGTCACTTGTCTCCGTCTTGACCTAAACCAGATGACTTTTAGTTTTCAAAACTTTATCATTTCCCTCCCTATTTTCCTTCCTCTGGTCTTAAGTATATTTTCTAGTCTATCGAAAATTAGCGTTTTTTCTATCTTCTTATTTTTTTCAATTTATTAGCGTCTTTCTGAATAGTGTTACATCTATACGTTTGCGGATAATAAGATCGGATGATCTTTAAATGTCTTCCTTGCTCTTGATTGATCAATAAATAAGAGGTATTTATGTTTGTTTTAATAGACCTCAGCAAGCTGTAAAATTTAGTGAACTGTCTTATGGAAAGAGCTTTTTTATTAGCGAATGTATAAATGTAAAGTTTTTTTTATTGGCTCATAAAAAAGGCACAGGGGTGCGTAAGCTCGGATTTTCTGTGCAATCAAATCTTACGAAATCCGACACTGCAGATACTTGATTCATCTCCCATACGTTGTCAGGTATGTTCACTTGTGAATAGAGTAAGAATAGATCTGTTTCCTCGCACCAGATAGTGATAGTGGCGTGAAGGTCCTGAAGAACTGTTGATTTACCCATGGTTGTTTCCAAGAAAATAAATCAAGGATTTTTAAACTTTTTTTTTAACAAATTTTCATGAAGAGGAAATGTTCATGCAACAAATTAAACAACCTGGCACAAAATAAAAATAAAAATGTTTAAAGCAAAGGTAAAAGATTTCGTTGCTTATAGAAGGGGATATCCAGTTGCATACTTTCAAAAGTAGATGAAGAGAGTTTTAAATAATTAGCTTTCTTTGATTATTGAGAGAAAACGCTTTGAAGTGTCACGTGCTTGGTTAAAAGCCAAAAATGTAATTAGTGACTAATTTGACACTGGTGAAAACTTCAATGCTGGACGAGGTGAAAAGAAACTCTTCTCTTGTTCATTTTTCTCCTCATCAAAAGGAATTTCACAATTTCACATAGGCTTGCTACTTTCTTTCTTCTTTGCTCAATGGATAATTTCTGTGAAAACAAAGTTTTCATTGGTCCAAAAACTATTTCACATAGGTTCACAAATTTATTTTCATCTTCTAGGTTTGCCTGCCAATCTTTGTGAAGGCTAGATTTTCATTAATCCAAAGAAAATTTCATATAAGCTGGCGAATTTCTTTCTGTCTTTTTTCTCAGTCCTTCAAATTTGAAAGGAGTGAGTAAATAGAATTATTATTATTTTACACTCACTACAAATTTTAATTAGACCACCCAAGACTTTTACATGGAATATTTGAAGTCACTTTCTTTTTTAACAAAACGAGAAGACAAAACAAATTCACATATATATCATGTTATTCTCACCTTTGTGATTACTTGAGTCACCCTTGACACTTTATGTTTGACTGCTGAGCTTCACACTACCATGTGGTATTTCACCTTTATTTTCTTAATACCGAATTAGACATTTGATGCTACTATATTACTTTGCCATCTTGGATTCTTCAATACATTCAAGATATAACTCACAAACACTAAAAGGTTCCTATAATAGTGACTGTGTCTGGCAAATTGCATTCACTTTTGGTAAAAAATTTTCTAATATAATTGGTAGTCATGGGATGCTTTTTCCATTAAATATTCAGTATAGTTGCAGGTGTAAAACCCATCTAATTTAAATTCTGGAGTTTGTTCAAAATCTATGTTGTTTCACCATGCAAAATGCAACATTAGCTGCATTTAAAATCATCCAGTACATATATTTCCAAATTACATTTATTTAGTGTGGCCCATGCCTTAGCTATGTAGATTTTTCTATTTTTTTTTTCTGTTGAGGCAATTTAGCTACCCAAGTATCAACTTGTACTGTTTTATTGTTTCATCCTAACCAAGACAATAATGTCACTTAGACAGAAGTGGGTACTGAGAGTGAAAGAGAAAGAAAAAACTTTAGGATTGAGTTTCCAGTTCCTTCTAAACAGGAAACAAAAGATAAACCTTTACTCCCGTTCAAAACTGCCTTAAGGGGTTCATCATTTAAGGTACTTATCTAGTCCCATTGTTTAAAACTAATATATTTGGCATTTGCAGCATTTACATAAATAAACAAAAACTGATATCCTATGCAGCATTCTCAAGACTGTGCAACAACAAAGGTAGATCATCTATTTAGTCTAAATCACTGATCTGTTAGCTGGGACTACAAGATTAATTTTCATAAAGAATAAATTGTACTATACTTATCTGCCCTTGGCATTTTGTTAGTGTAATTACTTCCCTTACTTGCATTCGCCAGTTGATGAATTGCTTAGTCAGGAAATGTTTTGTTGATTAAATCCTTGTTAAGGAAAACCAGTCTTGTCAACTCATTTCAATTTAATCAACAAAACATATTCAACAGTATGGATAAATACTTGAAGCCGGAACGTTTGGGCACCCCTCCTAATACAACATCCTCAAGTAAGCACTTTAATCACTGGCTTCGAAGTTTCTCGTCGTTCCTACGTAAAATTGTTGACCCTAACATCCATACTGATTTGGATAAACTCGATACACTGATAAACTGTATTTCTTCTGAGGTATACGAATACATTGCTGAATGTGATACGTTTGATAGTGCAATTAACCGTCTGAAAGAACTGTACATAAAACCCCCGAACGAAGTTTTCGCCCGGCATTTACTTGCCACTTGCGGCCAAAAAGAGGAGGAAAATATTGACGAATACGTGCAAAGACTACAGTTACTAGCGAAAGAATGTAATTTTAAACCAGTTGATGCGATTCAAAACCGAGACGACTGTGTCAGAGATGCATTCATCACAGGTTTACGTTCAAACGTTATTCGACAACGGCTACTTGAAAACAAAACACTGCATTTAAATATAGCTATCGACCAAGCTAGAGCGCTCCATGCAGCTCAGAAAAATTCAGAAGCATATACATACACTCAAACACCAATTGTGGGTGCAGTTCCTCAGGAAAATAACTGTACCGGTGTCCAGTCAATGGTCCCCATTAATGCTTGTTGTGCAGCTTCGGCTAACACCAAGTATACGTGTTTTTTTTGTGGAGGACCTCGTCATAACAGAAGTGTGTGTGCAGCAAGAAACGCTACCTGTTTTAAATGTAAAAAAGAAGGCCATTTCTCAAAAATGTGCCGTTCGAACCCAAATACGACATCTGCTGCAACATGCTCTCACAGACTCGCGACAATGTTGATATCCAACACTACGTCTGCCTCCTTAGGATCCCTAAAACAGGCTGCATTATACGTATTGGTCGGGAAAAATGGCGCCGGTACGGCGCTAATGGATACGGGGAGCTCAGGATCCTTTATCTCCCTCAGTTATGTGAGGAAACACAAAATACAAATAAAACCTGCTACTGGTAACGTGTCCATGGCGTCATCATCACTTAAAGCTTCTATCAAAGGACAGTGTACGGTGGATTTGAACCTTCTGGGTGAGTGGTATCCAAATGTAAAACTTTCAGTTCTACCCAACCTCTGCTCTGATATTATTCTTGGCCAAGATTTCATGTCACAACATTCCACTATATCTTTTGCATTCGGTGGCTCTAAGAAAGATCTTGAAATCTCTCATCCTATCTCCTGTAGTGTGCCCTCGGCATTAGTGGACACACCATCTTTATTTTCCAACATTGATCCAGACTGTAAACCTATTACAACTAAATCTAAAAGGTGTGGAGAGGGTGACAGACGTTTCATACAGACTGAGATTGAGAAAATGATCAGAGAGGGTGTAATTCAGGAAAGTACTTCCCCTTGGAGGGCTCAGGTTTTAATAGTAACAAATGAACGTCAAAGAAAGAGACTAGTAGTCGATTATAGTAGAACAATTAACAGATTTACTAGATTGGATGCTTATCCATTACCAAGAATGGATGACTTAGCCCAGGAAATATCAAAATTTAAAGTTTATAGCTCATTGGATCTGAAGAGTGCATATCACCAGATACCAATAAAAGAAGAAGATAAGCCTTATACAGCATTTGAAGCTAACGGTAAACTTTACCAATTTTGTAGAATTCCTTTTGGAGTGACCAATGGTGTTGCATGTTTCCAAAGGATAATAGACAAGATTATTAAGGAAAATAATCTAACGGGAGTGTATGCCTATGTAGACAACATTGTCGTAGTCGGGAAAAATCAGCAAGACCATGATGAGAACTTAGAAAAATTAAAAAAGATTATTACCCAGTATAACCTCACTCTCAATGAAGAGAAGTCCGTGTTCTCTAAAACATCCATTGATTTTCTCGGCTATAGTATATCACAGGGCTTACTTAGACCTGATGCAGAACGTCTACGGCCATTAAGAGAGTTACCTATTCCTCAGAACAAAACCTCTCTGCGTCGAGTGCTTGGATTATTCTCTTACTACTCCCAGTGGATACCCAAATTCTCTGATAAGATTAGACCCTTGATAACAGCTAATTCATTCCCCCTTGATCCAGAATCGATAAAAACATTTGAAATCTTCAAGGAGGAAATTGAAAAGGCCTTATTGCACTCAGTCGACGAAAAGATACCTCTTGTAGTAGAAACCGATGCCTCTGATACTGCTATTGCAGCCACTCTCAATCAAGCAAACCGTCCAGTAGCATTCTTTTCACGCACACTTACGACTACAGAACGAAAACACTCTTCCGTAGAAAAGGAGGCTTGTGCAATAGTAGAGGCAGTTAAAAAGTGGTCACATTATCTATCAGCACGACGTTTTGTGATAGTCACAGATCAACAAGCTGTGAATTTCATGTTTGATGCAAGAAGGCATGGAAAGATCAAGAACAGCAAGATCGAAAGATGGAGAATGGAATTGGGGTGTTACGAGTACGATATCATGTACCGACCAGGGAAAAACAATATTCCAGCCGATACGCTCTCGCGTGTCCAGTGCAATGCACTCGACAACATGGGAAGATTGCATGAAATACACGAACATCTTTGTCATCCGGGTATAACCAGGTTAGCTCATTTTGTTAAAGTAAGGAATCTTCCGTACTCTATTGAAGAGGTTAAGAGAGTGTGTGCAGCATGTGCAGTGTGTGCCAGATGGAAACCACGCTTCTATACACCAGAAGCTGGACGCCTAGTCAAAGCTACACAACCAATGGAACGACTCAGCATTGACTTTAAGAGGCCCCTTCCTTCAACTTCGAAAAACCGTTACCTATTAACGGTTATAGATGAGTACTCACGTTTCCCTTTTGCTTTCGCATGTACAAGCACTAATTCAGACTCTGTAATACAGGGTCTAAGTCAAATATTCATAGTATTTGGCATGCCATCCTACATCCATTCGGATAAGGGTGCATCCTTTTTATCAAAGGAAGTACGTGAATATCTCACCAATCTCGGGATTGCTACTAGCCGGACAACGCCTTATCACCCCCAAGGAAACGGTCAGTGTGAAAGGTATAACGGGATTATATGGAAACACACATTATTAGCCCTAGCCTCAAGAAATCTCAAGGAATCGCAGTGGGAAACGGTTTTGCCTGAAGTGCTACACTCCATAAGATCTCTTCTTTGTACCGCTACTAATGCCACACCACATGAAAGACTCTTTTCATATCAACGGCGAACTCCCAGCGGCCATTCCTTACCCACTTGGCTAACTAAGCCAGGGCCTGTTCTTTTGCGTCGCCATGTCCGAGCGAGTAAGTACGAACCATTAGTTGACGAAGTAGAGTTACTCGAAGCAAATCCCCAATATGCACACATAAGATTCACCAATGGTCGCGAATCTACAGTCTCTGTAAGCGACCTAGCACCAGCAAGGATCTCATTACAAAGCGAGAATGTTGTAGATGATATCCAGAAAGACCTAAATGATTCTACACCCACTAATGAATCTCCCAAGGAAAAAGTAGATAGTAACGATTCACAAACTATCGTTAACTCAGAAATTGTATCTTCTCCAAGTGATTTAAATATTATTCCTCCTCAAGTAATGTCAAGAACTCCTGATATACCCAGACGATCCCAACGGGAAATTCGTAAGCCAAAGAGGTATGATGAACCGTAAAAAAAAAAAAAAAAAAAAAAAAAGGAGGGGGAGAATGTACTATACTTATCTGCCCTTGGCATTTTGTTAGTGTAATTACTTCCCTTACTTGCATTCGCCAGTTGACGAATTGCTTAGTCAGGAAATGTTTTGTTGATTAAATCCTTGTTAAGGAAAACCAGTCTTGTCAACTCATTTCATAAATAATTGAGTTTTTATGACTACATAGTCTAGGGTAATAACAAAAAATGCCACTAGTTCATGGGAGTCAAATAAATCAGTTTTCCAACAGGATATCTAATTATACAGTTATTATTATTATTATATATGATCATTATGACAGCGACTGTCTCAAAAAGGAAATCTATAGGCTGAGAAAATGTTTTTTCATTTTGCTTTGAAGAAATCTAAAACTACTTGTAGGTTCTTTGTTCTGACACCTTTAATAAAGCACCCATCACAATTTGTTTAACTGTTGATCATTATTTTTCTGAATCCATTTTGATTTATTTTTATTATCTGGTTGTAACTGTATATTTTTCCGACTATAGTTTGTTGCAGACTTCAACATTTTTGATGAGATTTTATATGTTCTCAATACAAAATTGTTTGTGGGTCAAATGTAATTTCAAAGTAACAATAAAACATTGCATTTGAACAAAGAAATATTAACAGAAATATTGATAGGATATTTGACTAAAGTAAAAATGAGAAACGAAATCAAGGATGAAGAGTTCAACCTTCAGTGTCTGTAGTTAAGGTATTTACAATTTACTCTCAATTTTACAGGAGTGAAAAGAATGTCTTTCTGCTATGAAAAGTCACAGAGAAAGAGGTGAATTCTTTCAAATTTCATTGCCAGTGATTATCATCAGGGGGACAGTAATCCAACAAGTTGTCAAAATTATGCCTTGATAATTTTTGACAATACCAAGAACATTTTCTTTTCAAAAGGTAAAATACTTCCCTCTGTCCTCTTCTCTATTTGATTTTGATTGTAAACTGCACTGCATAAATCTAAGAGAATATCATTGAACTCCTGTATTTTCATGATAATGGGGACACTGGAAAGTTATGAATTTTCAAAACTGACCTGTATGGAAAGAATTTGTAATAGTTGGTAATGTTTAATAAATAAAATAAGATCAACCAGTTAATTTCATTTCTAAAACCAGATATTTGGGTAAGCAAAACAAAAGATCAAAGATTCTATCCCAATGTAATGGACAATCCTACTAACACATACCCCACTCCCTAACCTCAATATAAATCTCAAGAAAAAGAGACCTTTGATAACAGTCTTCTCTATTCTTTCACCAGAGTACAGATTAGTTCTTTGGTTGTTAGTCGAATGAACCAATCAGAATACCTACTAAAAAGAAGGAGGGATCTTGCTCTCACTTTTTTTTTTCACATTTCCCACATACTGCGAACATCAAACTGTCTTATAAAAAAGATACATATTTCTATTTATATAAAAAATTAGCCTTCTAAAACAACATTCACTCAGCACTTATTTATTAATTCTGTACCAACCTTCACAAATTTATAGTACGGAAATCATTTTGGTATAATAAACATTGGTCATAGCATTGCTGGTTTTGTGAATTTCACTTTAAATATAACTTTGATGCTGGCCTTCCTAGGTTTTGAAAATATTTTTGATTATCTTTAGATATGTTAACATTTATATTTGTGTTTTCATTCTTTTGTATGTTACCTGATTATGAAGATTAATATCTGTGAAATGTGGAATATAGAAAAGAATTAATCTCAGAGCATCAAACAACAGTTATAAAACTGTTAAGCATATATTAGATGGACTATTATATGAAACTTGTTCTGTATGAGTGATGTTCACTACTCAGTTAATCTCTTTCCTTTTCAGAGTGTTTATGTAAAAATATAAATACTTATGCAAAATAAATATTTAGACTGTATACTTACTGACATAAAAATATAATGAATAGATTTATTATGCTAAAAAAGATGGGGCCTATCTATATGAGATATATCACAAATTAATGATTACTAAAAAAATTCAACGACTAAGTAAATATGTATAGAAATGTATATGGTATACTAGTAATAATAATAGAATGAATAGTTTCAACTGGAAAAATAGGATCCTCCAGGTGAAGTTTTATTTATAAAGAACTAAATAAAGAAAATTCAATTAATAATACTTTAAGTTTTATAATATCACAGTATTTTATATTTGCTTGACTTGAAAAAATGACACTGAACGCTGAAAAATTTCATAACTGATGAAGAAGGTTACTTAAGACAACAGAGATGTGGTTTTACTAAAGATGCCATGGATAGAACATGAGTAGCAAAAAACATTAAAAAAAAAAAAAAGAAAACAGAGACATTTGTACTTTGAATCAAAAAGAAAGTTGAAATGTCTGGCACATAGGAGAAAATAATCATTTAGATATATTCAGGGGACATAAGAAAAAAAGTTGATAAGAAAAAAAAAGAAAAATATTAATATGAAAGCAAAAATTTAATAAATAATATACTTTGTAATAATTTCTAAAATGTTCTTTTAAAATCCCAAGTGAAAAATTTAATGAAAAACAACACCAGAAATTTGTGTTAAAAATTATGTTGATACTGATGATAATGAGGATTACTGATATGAAAAATTCTTATTAAAAAAAAATTGTCTGATAAAATCTTGCTCCATAAATGTTTATTCCCATGTTAAAATTAGGTGATAATGACCCACTTAAAAAAATACAAAAATATACATGTGGAGCTATAATCATTAATTACATGGCCATTATTTATTCCCATTTTGATTTTTTAGCTGTTTTTAACTATAATACAACTGACAATTCTTTTAATAAAACATAAAATAAAAATGTAATTGCATACCTTTTTCAAAGCTTGTTTTTAGCTTTACTACTTTACAACCAACATTTTCAAGTAATTTTAACCATTACTGTTTGTTCATTTCTATTTTACTGTTTGAGATGATTATTAAAAATGCTATTTTATGAAAACTCTAGAAATCATATTACTTACTGCTAATAAGGTTTAAAATCCATGTATATACAACAAAAGTGTTTCCAAGGAGGAAATGTAATTTTTATTTCAAACTCAGAAAAAAAAATGCATTTTCTGGAAATATTGATAGCAATATTTCTGGTGAATTCTTGAGTCAGGAAAGTATCAAATCACTAGTTATATATTCTTTAGCATTTTCATATTATAATATGGAATGAATAAATAAATTTTTGAAAAGTACTACTGAATAAAACCTTAAATTATAACACTATAACTCAAAGAAGGAAAACATGAATGGAAATAATATCATCGGGGAAAGGTTACAAAAATATTATGAATGAATAATAGTAGTGTTCTAAGCAACACCACTTTAAAATGCACTAGTCTTGCAGTTCCATCAAATAACATACAAGTTGTAAAGAAACTCTTGTCTAGGATTATCCCAACTTGTCTGCCAGGAGACTTTTAATACCTTTTCTGATGTATATGATGAATTCACTTACCTTGAAGTTTTCAACTGAATGTTCTTATACTTGATATTTAATTCATATTAACAAAATAAGTAGTATGTAAATATAATAAGTAAATAATGACAATTACAACAAAATTTTCAATCAGTGTCATGCTAATCATTTATAGAAGGTATAGAAAGTTGAGAGGGTGAAAATTTGGCCTTGTAAAAGTTTATCTTGTCTGCAAAGAAAAAAAAGGAAAGGAAAAAAAGAAAGCAAATAAGTGCAAATACAAGATTTTGTAACCCCAAAATTGTTGATTTACAAAAAGATTTTTTTCTTTTTTCTTTTTATGAAGAGTTTTCATAAAGCAGGAAATAAACAAGATACAAGAAAATTTCTTAATGACTTATCTTACTACTTATCTATTACTCAGATCAGCTCTTTGATATACTGTCCCTTTATTTATAACTGGTACATAGATATTTGTAAAGAACATAAGAATATCCATGAATATTTAGCAGAAAAATGCTCAGCATTATTCGAATGTGTGCTACTTGAATGACATAAAATGTCTACATAGAATCCATAGCTAAATCTACTGCTAAGAAGGTCAGTTCTCTGTGTAGGGCCAGGAAGTTTTTCCCGTCTGAAACAATCCTGCACATATACAAATTTACCATCCGCCTGTGCATTAAATACTGCTGCCATATCTAGTTGGGTGCTCCTTCTATTCACCTAGAGCTCCTTGAAAAAATTCAACGAAGAATCTGCAATGTGATCAATCCTGACTTGGCAGCTCGACTACAGTCACTTTCTCACCAGCAGAGTGTGGCTTCCCTGTGTCATTTCTACAAGTATTTTCACGGCTTCTGCTCTGATGAACTTAGCTGACTGATGCCCCATATATATAAATTTACTTGAGCCACAATATTAGCAACTAGGTCCAACCCTTTTACTGTAAATGCAGCTTCTTTTCTCGCACTTCCCGTTTGTAGAATTCCTTTTCATTTACTTTCTTCCCCGACACCTACAATCTCCAAGAATTTAAATGTAAAGTCAATAGTCATCTCCTATCTCACTAAATTGCATCCTCTCTCTTATGCTCTCATCTCATTTCTGCAGTATTCTCATCCCTCCCCTACCCACTTCCTGACACCCATTTATTTTGTCACTCCTTCTCATAACTTTCTTCCTATGTAACCCCCTGCACAACAGTGGCAGTATAATGCCTTGCTTGGGGTTATACAATTATAAAAAAAAAACTTAATAAGTATATATGTTTAAAAGATTGTAAATACTGTGGAATTTTTATATTTCTCCAATAAAACAAAGTTAATTAAATTTGAAGTTGGTGTCCAATATGTTTTTTCTTCATATTTTGTCTGAAACTGATTAATGAATAGAACATGTTCTAATAATATGTTTTTTATAACTTTTATGAATCTGTTTAATTTGCTTGTTTTGCAAAATGTTAATTTACACTGATTTTTAAAGTTTTTCTTCACAAAAACAAAAGCTTTAAAGTTTATGTTTTGTTTACCTTTTTTCACATTCCTAGATTTTCTTTCACATTCAATAATTTTGTTTTGTGACTTTTTCCTATAATTTATAACCAATATTATTTCTTTCATTAACTTTTGTGCTTTTTAAATGCTTTTGCAAGTTTACATGTTATACCTCTTATATTTTCTACGCAAATCAGATGTTGACTATTTGATAACCTATAGCAGACCTGCATAAACAAAATTTCTATACATAAGATCAACATATAGATCTGCTTTAACCAAAATAAAATGAACAATTTATTAAACAGTCAGAGCCATACCCACTCCAAAAAACAAAATCTTAATTTGGGGCTGATTGATAGCTATATATTCTCAAATTCAAACAGACCTGAAGTAGACATGTCAACATAGGCATAGTAAGAGAGAGACATGACACAAACCAGTGTTTCATGTCAACACCCACACATTGAGAGAGAGAAACACCACCAAAAACAACCATTGTCTATTTCACTTCTAATTTCATCATTCTCTCTTTCTGTTGCATTAATAACAAATATAACTAACAAATATAACATAACGTAACAAATATAAACATAACAAATATAAATTACTAGTTTTATGTGTGTATGTATACACACATCACTCATTCAGTAATGAATTAGAGCACTCTCACTATTGGGCATGTATAATGATAATATACATGCTAAAAAGTTTGCCTCCTTCTACCGAGCGCCCATAGCTCAGAGGTAGAATAGCCAACTGACTCCACTTCGGTCAGGTTTCAATCCTGGGTAAAAAGCAATCGGATGTCTAACTGTACTGATGAGCTGTGATACAGCGAAACAGATCTGTCTGCGGATGACTACATATATACCTATATATATATATATATATATATATATGTTGTTAAATGTAACAGACAATGAATGTCTATTATGTTTAATCATGAGCCGTTCTAAACGTCGTATTTTTGCTTTTAATTTCAGTTGAAAATAAAGACAAAAATT